>CM053027.1:188164781-188672281 GCA_028564925.1 Lithobates sylvaticus | reverse complement strand
TTCTCTTTCCTCCCCACCTCACAAAAGAGCAGGGAATCCTATTATCCTAAAGTGAAAAATGCCCGCTAATAGGATCACAGCCTGTACAGGGGCTCTTCTCCTCTATATTGGGGGGTCTGCCCTGTACCCCATCTATAAATACTGCGGGGGGACGAGTCACCCCCCCCCCTTCCCTGTGTGTACCCCGATATCCGTACGGGGGGCTTCTTATACACTGATTAACTTACACACATAGAAAGACACATAAATATACATTACATGATAGCTCATTCTAGATAGATAAATAGATAGATAGATCGATTGAATTAAATAGATAGATAGATTGAATTAAATAGATAGATACATATATATTGAGATAAATAGAATCCTTAGATCGATAGAATTACATATATTGAATTAAATAGATACATACATAGATTGAGATAGATAGATAGATAGATAGATTGATTAAATTAAATAGATAGATACATACATACATAAGTTTAGATAGAATCTATAGATAGATAGATAGATAGATTGAATTAAATAGATACATACATAGGTTTAGATAGAATTGATAGATAGATTAGATAGATAGATAGAATCAGCTATATAGATTTAATTAAATACATACATACATAGGGTGAGATAGGTAGATAGATAGATAGATAGATAGATAGATAGATAGATAGATAGATAGATAGATAGATAAATAGATAGATAGAATTAGCTACATAGATTGCATTAAATAAATACATACATACATAGGTTGAGATAGATAGATAGATAGATAGATAGATAGATAGATAGATAGATAGATAGAATTAAATATAAATATTAATATCTGCCAAGCTATATGAAAGGAAACCCAAAGCATTGCCACCAATGAGGCCAATTGAGGTGGCCACCTTAGGTGGCAGCCATGGAGGCATGGTGCGGGGCAACACTGAGGCCAGTGAGCTCATACTCTAGACTCCGCCGTTGGACTTTCAGCCCCCAGGCCACACTTTGGTTGTTATGGTACACTCAGCATCCTGCACCATAACAACCAATGGCACTGTGCAGCCCAGCCACCTGCACCATAACAACCAATCAGGTTGTGCAGCCCGGTCGCCTGCACCATAACATCCAATCATTCTGTGCAGCCCAGCTGCCTGCATCATAATAACCGCCAATCACGCTGTGCAGTCCGGTGTCTTGTCGAGAGCTGTGCCCCATCGGATAGTGCCCGCTCTATACTGCGCTTGCTCAGTACGGAGGACAAAGGAGACGCCGAAAGTCTCCGAAGGTGAACAGTAATTGTCAGCTCTACACGGCGCCTGCGCACTACATTCTGCCCTGAGTCCAGGTTCAAGCCCCACCATCCAATTGGACATAGAGTTAGAATATAAATATGCCGAGTGCAGTCAGGCCGTGCCCGAAGTGTGGAGAGCGAAGCGAGCCTGCAAGGGGCCCTGTTACAAAGTGCTTACAACATCGGCAGCGTCTGACAAAATTTACTATTAAGTGCGCCGGCGCCGTGTAGAGCTGCTAATCAGCTGTTCATCTTCGGACACTTTTGGCGTCTTCTTTGTCATCCGTACTGCGCAAGCGCTGCGCCTGCATCATGTGCATCACATTGTGCAACCCAGCTGCCTGCATCATGACAACCAATCATGTTGTGCAGCCCGGCTGGATGCATCATAACAACCAATCATGTTGTGCAGCCCAGCTGCCTGCATCATAACTACTAGTTACACTGTGCAGCCTAACTGCCTGCACCATAGAAACCAATGACCCTGAGCAGCCCACCCAACCAATGATAGGGAAGGGTGGGGGGGCTTAAAATGGCCAACTCAGGTGGCATCTGTTCCCACAAGTTCCTGACAATACCCATACATGTCCTTTCCTCTCAAAAGCACATGGCAGTATACAGTGACTCAACCAAGATTTACACAAATTAGGAGCCCATGATAAACACTAATTACTAATATGTGTTTATGTGACTGCTGTGTTTCTAAATCCATCCCGCACTTCAGTGGAGGCTGTTAAGTATTTTATAGTCCACTTTATTTTGGATTTATCTGCTAGAAATTCTTTAACTTAAATATTCTGAGTAGAAACATGTGGGAAACATGCACAAATAAATAGAATAATCCTTAGAAATGCCTGGAATGTTATGGGAGTCCGGAATAATACTGATCGCCAGATTCCTGACGCTACTGTATCTGCTGCCTTCTTACATGGGACTGATGGTGATATACTAACAGGCTGATTTACTAAAGGCCCCGACACACTATCGATTGGCTTGCCTGTTGTAAAACGTTGTTCTTTACTAGATCACCCCAAGATCTATAGGATTACCATGCTGTCCACCAAAAATACTGTGGCTTGGGTTTTCTTTAATATTTTCTGAGCTTCCACACTACCCAAGCATGTACTAGCAGTGTCTAATGAGTACTATATATACTACATACACGGGCATTTTTCTAAAAAGAAACATTTTACAGGAAAATTTAATTTTTTTTCTTTCTTTTCTTTTCTTGCTGCAGCGCTGGGGTCCTGGGCTCAAATCCCATCCAGGACACTAGCAAAATGTAGTTGCATGTTTTCCTGTGCTTACATGGGTTTCATCCTGATCAAAGATATGCTGGTAGGTTAATTTGGCTCTAAATCTAGATCTAAATTGGCCCTAGTATGTGTGTGCATGTAAGATAGGGATCTATCAAGGACCAGGACTGATGTGAATGTACAGTATGTGAAGCACTGCATAAATTGTGGGCGCTGTATAAATCCTATAATAAATACATTGTAATTAAGAAAACCTGCTGTAGAGTTTACTATTGTTCACTTCCTCTGATAATGCTGGTGGCTTGGCTACCACGCTGACCCTTCAGTTTCAATACTTGGGGGGGGGGGGGGGGGAGGATTTACTAAAACCGATGCACACAGAATCTGGTGCAGCTTTGCATAGAAAGCAATCCACTTCCAACTTCAGCTTGTTCAATTGGGCCCCTTTCACATGATCGGACCAATAGGATCGGCCTGTCCGTTTTTCAGGCGGATCCGATCGGGCCACCCATTGACTTCTATGGGGAGGCAGATGTCAGCGAATATGTGTCCGCTGACACCCACCTGGCATCCTATCCAACAAGATCCGCTGAAGACAGATGTATGACGATACGTTTGCTATCCGTCCAGCGTGTAGAGGAGAGCGGAGCTCTGATAGGTCCATCTCAGCACAGTGAGCGGAGACAGACCTGTCATCCGCCTGCAGCGGGGATCAATGGATCGATCCCCCGCTGAGCTAGCGGAGTCCGTCAAAACGCATCCACCCCATCTGAAAGGGGCCTTAAAGTGGTTGTAAACCCTTACAGACCACTTTGACCTATAGGTAAGCCTAGATTAAGGCTTACCAGTGGGTCCAAGAAATATCTCCTAAATCTACACGGTTTAGGAGATATTTGCAAAAGTACAGGCACCACTGTCTACGGCGTATGGCAGCGGCGCGCAAGGCGCACTGAGCATGCCACTGCTAACGGCGATATGCCGCTAGCGGTGGCTCCCGTGCGCATGCGTGGGAGTGACGTCATCGCGGCTCCGGCCAGTAACAGCGCCGGAGCCGTGACACACAGAAAGAAGATGGAGGCTCTGTAGAAGAGGGGACATCGGTGTCATTGCTGGCTCCTGTGTCAGGTAAGTGACACATAATGGGCTACTATGCGATGCATAGTAGCCCATTATGCTTTCAGGTATGAAAGGGCCCTCAGGCTTTATTTTAATATGAGACCCTTGAGAAATAAATAATGTTTGTACAAATGCACAATGTCTAATATACTGTTGTATATATATATATATATATATATACACTCATAGAGCGTCAACAGTGACCCCCCCCCAAGGGGACAATAATGAGCACCCAACAGTTAATGGTGAACGCTATCACACACGCAGGTAAATCTTCTTGTTTATTGGAAAATCTTTTTTGTGACAGCCCAGATCCTTGATTTTCATGTATAGGAATGATAAAATGACAGCCCCAGTGCCCTTACATTCCATCATTGCCAGGGAAGATATCTGCCTGGCTATGGACACCCTAGATCAGTGATGGTGAACCTTGACACCCCAGATGTTTTGGAACTGGAATTTCCCATGATGCTCATGCACTCTGCAGTGTAGTTGAGCATCATGGGAAATGTAGTTCCAAAACATCTGGGGTGCCAAGGTTCACCATCACTGATCTAGAAATCTGATAAATTTTTTATCAGGGTGAGGGTTAAGTGTTGCTCATTAGGCATGAAAAGGTTTAGTGTTATGAGGATGTTGTAATTACCGTTTTAGATTGTGAGCTCCTAGGAGCAGGGCCCTCCCACCCTCCTTGACTTGATTTAGAACAGCACCATCTCCCTTTATGTTGTAAAGTGCTTTACAAATGGTTGGGGCTATACACAGCAAATCCAGTATAGTGTCATTGGAGATTTCATGAACACATAACATAGGGATAAGTCAGTGGGGCTGCACTTGTTCCAAAGAACTTATGTACCACCACAGGGCACGAAATTATGTGAATCATTTAAAGGGCACTGTAGAAATAGTATTTGCAGCTCTAGCTGCTGTGGAACTACAAAGCCCAGCTCTACTTCAACATAAGAGGCATGCATGCCAAGCCTTTTAGTTCCCCAACATCTGGGGGTTGCTGATTACAGCTGATGCACCAGTACAACCATAATTGGATGAAATGACAGTAATTTACTGCTTGGCACAGTGGGGTTGATTTACTAAAACTGGAGAGTGTCAAATCTGGTGCAGCTGTGCATAGAAACCAATCAGCTTCCAGGTTTTATTGTCAAACCTTAATTGATGAAGCTGAAGTTAGAAACTAATTGGCTACCATGCCCAGCTGCACCAGATTTTTTGCACTCTCCGGTTTTAACAAAACAATACCCACCCCCCCCCCCCCCCCACCACCACCACCACCACCACCACCACTGTCCACCTGTTGTTGGTTTACACTAAATACATGTTACATCGCCCTTTATTGTAATTTAATTAAATTATACCTAGCTCCGTGTTCACTTCAAACAATCAAGAGATTTTTAAAGAATGTCTTCCCCCTTTATGTAATTGGCTGCTTGAAGTGAACACAGCTTCCCCTGAGCTGATACAATAGATTGGAAAAATATTGATAAAGGTGTTTGCAATAATGCACAGGTCCTTGTAGCCTTACAAAACACCAACTTAGTTTTATTTTGGCCTGATATCAGGCTGTCCATAGGGTTGCCACCTCATCCCTTTAAAACAGAGGTCTCAAACTGGTGGCCCTCCAACTGTTGCAAAACTACAAGTCCCATGAGGCATTGCAAGGCTGACCATTACAAGCATGACTCCCACAGGCAGAGGCATGATGGGACTTGTAGTTTTGCAACAGCTGGAGGGCTGCCAGTTTGAGACCTCTGCTTTAAAACCTGAACACATATTAATTACACAGGTTCTGTGGCCGATTAAGGTGGCAATTAAACTCACTTGGTGTCTTATCTGAATTAAATTAGCCTCAGAACCTGTGTAATTCATGTGTTCGGCTTTAAAGGGACGAGGCGGCAACCATAGGCTGTCCCAACCACTGGTCACCCATACACTGTTAATAATTTTAATGTAATAAAAAAAAAAAAAAAAAAAACATAAAATTTAAAAACAAAAAACAAACAATCCACAAGTTAAAAATAAGATTTTTTATTATGTACACATAAGTAACAACTTTTATAAAAAGTTTTTTCTAAAAATAGGAAACAGCAGTTCCAAGACATTATTCTCTACTTTAGAGAGTGGGATCATTCTGAGGTCATCGCCACAGATTAAAAGGCATCTATGTCCTTACAAAATATAAGATTTTTCACATGAGAGCATAAAAAAAAAAAAAAAAAAAGTTTTACAAAAATATATATACAGCTCGAGAGTTATTTTCTTTCAGTAACAGAAATTCAAGTTGATATAGTACTCATAGGGGGGGGTAGAATGGTTTGCATGGTCCAGACCATCTTTGGGAATGTCATAAAAAAATATGTAGGGTGATGAGGACCATGTATAATCAGATAGATTGGAAATGGGGGTTATACATTTTTTTTTTTTTTTTTTAAATTGAATCAAAGTTCATAGGGTCACTTGTGGAATGAATACTCTGTTGGTCATGAAAAGTTCTCAGGAGAGGGGGGAATAAAAGTCTTTATAGGAATGGATCTTGATTGTTGGATCTGAAGGGGTTAAAATTCTTGCATGTTGGACTCTGATGCTTCATGGAAAGAACTTCTTTTTCTTTTTTTCTTTTTCAAGAGTTTCCCACACCTGCAGAAAGAGAAATATGCATGTATATAAATGTGAGTCAGAGCAAGGGAGGGGGGAGCAGACTGAGCGGCGCCAGGGAGGAAGCTAGCGCCGCCCCTGGGGCTTACAAGAGCCAGCCTCTGCTAATTACCACCAAGCTTCCTACTCAATGCTTTCTGCTACGCCTAGTGACGTCACAGAACACTTCTACTACAGCTTAGAATGGAACACTATGGGGAACGATTTATACAGGCTATCGGGATAGATTCACACATTAATCTGGATTTCATTATAAAAAAAAAAGGGTGCGAATCCTGTGCCCACATCTATGCATTTACCACTAACAAACTACAGCTCATTGTCCTTTAAAAATTCTGAATAAGCCCAATACTAATAATATTATATTAAATAAATGATATCCAAAAGGCAAAGCAAAGAAAATGATTCTTACCATGACAGGCAGATGGGTCAATGGCACAGACTGGCATCCTCTGTCGACATTGCTGAGAAATCTGAATTCTGTAAACAGAAAAACATTACGATCTTTAGTATCGTGTAAGTACAGACAACATTCAAGAGTGCATTAGTGCCATAGCAGGTGATCAAAGTTACCAAGCACATTGAATTAGCGCTATAAAGCTAGTTGGCAACAGACCATTACATTGCATTAGTAGATAAGATAGTAATAGCAGAAACTGCTGATAGTAGCTAGTAACAGGTCAGATTGCTTTAGTGCTACAGGTTGTAGAATGGAATCTTTAGAATGGAAGGAGTGCATTGGTTGAGTGTTACAGGTTGTTGATCATAATAAAGGCATCCCAAGCATGCATTAGAAATGAACAGATCACACAAGATGGGTGATATAGGAGGAAAAAAGTTGTAGATCACCGGCAGCACCACATTGTAGTAGAAGTCCAGACTAGCAGAGATCTTACCTGTAGTGATAAGAGGTTGTTGTGCTCCTGCTCTTCTTCCCCCAATACTATCTGCAGGTCGAAGATGTAATCAATGACATGTTGGAGGATCTCGACTTGACTTAGTTTGCTCCCTTGAGGGATGCCAGGCACCAGCTCCTTCAGCTTGGAGTAGCAATCGTTCATGTCATAGAGGAGACCCATGGGTTCTTCTACACCTCCCTTGTGGCTACTACTCCTGGCAATGCTCAGGCTCTGTTCGGAAAGGCAGCACACAGCCTGGTAGCAGCTGGGCATTGATCTCACTGGGCTGATGGCCTTCATCTTGCTGATAATTCCCTTAGTGGAAGATCTGCTCCGGTAGAAGATCCAAAAGAAGTTTGCTGCTGTCCGCACAATGTGATCACAAGTTGATGTGTAAGCTTGTCAGGCTGAACGAGCCATGCTCTTATATGATCGGGCTCCCCCCTCCCCTCTCCTATGTAAATCAGCCCCTTCACTCCTCCCCACAGCTCCATAATATTGAGATAACAGCTGGCTGAACACTTTTAAACAGCTTATCCTGATTCCTAGGGACTGGAGACAGTGTCATTAATGTCACAGAGAGAGGGGAGGGGGGTTTGGGGGGGGGGGGGGCGATCCTTTACTAAACTTTCTGTTACATTTGAAATCACTGAAACCACAGGGGACACGATCATAACAACAGACAGCATGCAAAAAACACATTTTAGTGTCTTTTTTTTAATTGTGTCAATGATAAAATAAACAGTAGATCTAAAATTTACAAACAAAAAGTAAAAGAAAACTAAAGTTTATAAATATAGACCAAAGAATGAAAACTAAAGTTTGTAAATATAGACTAGAGGACGAATAGTAAAGGTTAGCACTGCAGCATAGAGAGGGGGAAAATAAAGTTGATAAATATAGCATAAAGTGGGAAAGTAAAAGTTATAAATATAGCAGAAAGAGGGAAAAATATAAGTTATAAATATATCATAAAAAGGGAAAAGTTAAAAAATATAGAGGGGAAACTAAAAGTTATAAATATAGCATAAAGAGGGAAAACTACAGTTATAAATATAACATAAAAGATGGAAAACTAAAAGTTATATATATATAGCATAAGGAGGGAAAACTAAAAGTTATATATATAGCATAAGGAGGGAAAACTAAAAGTTATAAATATAACATAAAAGGGAAAACTAAAAGTTATAAATATAACATAAAGATGGAAAACTAAAAAGTTATAAATATAGCATAAACAGGGAAAACTAAAAGTTATAAATATAACAAAGAGGGAAAACTAAAAGTTATAAATTTAACATAAAAGGGAAAACTAAAAGTTATAAATAAAGCATGAAGAGGGAAAAGTAAAGGTTATAAATATAGCATAACATGTGCAAACTAAAGTTTATAAATACAGAATAAAGAGAGAAAATGAATGGTTATAAATTTAGACTAAAAAGTGAAAACTAAAGTATATAAATAAAACATAAAGAGAGGAAACTAAAGTATCTTAATACAGCATAAAAGAGAGGAAACTAAAGTGTATAAATAAAGCATAAAGAGAGAAAACTAAAGTATATTGAAACAGCATAAAGTAAGGAAACTAAAGTATATAAATATAGTATAAAGGGTGAAAAACTAAAGTATATACATGCAACATGAAGAGAGAAAACTAAAGCATATTAATACAGCAGAAACTAAAGTATATATACAAACAGTATAAAGAATGAAAACTAAAGTGTATAACTACAGCATCAAGAGTGAAAACTAAAGTATATAAATGTAACCAAGATGAATAAATTCGGCTTAACCCGACTATTGCTCTAAACAGATGTGATTTGTTCTGTATGAATCATTATGCTGCTATTCTGATCTTTATTTCTTTTCTGTTGCTAATCTGTTTCTTTAGTGTAAAGTCCATTTTCTTTCCTCCCCCCCTTCTCCCCCCTCCCTGCTGCCGACCTCCAGACTTTCTGGCGTCAGGAATATTATCCTGTGACCGAGGAGGGAAGAGGCTGGGAACTGAATGAGAAAACAGACTATGCAGGCTGGGGGGTAGCCCAGTGTGCTGCTATGTATTTACAAATGCCAGCCTAAAGGAATTAGGGCAAGCAGAATCCTTCCAATCAATGGGATCGCACAGCTATTGGAGGACCATCACACTGTCTTTTAATAGAAAATCATTATAATGTAGCTAATGTTTAGCTTGCTAATAATAACAACAATAGAGACACGTAAAAGAGGACCAGTCACCACTGGGTTTATTTATTATTGTTGTTACTACTACTACTATAGGCATTTTTATAGCACTGACAATTTATGCATCACTTTACATACTGAACATTCACATCAGTCCCTGCCCTCAAGAAGCTTACAATCTAAGGTCCCAATCTCACATACATACACATATTAGGACCAATTTAGACAGGAGCCAATTATACTCCTACAATGTCTTTGGAGTATGGGATTAACCCCCCCCCCCCCCCAAACACAGCGAGAACATAAAAACTCCATGCAGATAGTGTCATGGCTGGGATTTGGACAGCGGACCCCAGTGCTGATGTCGGACAGGCGACTCTAGTGATCCTGCCACTTGCGACTTGTGGAAATCACCAGTGGCAGGATGGCTAAAAGGTGCCTGTTTGTCCCAATGGGATAGGTCCCTATGTAGCTAAGACAGCGAGCTGTTACTCCCATCACTAGCGATCGAGATTGAGCAGCATCCAGGCCAGCGATAGAACGACATCTCACTACGTGTGGGTACAAAGAGAGCGATTTCATAGGGGCAGACAGGTAGCGATCCTTCTGATTTGTCTCTAGAGGCAGAATCCCTGGAATGACCTCACCCTAAGGCTATTTTCACACCCAGGCGCTGGGTGCGCGTCGTTTTAGCGGTGCATTTCGGCCGCTAGCGGGGCGGTTTTACCCCCGCGAGCGGCCGAAAAAGGGTTCGGAGCGCTGCCCCATTGTTTTCAATGGGAGGGGGCGCTTTAGGAGCGGTAAATACACCGCTCCTACAGCGCACCAAAGATGCGGCTTGCAAGACATTTTTCAGCGTCCTGCAAGCGCACCGCTCCAGTGTGAAAGCCCTCGGGGCTTTCACACTGGAGACACAGCAATGGCTGTTTCAGGTCCGTTTGCAGGTGCTATTTTTAGCGCAATAGCGCCTGCAAACCGCCCCAGTGTGAAAGGGGCCTTACTATGGTTCTCTGTAATACTGTTATGCACACTCAGGAGAGAGAAGGCAGCTAGTGGCAAAACTTCAGAGAAGTTCTAACTTTTAGGGCCCAGAGTAAGTAAATTTAAGGCTCCATTAACACTTGTGCGACTTGTCATGCAACTTTGGACATCAAAGTTGCATGACAAGTCTTTCCCCATGTTTTCCAATGATACCCATTCATATATGCGTGACTTAAAGTTGCAGCAACTTCAAAGTAGTTCATGCACTGCTTTGGTCTGACTTTCATGCCACTCGAGGGCCATAGACTTTAATGTTAACCCTCAGAAGTTGCATGAAAGTCGTACCTGAATGTGATACAATGCAACTTGTGTGTAACAGTTGTCCATTATCACTGGTCAAAGCCAAAGTCCTATCCAAGTTGCACCTGTCCAAAGTTGCGTCAAAGCTGCGCCAAAGTTGCACTCCAAAATTGGCGCAAATTTGGAGTTGTACAAGTGTGGATGATTCACACTCGTGCTATTTGCGATGCATCTTGAGTCACACAGAATCGCATTACAAAGGAAATCACATTATATTCAAACGTGACATTGGAGTTGCAGTGGTGTGAACTGAGCCTAAGCCCTCGTTCACAGTCAACGCGGGTTTGAACGATTTCAAACCTGCATTTCAGTGCAAGTTCGGGGGGGGGGGGGGCGATTTGAAAGACACCTGTGTGGGTTCTTGCACAGCTGTCTATTGAAATCGCCCCAGAAGTCGCCAAAAGTAGTGCAGGAACAACTTTTGGAAATTGGTGCAGCGCCACAAAGTCGGTGTCGCACCGATTGGGACAGTGTCATTGGCGGCAATAGGCTGCGATTTGGCGTTCAATTTGACATGTCATGTGTTGGGGTGTATTTGTATTGAATTTTCGGAAAACAACTGTACTGACTAAACGAAAATCGTACGAGGAAGATTTTCGTGCTTGTCCGATCGAATAATATCGAATGAACTGACGTGATCGGCTCTCGAAAAGCTCGATTATCATGCGATCGTGTCGAAAGCGGTATTTTTCGTCCGATTTTCGGATCGTGTGTACGGGCCATAAGTGTTGATAAACAATCAATTTCTTTTCAGATCAATCTCTTCTGGGAATAATTGATTTGAAGTCATCAAACCAATTTGGTGATACAACACACCAAGGAAAGTGGACTTCAATCGATCGTTGGAAGATACGGTCGTTCAGATATAAATTGCATTTGTTTTCACTATTCAATATTATGATGTGATCGATATACAATCGTATTTAAAAAAAAAAAAGCATCTCAGTGCACCGTGACCAATACATTTCTGCCCTGGCTATTGGACTCTGTTTGATTAGATTCTATCTAAATCGACTGGAAAGGGAAGTCAAGTCTATTCGATTTTTTGCTGATTTCGATCGAATCGCACATTATTCGGATGGTAAAATCAGTGTGTGTGTGGCCACCATGGGACTTTTGGAAGTTTTACATGAGCCTTGACTGGTTCTCTTTAATAGTTCCACGCAGAATACATTGACTTTATCCATCCCCACAGTTCAAACAGAGCTTTTTTTTTTTTTTTCAGTTGACCCCCTTGTGTTTACACACTGATCCATTCTGTGCTGAGTGACACAGGCACACAATGTACATTGCAGAGCAGTGTGTGTGTACACAGGTTTGGATGTGCACATTGCACTCTCCCCCCCTCCTTCTCTTCCTCCAGCAGACAGCCTGGCGCCAGTCCGTGACGTCACGTCCCGCTCCCCCTCCTTCCCTCCCTCGCACGGGGACGCGTCTCCATTGGCAACCACTCTGCCGCCAGCGGTGGGCGGGGCTCCTGTCAAACAGCTGCAGCTGTGGATGCCTGGTTGAGCCAGAAGCGTTCCCAGGAAATCAAACCTGTAGAAGATCGTTTGGCCGCAAATGTACACACCTCTGTGTGCTTAGCTGCATACATATGTATATATTCATATATATATATATATATATACACAGGGCGCTGTACTACACTCCACTCCAAGGTGTCACAAAGTCAATACAGCTGTGTATTGCCAGGGCATGGGAAGCATTTCTAATCCGACTACTCTATTAATAATGTCACATCACCTCCTCACTATCTGTCAATCGCTGCTGAAAAGTGACCCAAACACAGACTGCTCTTCAGAGGAGCGTTAAGACTAATGGCCGGTACACAGTTGTTGTTTATGCTTAAAGGCAATTTTTGTGAATACTTGATGAAATTCTATGCAATTGTCCTATTTCTATTTTTGTAATAAATATTATTTTTTAATATATACTTGTGTTATGCCTATAAAGTCCATCATCCACAAACCTAATTTTTCTAAAAAATTCAATTTATCGGGACGTGGCATTATATACTAAATTTCCGTAGCCACAGTACCACATTGTGGTGATACAAATTTTATTCATATGTCGTTCGAAAATGCAATACAAATACATTTCAACACATGAGATCACTTTCAAATTTTTATTTTGTCGTACGTGAATTTTCATGACTTTCATGACTTTCATGAGTAAACTCATCAGATTCGATCTGAGATTAGCATACAAAAAAAAAAAAAAAAAACGGATGATTATTAATTCGATAATCTCATTGTGTGTACCGGTATAAGGCTGGGTTCACACTATTGTCGGGGGGGGGGGGGTGCGACCGACAAACAAGACACTTGCCGAAAACACCGCCTGCCCCGTCCCCTTCCACCCGGTCGGTTGGTTGGTCTGTTGGTCGGTCACTCGCTCGCTTGTCCGTCTCTCCACCAGCCCCACACTTACCCCATCTAGCAGCTTCGGCTCCTTCCTGCGTCTTTCTCCTCCTCCATGGTGGCATCTTCCTCCTCCTCCATGGTGGCATCTTCCTCCTCCTCCATGGTGGCATCTACCTCCTCCATGGTGACATCTTCCTCCTCCTCCATGGTGGCATCTTCCTCCTCCTCCATGGTGGCGTCTTCCTCCTCCTCCATGGTGGCGTCTTCCTCCTCCTCCATGGTGGCGTCTACCTCCTCCTCCATGGTGGCATCTTCCTCCTCCTCCATGGTGGCATCTACCTCCTCCTCCATGGTGGCATCTTCCTCCTCCTCCTCCATGGTGGCATCTTCCTCCTCCTCCATGGTGGCGTCTTCCTCCTCCTCCATGGTGGCATCTTCCTCCTCCATGGTGGTGTCTTCCTCCTCCTCCATGGTGGCATCTTCCTCCTCCTCCATGGCTAGCGTCTTCCTCCTCCATGGTGGCGTCTTCCTCCTCGACGGCCTCCCCCTGCATCTCTGGCTTCACGGCGGCTTCATCCTCTGCGGCTTCTCTCCTCCTTCCCTCGGCGTCCAATACGATCGCTTCTCCTCTGGGCCAATCGGGGCTCAGGACCCGCTTCCTGATTGGCTGGGAGGAGAATCAGGAAGACAATTGCAAATATGAATTCGCCATTGTCACACAACTGGGTGGGCTCAGGGCGCAGTGCTCTGAGCCTCAAGCCTACCCTTTTTTGAAGCCAATTAGAGCCTCTGGCTCTAATCATGTGTTTACCCCCCCCCCCCATTGGGATCGGGAGCAGAGATCAGTGACATGCCACACGTAGCCACGCCCCCACAGTTAGAAACACTCCCCAGGACACACTTAACCTCTACACTGCCCCCTAGTGGTTAACCCCTTCACGGCCAGTGTCATTTACACAGGAATCAGTGCATTTGTATAGCACTGATTGCTGTATAAATGACAATGGTCCCCAAAATGTTTTAAAAATGTCCGATGTGTCCGCCATAATGTCGCAGTCACGATAAAAATCACTGATCGCTGCCATTACAAGTAAAACAAAATTATTAATAAAAATGCCATAAAACTATCCCCTATTTTGTAAATTCTATAACTTTTGTGCAAACCAAACAATAATCGCTTATTGAGATTTTTTTTTTACCAAAAATATGTAGAAGAATACGTATCGGCCTAAACTGAGGAAAAAAAAAATGTTTTTATATGTTTTTGGGGGATATATATTATAGCAAAATGTAAAAAATAATGCGTTTTTTTCAAAATTGTCGCTCTTTTCTTTTATAGCGCAAAAACTAAAAACCGCAGAGGTGATCAAATACCACCAAAAGAAAGTTCCATTTGTGGGACAAAAAGGACGTCAATTTTGTTTGGGAGCCACGTCGCACGACCGCGCAACTGTCAGTTAAAGCGACGCAGTGCCGAATCGCAAAAAGTGCTCTGGTCAGGAAGGCTGTAAATTCTTCCGGGCCTGAAGTGGTTAAGGAGATTGTACAATCAGATTGCATAGTGTATGGCCAGCCTGCTCTGACAAGTCATTTAATAATGATGATTTTTTTTTTTAGTTGGTAATTGATTTTCCAACAAATTGCAGCAGTTAGTTTCATTGTGTGTAGGTGAGAGACAAAAGACGTGCAAATGAAGCTGTCCAGAATATATCACGCGCTTGTCCTGCTAGCATGGTAAAGTCAGATTATAGAGAAGTTGTACATTTCCTCAATATCCTGCAATGATCACATTGCAGTGACCAGGTTGGAAATTCCCTGCCAGTTCCCTATTGTTCTTTGCTGACACTACAGTGAGCTGGAGCTGCCTTTCCCTGGATATGGGGTGTACAAGACAAGCAATGAATGGGGCATGTGAAAAAAAAAAAACAGGGATCTTGTGATGTTCAGTAATAAATGACCAGAAGCCTGGGGTATGGCTGAGCACATCCACCATTGTATGAAGAGAGGCTCTGTGATCTGACACAACAGCATTCCCCTACTGACCTTGAGGCTATGATGAGTTTTTGTTCCTCAAATAGCATGTCTTTCCAGAACTAGGCTTCCTTATTATGAAAATTGAAGGGCCCCAGAAAGCACCCATCTGGCCTTGCCCTAGGACTGACCTACAGCAGGATAGTGTCAGCTGTGACAAGCCATAACCTACACTTGTATGGATCACAATAAGTGGACTAATGACTATCTGTACTAGCAGGGAGCTATGGAATCTTTCTTGTTGTGGGACAGTCTGTTCCCAAGGCTCATGGTATGCACATGGTATGGTGGTGACACCGAGGATGACAGGCGGGTCTGGCCATTCTCAAACTCACCAATGTCCACCTAAATGAGCCTCTCTAATTGGCTGATGAGAAGAAGTGGCGCCTGCTCATTTAAAGCGGATCTTCACTGCAATGTGAGCACCACAAAATTAATTGATTTCTAATATCCAAAGCAAACCATCCATGTCTCCATGCTTTATTTTATTGAGAAATCGCTTTCAAAAATGCCCCCTATCATTTCTGGCCGTGGCCATCTTGAGTAAGGTCAAATGACTCATGTAAGATTTACTTCCTGGAATCCATCTGCCCTTAGCTCAAGCATGCATGCAGGAGAGTGTGCTTAGCTGAGAAAACCCCTCCTCCCGTCCCGAAGATTCCTGGGATGTACGACATCATTTGCCTAGGCAAGTAACCAGGAAGTAGCTGAAGAAATGTAAAAAAAAAAAAAATTTAACGGCTTCCGATCCGCGCTATGGCCGAATGACGGCTACAGCGCGGACCTACTTTGCCGGGAGGATGTCCTCCCATGCTCGAGTGGCCTGCATGCCCCCTGCAGGGCGCGCGTGCTCTGTCATCTGCGAGTCTATGAGACTCGCTGGATCACAGATCGGAGTAAGGGGTCGATCCCCACCCCTTACCACGTGATCAGCTGTCAGCCAATGACAGCTGATCATGTGATGTAAACAGAGTCGGTAATCAGCCGATCAACATCGGCTGTCAGAGGGACATCAGTCCCGATCAAGGAGTGCAGCCGCGGAGTCATCTGTGCCCACCAGTACCACCTACCAGTGCATAACAGTGCCACCCACTAGTGCCCACCAGTGCCAGATAAGGTGCCCACAGTGCCAGCCATCAGTACCCACAGTGCCACCTATCAGTGCCCACAGTGCCACCTATCAATGTCACCAATCAGTGCCTCATCAACAGTGCTGCCCATCATTGTCACCTACCAGTGCCACCTATCAGTGCCATCTATCAGTGGTACCTATCAGTAACACCTATCAGTGCCCTTCAGTGCCACCTATCAGTGCCATCTTATCAGGGGCCATCAGTGCAACCTTAGCTGTCCCCATCAGTGCCGCCTCATCTGTGCCTATCAGTGCAGCCTATCAATGCCCATCAGTGCCGCCTCATCAGCGCATATCAATGAAGGAGAAAAATTACCAGTTTGCAAAATTTTATAACAAACATGATTTATTTTTTTCAAAATTTTCCATCTTTTTTTGTTTGTTTAGCAAAAAATAATCTGTGATTAAATACCCCCAAAAGAAAGCTCTATCTGTGTGAAAAAAATTAAAATAAAAATTTCATTTGGTTACAGTGTAGTATGACCGTGCAATTGTCATTCAAAGAGCAACAGCGCTAGAAGCTGAAAATTGGTCTGGGCAATTTAAGTGCCCAGTAGGCAAGTGGTTAAAAACAAAAAAAGTTTAAAAACATAAAAGTTTAAAACAAATAAATATGATATACTTTTTACTATTTACTAATACTAACAGCATTAGGATTAAAACTAATCATTGTTGATTGGGAGAGCGAAGCTCCACTTTAATGTGTGTTACGTTAAGGCGGCCCATTCATTAAAAATGGCTGAAAAGAACACACCTTTTTTAACAATGTAGCACGAGCAGTTCAATGTACAGTGTGGACACGCAGGTAAGTAACGTTAATCCACAAGAGACACAGCATGTCTCATCGGCATTAAAAATCCTGCCTGTTCGCATTTCTTTAGTATGTAAAGTTCCCTATTAGGCTCTGTTCACACCTATGCCGTTTGCTTTTGATCGGTTTCTGCAGTCCTTTTTGCTGTGCGTTTTTGACACAATTTGCGTTTTTGTATTTTTTATGCTTTTTTTTGGCCAATTTGTTGTTGGGCAGAGTGGAAAACGCAAAATTGCAGCAAAAACGTACTACATGCTTTTCTGCAGCTTCTCCATTGCAGTCTATTGAACCAGAAAAGCAAAAAAAAGCACAGTTTTGCGTTTAAAAAAAGTCCACGACCCTTTCCAAAAATGCAGCGGCTGAAAAAAGCATAGATGTGAACGTGCCCCATAGAAAAACATTTTATGACTGCATTTACACCTGGGCGTTTTGAATCACGGGCAGAATCGCCGCGATTGTGCCTGCAATTTGAAAACACCCAGGTGTGACTGACAAATCGTAGAACGCACATTCCAGATGCCATTCGTTTGAATGGCACCTAAAAACGTGGTGCGGCTCTGTGCGATAACTCATACTGCAATCGCAGCAAACCGCATTGCATGAAGCACGTCGCTCAAAAGAAGCCCCTGAACTTTTTTGGGACGACAAGCTTCACGCGATGCGGCTTGCAGCGAGATAGAACCGCGCCGCATTTTAGGTGCCATTCAAATGAATGGCATCTAAAATGTGCGTTATGCGATTTTCATTCACACCTGCCCGCGGTTCAAAACGCCCATGTGTGATTGCAACCCGAACTGTAGTGCGGTTCCACAAAAAGCACCAAAAAAAAATCTGCATAGGTGTGAACCAGGCCTTAAGGGTTTCCCCGCATCCAATTCGCAATATCAGGAGATTTTGACTGTCACTCTATGGAGCCGATTCACATATCTCCGCAGCGGCTCCGATGCGATTTGCACAGGGGTCCTGTGCATGTTTTGGCCCGATTCAGGTCCGAATTCAGCGCAAAATTCGGGCTGAAATCGGACCTAAAACGGTGAACCGGGACGCACCGGACTCCTGCTGTGAGACGCCGCATGCTCACATGTGAACCCAGCCTGAAGTGGAACTTCACTCTCCCAATTCATTTTTAATGCTCATGCTGCTGGCATTAGTTTAATAGATAGGAAAGTATTTACTTCTTTAAAACTTTTTTTTTTTTTTTTTTTACATTTCTTCTGGTTTCTTGCCTAGGCAATCATTTGTTACATCTTCAGGAGGGGACGAGGTTTTTTCTCAGCTATGCATACTGTCCTGCATGCCTGAGATAAGGGCAGATGGATTCCAGGAAGTAATTGCTACATGAATCATTTGCCCTTACTCAAGATGGCCACAGCCAGAAATGCTACGGGGGTTGGTTTCTCAACAAATCCAAAAATGGAGGAATGGATGGACGAGGGAGTTTGCTTTGAATATAAAAAATGAATTAAATAGCGTTTTTCATTTGTGGCGCTCAGATGCAGCGAAGATCGGCTTTAATATGTGCCATGACGCAGGTTAATCAGCGTGCCGCAACAGAATGACTGTAAATGGGATGTGAGAATCCGGAGTCCCTTTAAACTGAACCTACATGGAAATAATTCCTCATCCTGTAAGAACGATATTGATACCTTTGTAAGGTAACTGGATGATGTTTGTAATATGAGCAACCATAGCAGATGAGAATGCGGCCATTACAAAAGATCAAAGGCAAAGTTCCATATTATCACCCGGCTGTTCCATGTCGGGATTAATGTTACAATGTATAATAGATACAATTTATTCTACACCATGTAATGGCACATCATTTCTTCTAACCATCTCTGCAGAGTGCTGCGGAGTCCTCTGACTCCTGCAGGTTCTATGGCGCGGATAGGCTGGATTCTACATAGATGATCAATCAAAACAGCTGCTTTTCCACTGCCGATTACTCAGCAATGGCAACAAATGTAACAAAGCATACTCAGTTTTCTTATGGTTTGGTCTGTGCCGGAAAGCCTTCATCTTGTAACATATTCAGGTGTAAAATTGTCATCCAACACCTCAGAACTTCACCCAAAAATTCTACTTGTCCCTTCTAGGTTCACACTTTTCCGTTGGGCTGCATTGCGCGCCATTCCTATGGACGGGGGTGCTTTAATTTTTTTTTGGGGGGGGGGCGGCAAACAACCACCCCCCTCCGCAGCACCATTCCTATGGACGGGGGCACTTTAATTATTTTTTTATTTGTTATTGTTCATTTTATTTACATTTTATTTTGGGGGGGGGGGGGGCAAACAACCACCCCCCTCCGCAGCACCATTCCTATGGACGGGGGCACTTTAATTATTTTTTTATTTGTTATTGCATTTTTTTTGGGGGGGGGGGGGCACACCCCCCTCCGCCACCACCCCCCTCTGCAGCACCATTCCTATAGACGGGGGCGTTTTAATTATTATTATTTTTTTTTATTGTTTATTTTATTTACATTTTATTTTGGGGGGGGGGGGCGGCAAACAACCACCCCCTCCGCAGCACCATTCCTATGGACGGGGGCACTTTAATTATTTTTTTATTTTTTATTGTTTATTTTATTTACATTTACATTTTATTTTTTTTACACTTTCCCTTTAAAAAACATTTTTTGGATTACTTTTATTCCTATTACAAGGAATGTAAACATCCCTTTTAATAGGAATAAAAGTGATCAAAAAGTTTAAAAAAAATAAATAAAAATAAAAAATGTAAATAAAACAAACAATAAAAGAATAAATGAAATTGAATCACCCCCGTCCCTGTGAGCTCGCACGCAGAAGAGAGCGCACACGTACGTTGCGCCGGTATATGTAAACGACGTCTAAATCACACATGTGAGGTATCACCGCGAAGGTTAGAGCGAGAGCAGCATTTCTAGACCAAGACCTCCTCTGTAACACTAAACTGGTAACCTGTAAAACATTTTAAAGCGCTGCCTACGGAGATTTTTAAGTACCAAAGTTTGGCGCCATTCCATGAACGGGCGTAATTTTAAAGCGTGACATGTTAGGTATCTATTTACTCGGCGTAACATCATCTTTCACATTATAACAAAAAATTCGGCTAACTTCACTGTTTTGTTTTTTTTATTATTATTTATGAAACTATTATTGATATTATTATTATTATTATAATAATACAGGATTTATATAGCGCTAACAGTTTGCGCAGCACTTTACAACATGAGGGCAGACAGTACACTTACAATAAAATACAATCCAGGAGGAATCAGAGGGCCCTGCTCCTTAGAGCTTACAATCTAGTAAAAAAAAATAATGCGTTTAAAAAATTGCTGCGCAAAGACCGTGTGACATAAAAAGTTGCAACGACTCTCTGCTAAAAAAAAAACATATATAATGTTTGAGGGTTCTGAGTAATTTTCTAAAAAAAAAAAAATTTGATGATTTTTACATGTAGGAGAGAAGTGTCAGATCTAAGGATGAGTGTGCGTTACTTTGTATTACCACGATGCAAACGCAGCAATGTTATCGCAACGCAAACATAAACAAGCCCTAATGGTCCATACACGCGATCCGAAAATGGGACGAAAAATACCGCTTTCGGAGCGATCGTACGATAATCGGACCGTTAGTACAGAGCTTTCGAGAGCCCATCACGACAGTTCATCCGATATTATCCGATCGGACAAGCAACAAAAATTATTCTCGTACGATACCAGATCGCATGATTTTCGTTTAAAACCCCTTCGCGCCCAAGCCAATTCTGACTAAGGATGAGCTCAGGCGTGTTTGCAAACCCGCACGTGTTATGCCCGCCAGGAAGCTAATCGCAGGCAGTGAGACATTTCTCGATCTCTGCAGCCCACGGATCAATGTCTCACTGCCTGCGATTAGCGCTCTGCAGTGCCAACTTCCTGGCGGGCTCTACACGTGCGGGTTTGCAAACACGCCTGAGCTCATCCTTATGCCGCGTACACACGGTCAGACTTTCCGATGGCAAATGTGCGATCGGAGCTTGTTGTCGGAAATTCCGACCGTGTGTAGGCTTCATCGGACAGTTTCCATCGGTCTTTTTCGTCACACAAAATTTGAGATCTGGTTCTCAAATTTTCCGACAACAAAATCCGTTTGCGGAAATTCCGATCGTGTGTAGACAATTAAGACGCACAGTGCCACGCATGCTCAGAATCAAGCAGAAGAGCCGCACTGGCTATTGAACTTCATTTTTCTCGGCTCATCGTACGTCATCACGTTTTTGACATTCGCAATTTCCAACCAACTTTGTGCGACTGTGTGTATGCAAGACAAGTTTGATTTTGTTGTCGGAATGTCCGATCGTGTGTACAGGGCATTAGTCTGAATTGGCTTTGGCGCAAAGTGGTTTTAAACGAAAATCATACAATCTGGTATCGTACAAGAATAATTTTCGTTGCTTGTCCGATCGGATAATATCGGATGAACTGTTGTGAGGGGGGTTTTAAGTTTCTCTTGCACCACATTGTAATGTAATTGTACTGTCAGCCTTTATTTTGTTAAGTGCTGCGCAAACTGTTGGCGCTATATAAATAACGATCCGATTATCGTACGATCGCTCCGAAATCTGAATTTTCGGATCACGCGTACGGTGCCATTAGGGCCTGTTTATGTTCGCGTTGTGGTAACGTTTCTGCGTTTGCATCGTGGTAATACAAAGTAACGCACATCCCACATAATAACAATAATACTGTTGGCGCCAGCGCGCCGGCTTGTCTTCCTAGGATAAAAGGCTGAGCGCCCGGCTTTGCTTTCACCCAAACCCGAATGCGGTGAAGCGATTTTTTTTTGTTTTGTTGCTCAGTCTGATGAAGCTGTGGGCAGAAGTCCATGGAGTTTGCAGGCCCAGTGCTGTCCTGATTGTACATTAGCAGAGTTCCTCGAGCAGTGTTCAGGCTAATTAGGCTTGGTGTCAGAAATAGTTAAAGTTGTTGGTGTTTCTGCCTCCAGCCCGGCGCTCTCCCCACCCTGCTGAGCCCAGGTGCTGGGAGGGACAGTGAACAATGCAGAGGCCGGTGTTGTATCACTATCCGTCCCCCATCACCAAGTGTCCGAGGTGTACTGCGCATGCGCAGTACACAGAACGCCCATATTCCGAAAATTGCCGAGGATGAACGGCGCCTGCGCCGTGAGTCCACTTTCAAGCCCCACCATCCCAGTGGACATAGAGTTAGAATATAAAAGTGCCGAGCGCAGCGAGGCCGTGCCCGATGCGTGGCGAGCGAAGCGAGCCCGCGAGGGGCCCTCTCAATTTGACTAACCCTATGTCCGCTTGGATGGTGGGGGCTTCTCCTCGATTCACGGCGCAGGCGCCGCTCATCTTCCGACAATTTCCGAAAATCTTCTGGATCCAGACTGCGCATGCGCTGCGCATGCGCAGTAGACTTCGGACACCTAGTGACAGCCGGACACTTGGTGATAGAACACCGGCGTCAGTCTGTCTGCTGCCCCGCTCCCCCCTCCTCCCTGGCCGGCTGCAGCTGTGCCTCGGCCCCGCCCCTCCCACAACCCGCTCCAGACCCCACAAAGAGATCTTTATATGGGGCAGGCCAGGGTTACAGAGGATGTGAAATGTGGGGCTGTGTGTACAGCAAAGTGGGATCCCACTCTGAGAACTAACACACAACTAACTGCACCTACAACAATTCCAACTACTACATTCATCAACACCTCACATTGCTCGCTTTATACCATTCCAATTACAGCCCAACTGCCACTCATTACAAAGCCAATTCATGCTGTCACCTTCCTCTGATGGATGCTCCATCATGTATAATAAATGACTACATGCTCCAGCTGCAACAGGTCCCCGAGAACGCAATGAACTCCGTGCAACTCGCATTGATGCGATTTATCAAATCGCATGCCAAATCGGCGGCAATTGCCGGCAATGGCAGCGTCTGAATCCCAAAAGTAGTTCCTGTGCGGTTTGGGGCGAGTTCGGGGTGCGATTTCTATTGACATCTGTGCAGAAATCCGCAACAGGCTCCCGAGAATGCAATGAACTCCATTAAACTCGCATTGATGCGATCTGTCAAATCGCATGCCAAATCGGTGGCAATTTCCGGCAATGGCAGCGCCCGAATCCCAAAAGTAGTTCCTGTACCGTTTGGGGAATCGCATGCCAAATCTGCGGCAATTGCCAGCAATGGCAGCGTCCGAATTCCAAAAGTTGTTCCTGTACGGTTTGGGGCGATTTCGGGGTGCGACTTCCATTGACATCTGTGCAGAAACCCGCAACAGGCTCCCGAGAACGTAATGAACCCCATTAAACTCGCATTGATGCGATTTGTCAAATCGCATTCCAAATCGGCGGCAATTGCTGGCAATGGCAGCATCCGAATCCTAAAAGTAGTTCCTGTACGGTTTTGGGAATCGCATGCCAAATCGGCGGCTATTGCCAGCAATGGCAGCGTCCAAATCCCAAAAGTAGTTCCTGTACGGTTTGGGGCAATTTCGGGGTGCGATTTCCATTGACATCTGTGCAGAAACCCGCAACAGGCTCCTGAGAATGCAATAAACTCCATTGAACTCGCATTGATGCGATTTGTCAAATCGCATTCCAAATCGGCGGCAATTGCTGGCAATGGCAGCATCCGTATCCTAAAAGTAGTTCCTGTATGGTTTGGGAAATTGCATGCCAAAACGGCGGCTATTGCCAGCAATGGCAGCGTCCAAATCCTAAAAGTAGTTCCTGTACGGTTTGGGGCGATTTCTGGGTGCGATTTCCATTGACATCCGTGCAGAGACCCACAGCAGGCTCCCGAGAACGTAATGAACTCCATTGAACTCGCATTGATGCAATTTGTCAAATCGCATGCCAAATCGGCGGCAATTGCCGGCAATGGCAGCGTCCGAATCCCAAAAGTAGTTCCTGTGCGGTTTGGGGCGATTTCGGGGTGCGATTTCCATTGACATCTGTGCACAAACCCGCAACAGGCTCCCGAGAACGTAATGAACTCCATTGAATTTGCATTAATGCGATTTGTCAAATCGCATGCCAAATCAGCGGCAATTACCCGAAATGGCAGCGTCCGAATCCCAAAAGTAGTTCCTGTTCGGTTTCGGGAATCGCATGCCAAATTAGCGGCAATTTTCGGCAATAGCAACATTCGAATCCCAAAAGTAGTTCCTGTACGGTTTGGGGCGATTTCGGGGTGCGATTTCCATTGACATCTGTGCAGAAACCCGCACAGATGTCTCTGAAATCACCCCGAAGTCAGGACTGAGGCAGGAAAGAAATTGTGCCATTTCATTCCCGCAGTCAGTGTGAACCAGGGCTTAGGCTAATGCCAGATGGGTGATTTTTCAATGTCCAACGGCAACCTGCGATCGCGGTCAATGTAAACAGTCAGAACCCCATTCTGCAGGGGTCACATTCCTCTGATGGATGCCTCTTTAATGGACAATAAATGACTACATGCTCCAGCTGCAACCGTTCACATTGATGCGATTTGTCAAATCACCTGCCAAATCGGCGGCAATTGCTGGCAATTGCAGCATCCGAATCCTAAAAGTAGTTCCTGTATGGTTTGGGGAATCGCATGCCAAATCAGCAGCAATTGCCAGCAATGGCAGCGTCCAAATCCCAAAAGTAGTTCCTGTACGGTTTGGGGCGATTTCGGGGTGCGATTTCTATTGACATTTGTGCAGA
The DNA here is from genome assembly GCA_028564925.1 of Lithobates sylvaticus. Lineage (NCBI taxonomy): Eukaryota > Metazoa > Chordata > Amphibia > Anura > Ranidae > Lithobates > Lithobates sylvaticus. Next base: position 188,647,528 of record CM053027.1, on the reverse strand, counting down.
AACCTACAACAGGCTCCCGAGAATGCAATGAACTCCATTGAACTTGCATTGATGCGATTTGTCAAATCGCATTCCAAATCGGCGGCAATTGCTGGCAATGGCAGCATCCGAATCCTAAATGTAGTTCCTGTATGGTTAGGGGAATCGCATGCCAAATCGGCGGCTATTGCCAGCAATGGCAGCGTCCAAATCCCAAAAGTAGTTCCTGTACGGTTTGGGGCGATTTCGGGGTGCGATTTCCATTGACATCCGTGCAGAGACCCACAGCAGGCTCCCGAGAACGTAATGAACTCCATTGAACTCGCATTGATGCAATTTGTCAAATCGCATGCCAAATCGGCGGCAATTGCTGGCAATGGCAGCATCCAAATCCTAAAAGTAGTTCCTGTGCGGTTTGGGGCGATTTCAGGGTGTGATTTTCATTGACATCTGTGCAGAAACCTGCACAGATGTCTCTGAAATCGCCCCCAAAGTCGGGACCGACGCGGGAATGAAATCGTGCAATTTCATTCCCGCAGTCAGTGTGAGGCAGGGCTTAGGCTGATGTCAGATCAGCGATTTTTCGATGTCCACTGGCCACCCGCGATCGCTCCACAGAGAGCCAGAACGGGGAGCTGTCAATGTAAACAGGCAGATCCCCATTCTAACAGGGGAGGAGAGACAGATCTGCTGTTCCTAGTGATCAGGAACAGCGATCTCTCTCCTCCTCCAGTCAGTCCCCTCCCCCCCAATTAGAAACAACTCCCCACATTTAACCCCTTGATCGCCCCCTAATGTTAACCCCTTCCCTGCCAGGGACATTTACACAGTAATCAGTGCATTCTTATAGCGGTATAAATGTCAATGGTCCCAAAAATTCGTCAAAAGTGTCTGATCTGTCCGTTGCAAAAATCCCGCTAAAAATCGCAGATCGCGACATTACTAGTAAAAAAAAAAATAATAATAATAATAAAAATGCCATAAATCTATCCCCTAATTTGTAGACGCTATAACTTTTGCGCAAACCAATCAATTTCCCCTTTTTGCGATTTTTTTTTTACCAAAAATTATGTAGAAGAATACATATTGGTCTAAACTAATGAAGACATTTTTTATTATAGCAAAAAGTAAAAAAAAATATATTTTTTTTTCAAAATTTTCGCTCTTTTTTTGTTTATTTAAAAATAAAAACCGCAGAGGTGATCAAATACCACCGAAAGAAAGATCTATTTGTGGGATAAAAAGGACGTCAATTTTGTTTGGGTACAACCTCGCACAACCGCGCAATTGTCAGTTAGAGCCCTTTCACACTGAGCCGCAGGTAGTTTTTAGTTTTTTTTCTTTACCACTGATTTAGCGGCGCTATTCGGCCACTAGCGGGGCGCTTTTAACCCCCCGCTAGGGGCCAAAGAAAGGGTTAAATGCGCCCGTGTAGCACCGCTGCTGAAACACTTTGCAGGCGCTTCGGCAGCGGTGCCCATTCATTTCACTGGGCAGGGGTGGTTTGGGAGTGGTGTATACCGCTCCTCCACCACCCCAAAGGACTTTTTTTAACGTCCTGCCAGCGCAGCGCCCCAGTGTTAAAGCACTCAGGCTTTCACATTGGGGTGGCAGGGGAGGCGTTTTTCAGGCGCTTTACAGGTGCTATTTTTAGCCCTTTAGCATCTGAAAAAATATTGCAAAAAATGGCCTGGTCATTAAGGGGGTAAATCCTTCCGGTACTTAAGTAGTTAAGCCAAAGGTGATTTAAAAGAGTCATTGTAATCATTTGATGAAGATTTTTCTTTTGTTTGTTCACTTTGCCACATCGAAAAAAAAAAATCTAACGCTTTTGATTCGACCGATTCACATCTTATCGATTCAAACGATTTGAATCGAAAAAAAAAACGGTAAATTCCAAGAAAGTCTGAAAAATCCCAACTACGAATTCCGAATACGAATCCCAAATACGAATTGAGCGATTCCACCGAATTTAACGAAGCAAAATAACTAGATTAACGAATCAAAACGACACAAAACAAATGTTTTCGTCAAGCACATGTCTAATTTCTATGGAATTGCCAGGGCTGATGTCAGATTAATCATTACTACAAATCACTAAAGCTGGCCATGCATGAAGAGAAGTTCAACCAAAGTTCAGTAGCAACCACCTGAATTTCAATCCGTCTATGGCCGTTCTACCGATCGCCTTCTGTACAACCGCCCTGTAGGGTTTTTCCTGCTCGATCAATGCCGCCGGCAATAGCCTTCAGCACTGATCAGTGTATTCTGAAGTCTCCCCACTGTCAGAATACAAATACTCAGCGGCAGTGGTAGTTGGTGTTTTTTTTTTGGGGGGGGGGGGTCTGAAAACAACCACCCCCTCCCCTCCGGCAGCCGGCGCTCCCTCAAACCCCCCAGCCCCCCCTTCCCGCTCGCTCGCTGTTTTACCCCATCTAGGTGGCAGGTGGCAGGCAGTGGCATCGGGCAGGCATGGCCTCTTGTCCCCGATGGCAGCCGTGTGTCTCCTCCCCTCCTCCTAGGTGCCCAATAGAATTGCCTGTCCTTTAGCCAATCGGGTGGGAACAACAACACATAACACACACCCCCCCAGCGGTACCGCACTTACCAGCTTGTGTAGCAGGGCTGTGGTGTCCTCTCCTGGAGTGTGGGCAGCGGCGACTCCAGTGCCCACTCTTCAAGCTTGTGTCTTGTGTCAACCTTGTGTCTCCTCTTCCGCCAAAGCGCTAGGCATCCAATAGGATCGCCTGACACTTTGGCCAATAAGGTAATAATAATATTCCATTTGATCGTAAGCTCGAACAAGCAGGGCCCTCCTGTCACTTCTGTATTGAACTGTATTGTAACTATACTGTCCCCCCTCTACATTGTAAAGCGCTGCGCAAACTGTTGGTGCTATATAAATCCTGTGTAATAATATTAATGTATCATTTTCAAAACCAAAAAAAAAGACTCATCTTTAGGTGGCCTACGGCTCCGCCCACACAATTGCAACATTGATTCACAGAGATCTGTGAATGAATAAACTACAAGTCCCATCTTCCACCGTGGCAGACAGAGTTGTAATTCTCAGTGGAACACCGTGTGGTGATTATTGCACCCAGGGCCGTCTTTAATGTTGATTGGACCCTGGGCAAACGTTTTCTTGGAGCCCCCCCCCCCCCCATACAATTTTGCTCTCCACCTGCTCTGAGACCAGGGGCGGACTGACCATTCGGCCACTCGGGCACTGGGCCACTAGGGGGCCCCATCAGGGTTGTCAGCCTCAGTAAAACCAGGGACAGTATGTAAAAATCTGTGTTTTTTTTACATCTCTCCCTGAAATGTCCCTCACCGACATCCTTTTGGTCTAAAAATCCCGAGATTATAGCTGCCCCACCTCTCCAGTACCTTCTCAGCCAATAGAAACATGTCTGTGTATACTGTGTGGTTGTATACTGTGTGGCCCCATAATCTATGATTGCCTGGGGGCCCCATAATCTCCTATTGCCCGGGGGCCCCATGAGTTGTCAGTCCGCCCCTGTCTGAGACATACAATAAATAGCTGCTAGACTTAAAATCAGTTTACTGTATCAGACCAGGCAGCGATTGCGATTGGTTGCCAGAGGTTACAGTGTATCATTACTGCTTACTGACTGGTTGCTAGAGGTTACAGCACACATTACAGCTCACTGATTAGTTGCTAGATTTTACAGCACACGATTTCTGCTTGTTGATTGATTGCCAGAGATTACTGTACAGTAATACTGCTCACTGATTGGTTGCTAGAGGTTACAGCACATCATCTCCTCACTGCAGCGGGCATGATATACATATGAATGCCGCCTTTATTTACATATCTATGCCGCTGGTGCAGCTATTTACATATAAATGCTGCTGCTATTTACATATGAATGCCGGTTATTTACATGTAAACACAGGGTCTGCAGGTGAGTCATCTGTACACAACAATAGGGCAGAGCTGGGCAGCATTAGTAGCAGCACTTCACACTGAGATATCAGGACACAGCTAGGGACTAAAACTTCAAGGGACAAGGGAATTTAAACTAGGATAGTTGGCAAGTATGAGGCAGCTGCTTTGGGGCCCACAATAATGACAGGGCCCAGGGCAGCAGCCCCTTTTGCCCTGCCTTAAAGACAGCCCTGATTGCACTCGTAGTCCATTGACACATTCTCCGGCTCTCCGACTGAAAGCCTGTACCTTGGAGGAAGAGCTGGAGGAGGAGTTTGCAGGAGCCTGGCATTGCAATCAGTGGATTGCGGGTGTAATGCTTTGCAGGCTCATGTGAGAACAAAATGAAAAAAAATGCACTTTCTTTCCTGCAAAAATCATCATATTTATTGATTTATTTTTTGAAAGATCGAATTTGCCTTTAAAGTGAAGCTTCACCCAAAAGGGGAAGTTCCGCTTTAACCACTTCCCGTTCACCATATAGTAAAATGACTGGCGCAAGGTGGCACCCCCGATCTCACTAAAGAGCCGATGACAAGGCTCTTTACCCATGTGATCTGCCGTGTCCAATCACAGCTGATCACATGTAAACAAGGAAATGCCGGTTATTGGCTTTCCTCTCCTGACAGCGTGTGAGGAGAGGAGAGCTGATCAGCAGCATTTTCTCACAGGGGAGACATGCACAGATAATCAGGGCACTGATTTTCAGTACAGTGCCCAGCAGTGGTGCCAGTCAGTGCCCATCAGCGATGCCAATCTGTACCCATCAGTGATGCCAATCAGTGTCCATCAGTGATGCTAGTCAGTGCTGCCTTTCAGTGCCTGCTCATCAGTGTCGCCCATCAGTTCTGTCAATCAGTGCTGCCTATCCGTGCCATCTATTAGTGCCACCTATCAGTGCCCATTAGTGCCGCCTATCAGTGCTGCATATCAGTGCCCATCAGTGCTGCATATTAGTGCCTCCTTATCAGTGTACTTCAGTGCCATCTCATCAGTGCCCATCAGTGCAGCCTCATCAGCGCAGGTCAGAGAAGGAAAAAAATTACTGATTTACAACATTTTGTAACAGAAACAAAGAAAAACTTTTAATTTTTTTTTCCAAATTTTTTTTTTTTTTTGTTTTTTTAGCAAAAAATAAAAAACCCAGTGGTGATTAAATACCACCAAAAGAAAGCTCTATCTGTCTCAAAAATGATAAAAATGTCATTTGGGTACAGCATTGCATGACCGCGCAATTGTCATTCAAAATTTGACAGTGCTGAAAGCTGAAAATTGGCCTGGGCAGGAATGGGGTGAAAGTGCCCAGTATTGAAGTTGTTAAGTTCTCCTCCCCTGCTCCTCTTTCCTGAAATTGCACTTTTGAGGGGGGGGGGGGGGGGTAACAGGTACTTAGTTTTGACAGGTACCCACTCCCACTTCTGCTCAGATCGCCTGGGCGAAGTTCTCCTCTCCCGTCACAGGTCCCAGGAAACTGTGGGCCCATTCACAATGCGCAGTGAAGCTGCAAGCTGTCACAGCCAGGTGCCCACAGTTAAGATGCCTGTTACTGGGATTGAAGATGGGTGGAGAAAAGGGCTCGGTGGCATTACTCAGACAAAAACATAAAAAGTATGTGAACACCCATGTGATCCGATTCTGGGTGTCAACTTAGAATACACTCCACAATCAGTTCACATGAATGGGTTGCGATTTTGATGTGGGGCGGAATCCGAAGCAATTTCGCTGTGAATTCGCATCGCATCTAGTGTGAAACCAAGGCGAATAGAAATATTTATACATTATATATTATAGTAGTTCCTATAAATTGTAAAGTGACAGCAGAGTTATACAAAATGTACAGGAGATTTAGAAACGCAGAGAAAAGTCTTATCTCAGGCTGGGAAAAGTGGACAGGGAGACCTGTGCCCATCTGCGATCTTGTTGCCTACGTGCCAGGATCTGCAGCGTCCTTCTTCCTCTCTCAGCTGTCGTATGTAAGCAGCACACACACTGTCATCATCGTGTTCCTTTTTTTTCTCTGCAGAAACAAGTTGGACAATCTGTGTGTAATAAGTGCTTCCAATGTTTATATTGTCACTTGGCACGGACCTAAAGAACAAGTCCTGCCCAAGTGAGAGCAATGTGTGCATGAGTCCGGTCTGTCATAGCCATACAGTGCTACAAAAAACCGCACTATGCACAGGTACACATTTTAAAGAAGGAGTAAAGCTGTCCATAGACGGTGCAATTTTCTTTCCTGCAACCATGGGTTGCAAGAAAGGAAATCACTTTATTTCTCCATGAACACAGTCAGAGTTGATAGGGGAATCCCTCCTGTGGAGTTATCTTGTTCTCTTGGTGAGGACGGGGAGGGGGCCGTCCAGGCTGGGAGAAGACACAGTGATTATTGCTAGTAGTTTTAATCGCATAAAAAATCTGATAGTCTGTTGTACCCAAGTTGATCGATTGATGAACTTGGGTACAATCAGCCTGCCCATACATGGTTCAAATCTCGGCCTGTCCCTGCTGAACCGGCTGAGATTCGAAGAATCTATGGCTGTCTTAAAGTGGTTCTAAAGGCTGAAGGTTTTTTACATTCATGCATTCATGAACCTTCAGTGTGCAGCTCCCCCTCCAGCCCCCCCTTATAATTACCAGAGCCCAATCCTGATCTAGTGATGTGCACAAGAGGTGAGCAGAAGCTCTCCTGGGTCTCTTCCTCCTCATTGGCTGAGACACAGCAGTGGGAGGCATTGGCTTCCACTGCTGTCAATAACAGGCAGTCAGGAGAGAGCTGGCGGCAGGGCTGCGCTGCGCTCTGTGTGTCTAATTAAAGAGCGCAGATGAACGAGTCTCCTGCTGCTCCTTATTGTGTTCTGACAGCTGGCCCTTGCGGCTGTCAGAATACCTGAACTGTAGCTGCTTGAATGCAGTCGCTGTTCAGCCAATTTTCACCTGGCTACTTTGATTTGCAGATTGAAGGATGTCAGGTGGGGAGGTACCAACAGGGCCACCCACAGCTTGAATTTTGCTCCATTATAGACCATCTTAAAGTCAAAATGTAGTTGTTTGTTTTTTAAGTTTTGGAAAACGTGTGTGTGTGTATGGGGTCTGTGTTGAATTGGGATCTTCCTATAAATACTGTCCTGGGGACACAACAGTGCGTGAAAATGAATCTCTCCAGAATGAAGGGTAATCAGTTGCCTGGAGACAGTTGTCACCAAAAGTGTCCCCTCACTTTCTGTTCTGGTAACAACTGTAAAATTTTGGATTCACCATTACTTTTTGTCCCCGGAACAAGTGTCACCAGAACAAATAGTGATCCCTAGTCAGCCTTTTGCTTTTGGCTAATGGCCCATACACACGATCCGAATATCGGACGAAAACGATCGTCCGAGGGAGGATCGTACGATTTTCGGATCGTGTGTACACTACTTCCAACAGCCGATCGCGACCGTTCGTCTGATATTATTCGATTGGACATGCACGGAAATTTTCCTCGTACGATTCCAGATCGTACGATTTTCGTTTAGTCAGTATAGTTGTCGTCCGAAAATACAATACAAATACATTACAACACATGACATCACTTCCGATTTTTTTTCCTATCGTACGAGAATTTTCGTGACTTTATTGGCTATTCAATTTCTACTTGCGATTGTTAACCGAAAAACGGTCGTACGATCGGTCGTCCGATATTCGGATCGTGTGTACGGGCCATTAGCATGGCGATGCTGGTTAGTATTTCCTGTGAGTATGATGGAAATTCTTTCCTTCCAGGCTTTATTTGGCCTAGAGACCCAGGTTTTTCCCCAGGTGCAGCAATGCCCTCCCAAAGTGCTAATACCTTTCTTGTAGAGATGGCTGCTGCATTTTTGTCTGGTCAGGAGCTGGGAGTTCCTGGTGATGTACCCTCTGCAGGTGGTGCCCCAGGGGTGCTGAAAAAACACTATGGTTCTGGCTAGCTTAGCACAATTTTTATATCAGGATTCGGCAGGAAGGCCTGCCTTGTGTAATGTACATGGCTTTTTATACATTTTTATTTATGCTCATATATATCACAGGCACTTACACTGCATGTGTTTGTGTTTTTTTTTTTTCTCTCACAGAGACAGAGGAGCAGGTTTTTCAGGGCTCGCCCTGATGTCGGGAAGAGGATCCCTTGAGTCTTTTTTCTCTCCCCAGCTAGGAGTCTCCCTTCAGGAGAGCCCTCACCAAGGACTTAGAAGACCAGCTTCAGGAGAGTTCACCTTTCTTGGGCCTAGGTAGACCAGGGTGACCCTGTCAGGAGCCTTGCGTGCTGGGGGATTCCAAGATTGAGGCCCTTCCTCTTCAGAGCTCAGACCAGTACTGTACCCTCATGCACTTTTTTCTGTGTTCTGTAATTTTATGGTTCACTTTTTTGTTCACAGGGTTTTGACAAGAGCCGCACCTCAGAGCTCCTTCAAAAGAACATGAAATAAAAAAAAAATAGTGATCTCCCTAGTAAGGACACAGGCAGTAGTATAATGCTGGCCATACACTATACAAAAAATCGGCCGAAATTTGTCCATTAGACAGTTCGTTCGTTAATCCGGCCAGTTAATGGGCACAAAATGGATAATCGATAAAAACTAAGGAAAAGTTTGGAAATTTTCTGCTGAACAAACGATAAATTGAAAGGTTAATGTGTTTCCCGTCGGACCTGTCTGCACTAGGTATATGTAAAAAACGAACATAAAATTTATTTATTTATGTCCACTGAACGATTTATCGGTCATTACATGATGGCACTATCGTTTGCGCTCGCTTGCGCGAATGTGCGTTTTTCGAAAATAGGTTCGGCCAATTTTTTGTATAGTGTATGGCCAGCATAAGCCTGACTAAGGTTTTAACCTTTTCCTAGATCCTAGCATGGCTCATTCTTACAATGCTGTCATATCTGAACTTCCATCTTGAACAGCTTTGCTTCTGGATGTAGCATTGTCCCAGACCGGGGTATTAGGATGGTTAGGCAAATTTCGTTTTTGGCTCCTCTGTAATCAGTGGAGCAGCTTGTGATTGCTTTCGGTTGTTCTGGGCTCCACTGGTTGTAGGTTTGATTGTTTTCCCCTGCCTTTTGGAGCATTCTACAATGTAGTGCACTGGAAAGGCAAATCAGCAACCTGAATATTTATGTTGTTTCAGCCAATCCCTGGGGAGGGTGCCCAGAAGGTGGCTGGGGGAGTGCATAAATAGCCTGGGGTTTGGAGCTGCCCTATTCTTGCCCAGAAGGAGAAGTTCCCAACCTGAAAGGCTGCTACCATTTTAGGCAATCCAGCTGAAATTCTACCTATGCTCATCGAAGTCCCAGCTATGCTAAAGCTGGGGGGCCTGTATCCTGAAAGTCTCAGGAACTTCACTGGGGATCTAGTCAGGAGAGTTTAGTGGAGAAATGTCTATGTGACATTGGAAGGAGGCATCCAAGTATCCAGGGATATTGTGAGTACAAACCTGAGTGTAGGATCCTGGTGACTGCTAGACATGTGCGGTTCATTTCGTTCCGAATTAATATTCGGACTAATTTTCATTATTCGGAAATTCAGATGTATCCAAATTTCCGAATTAGAATAGTACTGAATTTAAACAAATCCGAAATAACGAAATTAGAATTCGGACGAAACTCGAATAGTTTTCGAATTCGAAAACTTTTTAAATTCGAATAGTTTTTCCAATTTCCAAAAGAGAATGAAATAGAATAGAAAAAAAAGGAATAGACTGGAAAAAAATGTTATAGTCTATTCTTTTATTTTCTATTCAATTTGCTATGCAAATAACGAATTGAAATGAAACAAAAAATTTTTTTTTCATTCTGCACATGTCAAGTGACTGCTGCTGCTATCTCTTGTGTATCAGTACTAGTGCTTGCCTGCAGTGGCGGGACAAGGTCATTTAGAGCCCAGGGCGAACATGCCAAATTGTGCCCCCCCCCCAAGAAGTATGGGCATTATGTGTCCCATCCCCACTCCCAACGCAAATCCCCCCAAATCACAACTCCTAGCACACCCTCCCTAAATTTGCCCTCCTAAAACAATTCTTACCCCCTGAAGCCCCCCAAATTCCCCTTTTTAACACAAATTCCCTCCCCCTAATCTCCTTGTGGTGCCCCCCCACCTCACATGATACCACAGTGCCCACAGTACCTCCTGCCCACCCCTTGTCCTGGCCCTGCTTGCCTGGCCTGGGATATTTCTGACGGTGTCTCAGTGCTGTCCATTTTCTGGGTCATTACTAAAGGGACTGTTCTAAGGAGTAGTCTTGGCTGCACTGACAAGGTGGGCACTAGGGGTGGGTGGGGGGGGGGGGGGATTATTAAAGGGTGTATTAGATACCCTTTATAATTCCGTTGGACGGTTTTGGGCACTGAGGTCGGAGTTTTTTAAACTAGTAGCTTTTTGAAAACATGATATTTGTGAAAAGAATGAATACCATATTTTCATATGATTGATGTTGCAATAGCTGTGCATCCTGCTTGTTGCAGTTACTATGTGCAGTAATGTTGTATTGTACAGAGATAGAGAGCAGTGTAGAGGGTCATATTCCCAGGCTGCCGTTGGTGACAGCTGTTTCCTGCAATCTGATGTCACCTTGAGGGACACTGAGCACAGTTCTTCCTGCAGAAACTTTTTGGGTTAAGTGATCTTTCTCACGCCCCAAGATTGGCAGCTGGACACCATCTATGGGTTGGAGGGGTCAATGAAGGTAATCCATAGCCATTTTACTGTACAGATACAGAATTTTATTAATTTAACTTCCTACTTACAAAAGTTGATGGTGTTTTCCAGTTATATTTTAACATCACCAGCAACACTAGACACTTGGGTTGTTGTACAGGTTATCATTTTGAAATTATCATATCAATATGCTCATTATAGATATGAACTGAGTCATACACCTTTCACAGATTTCACTCACCATGTTAACCAAAGTACTGGTATTTGCAAACACTTAAAGCAGAATTCCAGGTATTTATGTATTTATTTATTGCATAGTTGCACTGGCACTACAGACGTAGTACAGTCCCTAGAATAGGTAATGGATAATGGCCAACAGGCCCTCTTACCAGACCCAGAGAAACTACAGCAGTGATCCCTCCGGCTGGACGATTGCTCACTCTAGGTTCCCCGGGGGCGATTCTGGTCAGTAGTGTAGCACGTCTATACCCTGGGAGTGGCTCAGTCTTTCTCTCTATGGTGGCGCTGGGCAGCGTGGCTCTCTCTGGTGGCACTGGGCATCGTGGCTCTCTCTTTGGTGGCGCTGGGCATCCTGGCTCTCTCTCTGGCTTCCACCCAGCACACTCCTCATTCTTTGTCCTGTAGTACTCTCTCCCTCAGCTTTTTTCCAGGCTGCAGTCTCTCAATCTCTCTCTTGATCGAGCTGTAGCCTCCTCCCTGTTGTAAATGGGGCCGCCAATCTTTGGGACTACATGTCCCATGATGCTCTCCTCTCCTAGTCTCTTTTGATTGGCCCTCAGTTATGGCCAATAGGGAAGGAACAGAGCGGGGGACCTGGTGAGAGCCGCCGTCTCTTCTCCCTGACAGGAGAAAGGGGGGGAGAGCGGGGGAAACCTCTGATAGCCCACAGCTCGCCTTTCTCCTGTCACAGCGCCGCCGAGTTATCTGCTGGGCTGAGCAGGGAAAAGAGCCAAAGTCACACTACACTGATGAGGGGCCTGACAGCACCTTGATGGTGTCACCCCACTGGTGGGTGGCACCCGGGTGCGGGCTGCCCGCACCTCGATAGCGACACGACTGTGCTGAATTTAAGATACGATCCCTGATTCCAGGGGGGGCACTTGACCCCCCTTGCCCCCACCTGCGGACGCCCATGACAGTAGCTGATTTTCACTGTCTTCCGGGTCCCAAGCCGAGCAGTTGCTCTCTTGCATAGTGAAGAAAGGAGGCCACTTGCTTAGCATGGGCTCCTTTCAGAGAAAGCATTGCATTTTTCTAAATGAATGCAAGGCATTCTTTGATTGGATGAGGTGGAAAGACAGAGTGGTGATGTTACAATCTCATCCAATCAGAGAATGCTTTGTATTCAATAAAAAAAAATGCAAGGCATTCTCTGAATGGTGCCAATGCTGAACAGGTGACCCCTTGGGTTCACTATACCACTCAGCACAAGATCCGAAAGACAGCAAGTGGCGGCTACTACAGGGATTCTCCACTTGCACAGGTTTTGTATGGCATGTGCATACCTAAATTGGTCCGAGCTGGACCAATGTAACTATACAAAAGACATACTTGAAATTCAGATTTAAAGCCCATCTCCAAACCAAACCGTTCTTTTTTTTTTTTTTTGGCAAGAGTGGGGAAGTGGTAGAACATACAGTATCTTACAAAAGTGAGTACACCCCTCACATTTTTGTAAATATTGTATTATATCGTTTCATGTGACAACACTGAAGAAATTACACTTTGCTACAATGTAAAGTAGTGTTTACAAGTGTAGGTGTAGTAAAAGAAAGAGCACAGGAGTGCCTAAATTAATTTCAGGAGTCATCCCACCAAACCCCAATGACCAATATATACAGTATACACTGACTGGCCACTTTATTAGGTACACCTGTTCAATTGCTTGGTAACACAAATTGCTAATCAGCCAATCACATGGCAGAAACTCAATGTTCAAACCGAACATAATAATGGGGAATAAACCTGATTAAGTGACCTTGAACGTGGCATGGTTGTTGGTGATGGTCTGAGTATTATAAAAACTGCTGATCTACTGGGATTTTCATACACAACTATCTCCAAGGCTTACAAAGAATGGTCCAAAAAAGAGAAAATATCCAGTGAGTGGCAGTTGTATGGAGGAAAATGCCTCGTTGATGGTAGAAGTCAGAGGAGAATAGGCAGACTAGTTTGAGATGATAGAAAGGCAACAGTAACTAAAATAACCACTCGGTACAACCAAGGTATGCATAATACCATCTCTGAATGTGCAACATATTGAACCCTAAAGAAGATGGGCTACAGCAGCAGAAGACCACACCGGGTGCCACTCCTGTCAGCTAAGAAGAGGAAACTGAGGCTACAGTTCGCACAGGCTCACCAAAATTGGACAATAGAAGATTGGAAAAACATTGCCTGGTCTGATGAGTCTCAATTTCAGCTGCGACATTCAGATAGGGTCAGAATTTGGTGTAAACAACATAAAAGCATGGATCCATCCTGACTTGTATTAACAGTTCAGGCTGATGGTGTGGGGGATATTTTCTTGGCACACTTTGGGCCCCTTAGTACCAATTGAGCATCATTTAAACACCATGGCCTACCTGAGTATTGTTGCTGACCATGTCATCTCTTTATGACTACAGTCTACCCATCTTCTGATGGCTCCTTCCAGCAGGATAATGCACCACGTTACAAAGATCAAATCTTCTCACCACTGGTTTCTTGAACATGACAATGAGATCACTGTACTCCAATGGCCTCCGCAGTCACCAGATCCCAATCCAATAGAGCATCTTTGGGATGTGATGGTACAGGAGATTCGCATCATAGATGTGCAGCCAACAAATCTGCAGCAACTGTGTGATGCTATCATATCAATATGGACCAAAATCTCTGAGGAATGTTTCCAACACCTTGTTGAATGCCATGAAGAATTAAGGCAGTTCTGAAGGCAAAAGGGGATCCAACCCGGTACTAGCAAGGTGTACCTAATAAATTGGCCGGCAAGTATATATATATATATATATATATATATATATATATATATATATATAATAGATGAACTAAGCACACCCACTATAATTTAAATGCACTAAATAAATATTTTTTTCATCACACTGCCTGACTGATTTTCAGGCAGTGGCACAAGAGTGGGTGATAGGCATTCAGAAGGCGATACTGTTATGTGTTTTTGTTTTTTTGCCACCCTTAAACCAAAAGAGTAAACTTTAGCCTTCATTTTTGGGCTATTATCTTTGGTGTAATTCATTTCTATACTTTGTATCTAATACATTCTTTGTTGCTGGTTTGTATTTCATGCTCCTCTGTTACTATGTTTACACATGATACTTTGTATTCATTTAGTATCCCTAATTACTTTTGTACAATACATTATTTATTTGGTGCCATAAATTGCTCAACAAATTGTCATTGAGTGGATCAAGCTTGCCTTTTTGTTACACAAAGTCACAGGTTTTTATTCAGCAGCATTACAACCTTGGGCACTGTGCAGATCAGCCACTGGCATCCTAACAACCAATGACCAGTGGCGGCTGGTGCTCAAAATTTTTGGGGGGTGCAAACAAAATCAAAAATTCAGAAAAAAAAACATCAATTGCAGCCTTACTGTGCCCATCAAATGCAGCCACTGTGCCATCAAACGCAGCCACTGTGCCCATCAAACACAGCCACTGTGCCTATCAATGGCAGTCACTGTGCCATCAAACGCAGCCACTGATCCATCAAACGCAGCCACTGTTCCCATCAATTGCAGCCACTGTGTAATCAAACGCAGCCACTGTGTAATCAAACGCAGCTACTGTGCTGATCAAACACAGCCACTGTGCCCATCAAACGCAGCCAATGTGCCATCAAATGCAGCCACTGTGCCCCCATCAAATGCAGCCACTGTGCCCATCAAATGCAGCCACTGTATCCATCAAATGCTGCCACTGTGCCATCAAACGCAGCCACTGTGCCCATCAAATGCAGCCACTGTGCCATCAAACGCAGCCACTGTGCTCATCAAATGCTGCCACTGTGCCCATCAAATGCAGCCACTGTGCCCCATCAAATGCTGCCACTGTGCTCATCAAATGCAGACACTGTTCCCCATCAAATGCAGCCACTGTGCCCATCAAATGCAGCCACTGTGTCCATCAAATGCTGCCACTGTGCCCCATCAAATGCAGCCACTGTGCCCCATCAAATACTGCTACTGTGTTCATCAAATGCAGACACTGTGCCCCATCAAATGCTGCCACTGTGCCCATCAAATGCAGCCACTGTGTTAATCAAATGCTGCCAATGTGCCCCATCAAATGTCGCCATTGTGCCCATCAAATGCCACCACTGTGCCAATCAAAAGTTGCCACTGTGACCCCCCCCCCCACCCTCCGCCTGCTTGCCAGCACTTACCCTCACTTGGTGGCAGGTCAGGCAGTGGGTGACAGCAGCGAACTGTGGGACCTTGCAGCGGCTCAGACAGCGGCTCCTGTGTCCTCCATGCGTCTCCTCCC
This sequence comes from Lithobates sylvaticus, assembly GCA_028564925.1. Taxonomy (NCBI): domain Eukaryota; kingdom Metazoa; phylum Chordata; class Amphibia; order Anura; family Ranidae; genus Lithobates; species Lithobates sylvaticus. Next base: position 188,632,403 of record CM053027.1, on the reverse strand, counting down.
CTCCTCCTGACCCATCCAATCGCATCGCCTATCCTTTCCGCCAATCAGGTGACGGGCATCAGACCTATGCTACCTGATAGGTGGAGAAGCGGTTTAGTGTTAGAAAAGCGAATATTCATTCTATGCATGAATCTATCCATCAGTCATAGGGAGGTGGCTGGAGAGAGGGGGCGGCGCCCGTGTACCCTTAATGGACGCACCGCCACTGCCAATGACATCATCAGTTGATAAGGATGATGTTGGGTGCCTGCACAGCCTCCTTGTTTTCCCCTCCCCTGCATCTCTGTGTCTGCACTGGGGTCACATCAGCAGGGAGAGGGTGAGAAAGTGGATCAGTACTAGTTTGCAAAAGGTGGAGGGATAAATTATCTCTATTGTTGGTGCTGCTGCAATATGTAAAACTATTAGTTTAGTTTTTTACATTTAGAATGGGGTGCTTCAGGATTGTGAATATTGCTTACTTTATCTGAAATATATACATAGGTATGCATGTCGGGAGATTGTCTAGGTGATAGGTGCTATACAGAACAGAAAGTGAGGAGAAATCTCCTAAAGGGGACACAAACGGCAATACAAATCTGAAAAGAGTCCTAATGCCGCGTACACACGATCGGAATTCTCGTCTGAAAATACTCTGACGGTTTTTCCAACGGAATTCAGACGGAATTCCGCTCAAGCAGTGTTGCCTACACACGATCACACCAAATTCCGACGGTCAATAACACAGCGGCATAAAACACGTTCGACAGCACTATAAAAGGGAAGTTTAATGCTTCCGAGCATGCGTCGAATTGTTTCTGAGCATGCGTCGGAATTTTGCGCGTCGGAATTGCATACACACGATCAGAAAATCCGATAGAAAGGTTCTCAATTCAAAGTCCGTCGGAAATTCCGACAGAAAAAGACCATTGGGCATACACACGGTCGGAAAATCCGATGAAAAGCTCCCATCGGACTGTTTCCATCAGAAATTCCGACCGTGTGTACGCCGCATAACTCTTTCCCACTTTATCCAAAACTGGAAAACAAAGTTTGTATGAATTTGACTTTTAACATCTCTGTCTCTTGGTCTCCATTGCAATGTGTGGGCTAACAAAGTCGTTAGATGTTCATTGATGTTGGGCCCTCCAAGACTTTCTTAATATCACCCGATGTGCTCTATTACAAGTGCAGGTAGATATCTTCCCAGTCTAATTTATATACTGCCATGCTGTGTCTCAAATAAAAGGATTATCAAAATTTGGAAAGATGTCTACCCAAGAATGATGGCCACCGAATCCATCATGTTGTTAAGACCTTGGGAGGTTGGAAATATAGACCCGCTTGTGTTTTAACAGTAGCACTTGATACAAATGATGGTTTGATTCCATCTGTTCATGGTAGAGCACAGTCCACTTGTTTATTAGTTACATTAGCCCACAAAAACTGCATCATAGCAGCCCATCAGCCAGTGCCGTGACCTAGGACCAGGGCAGCATAGTGTAGGATCCTGTCTCCACCCACTCTCAGAAGTATCAGTGACATGGGTCGTGTTGTTCTTAAGTAGATAACATTCTTCACCATGCTCCAGTTGTGGCAGGTTATGCCAATATAAAATTCAGGACTGAAAAATCTGCTAGGCCAAAGCCACAAAGTTATAGAACATGCATAACTTTTCTCATTAGACATGGCGTACAATCTAACCCACTGATAAATAATTGCCATGGAAGATATTTGTTTTTAAAGATACTCAAACAAATGAACTTAAGTATGCATATTTATGGCTATGGAAAGGGGAGGCAGGCAACATGACCAGTGTTTCCTTACTTTAATGCCGCATACACACGATCGGAATTCTCGTCGGAAAAAGCTCTGACGGTTTTCCCGACGGATTTCTGCTCAAACTGTCTTGCCTACACATGGTCACACCAAATTCTGACCGTCAAGAACGCGGTGACGTACAACACTACAACGAGCCGAGTTCAATGCTTCCGAGCATGCGTCGAATTGTTTCCGAGCATGCGTCGAATTGTTTCCGAGCATGCGTAGGAATTTTGCGCGTCAGAATTGCTACAGACGATCGGAATTTCCAATAGAAACCTTTTCCGTCTGAATAATTGAGAACATGCTCTCAATTCTTTGCTGTCGAAAATTCGGCCAGCAAAATTCCGATGGAGCCTACACACGGTCGCATTTTCCGATGAAAAGCTCTCATCAGTCTTTTTCTGGCCGGAATTCCGATCGTGTGTACGCAGCATTAGGGGGAACACCAAGGACTCTACCTTCATTAACTGGTTCTTCTTATTAACTTGAAATGAAATGTGAATGGCCAGGGATATAAAAGTGTTTCCTCATCCCAACCATTATTATGTTTATATGGACATTGGTTCCTCCCTGTTTAATGCCTAATGCCGCGTACACACAATTGGAAATCAAGACTCAGATGAGAGCTTTTTGTCGAAAAATTAGACTGTATGCTCCATCAGTCTTTTGCTGGTGGAATTCCAGCCAGCAAAAGATTGAAAGCAGGTTCTCTATTTTTCGGTCGGGAAAAGTTCCTATCCGAAAATGCGATCATCTGTATGCAATTCGGAACGCGCAAAAAAATCACGCATGCTCGGAAACAATTCGACGCATGCTCGGAAGCATTGAACTTCACCGTTCACCACAGAACGTCACTGCGTTCTTGACGGTCGAAAGTTCAGAGAACTTTTGTGTGACCGTGTGTATGCCAGACAAGCTTGAGCGGAATTCCGCCGGAAAAAAACATTCAAGATTTTTCAGACGGAAATTCCGCTCATGTGTACACGGCATAAATCTAGCATACATAAAATACAAAAATTCTCTCTATGATTACAACCTTTTCTAAGGAATAATACACAACAAGCCTAAATATATTTGTGTGTTATAAAATTAATCCTTAAACTTGAATTTGCTTTCAATAAAAAATCTTTGATTGATAAAAAAAAAATAAAAAATTAATCCTGTGTAAGCAAACGTGCTTTTTTTTTTTTTACTGTGCCAGATACACATTGCTCATTGGAGAGTAATGCCGCGTACACATGATCGGATTTTTTTATGGGAAATGTTGGGGATGTGAGCTTGTTGGCGGTAATTCCGACCATGTGTATGCTCCATCGGACATTTGTTGTAGGACTTTCCGCCAACAAATGTTGGCTAGCAGGTTCTCAAATTTTCCGCCAACAAATGTTTGTTGTCGGTCTTTCCGATCGTGTGTACACAAGTCCGTCGGACAAAAGTCCACGCATGCTCAGAATCAAGTAGCGCTCGGAAGTAGTCGGAAGCGCTCGGTCTTGTAAAACTAGCATTCGTAATGGAGATATCACATACATCTTGTATGTCACTAAGTTCGTAATTGTTGGCCAACATTTGTGTGACCGTGTGTATGCAAGACAAGTTGGAGCCAACACCCTTCAAACAAAAATCCACGGTTTTGTTGTCGGAAAGTCCGATCGTGTGCCCGGGGCATAAGGCTCCATGCACACTCGGCTTAAAAAGAATATCTCTTATCTTGGGAGTAAAAAACTAGGTGAGTCTAGGTGAGTTTAGAAGAGTTTTACGTATTTTCTGCCAGTGAGCTCCAATCAGAAGCGTGAACCAGAAGGTTTTTATTTTCCTGCCTCTAAACGTTGAGTTCAAAATATGCCTGTAATCGTCCTAATGTGCATGGACACATAGAATAACATTGAGCTGCTTCTACAGGCAGAACACAAAACTCCCATAGAAGCAACGTTTTTTTTAAGCCAGCGTGCATTGAGCCTAAGAGGGAAATTCATCATGTCTTACAAAGGCCTATGGATCTTCTCATGTTTGATATCGTTCCTAGTTCATACCCCTCCATTCTTTCTCTATGGATGCTCCTCACATCTGTTTTACTTTCATGTAGAGGATTATACCCTGGGTCACTTCTGTCACCCAGCTTGGCGATGGGCAGACTATTCATACAAGTCAACCTACAAGTGGCTGCATTCATTTCCCATAGCTTCCTTTCTGCATGTGTTGCTGTGGAAGCGACAGAACTCTTGGAGCATAGCTCATTCTGCCTCTTTCAGTGTGTCAGGCTGCTTTCTGGGAAGGGGCACTGATAGCATTGTCTGTAAATGAGGTGATAATAGAACTATCTACATGACAATACCACCAGTTCACACTCCATTTGTAGAAGGGATCAGGGGGTCCACAGCTGCTGCTCTAGAGTGGCGCTACATCACTCTCTTGTTATAACAACCTTTTCATATGGGTCCCGTATGGACGTTAAGCATTTCAGGTCAGTTTCTGACAAGCCCTTGTTCCCAGCTTCAGTTTTAGAGCCACCCAGCAGCAGGTCAGATGTGTTCTAAGAGTATTTCACACTACTGGAGGATGAACCTATGACCGAGGCTCAGATACTAGAAAACAAATCCTTTTTCTTATGGAAAAGTGAGAACCTGATAGTTATTTACTTTTACGGCTTTTGAAAAAGTTGTCCTATATCTTAATTATTTGCATTATACATACATTATAGGATTCTGACTCCAACCCTCATGGTTACTCTCCCTGTAACGTCACCACTCAACAGTAACCATCCTTGTAGCCCTAACCCTTAAAGTGGTTGTAAACCCTTTTTTGGGACTTCTACCTATAGGTAAGCCTAGAATAAAACTTACCTATAGGTAGTGGAAATATCTCCTAAACATGCGCCGATTAGGAGATATTTCACTTGTAGTCCGAAACAAAACTCTGTGCCGTTTCTTCCCTAGTGTGTGCCGTTTCTTCCCTAGTGTGTGCCGTTACGGTGCGCATGTCACGCGGCTCCGGCGAATCACAGAGACGGAGTCCGCGGCCCGGAAGGAAGAGGGGCTTGAAGATGGACGCTGCCTACAAAGGGGACATTGCTGGATTCTTTTGCAGGTAAATGTCACATAATAGGCTAGTATGCGATGCATACTAGCCCATTATGCTTTTAATTTTCAGGCTATACAGGGAGCAAAAGAGGAAGTAAAACCCATCAGGGTTTACTTCCTCTTTAAGCTGGGTACTCAAGGATTGAAATTTGTCCGGTTCAGCAAGGGCCAGCCAAATTTCAATCATTGTGTCGTCTTCCCTGTTCTACAGAAGTCAAACAGTAGTTCCACTTTCGTCGAACAGGACTGCTGGAAAACATTCATTTGATCAGCAGCTGCAGCCAATCAGCTGCAGTGCTGATCAGTGTATTCTGATAGCACTGGAGTCCCACTGTCAGAATACAATAGCACAGTGGGGAGGATTCCTCCATCTACCACGATTTATGGATGGAGAAATCTGTTTTTTTTTTTCCTTCTGTCCACCAGCTGAACGGAAAGGAAAGAAAATCACTTGATTCCCGCATCAACATAGTTAGTGTTGATGGTGGAATGCCTCCCACAGGGCTATTGTGTTCTGCTGACAGGGGAGGTGGGCAGAAGCTCCTAACTGTTCCTGATTTTGAGGGACTGTCCCTGATTTGGAACAAAGTCCCTCTGTCCCTCTTTCCTCCTCATTTGTCCCTCATTGTGGTCTGATTTATATAGTTTTATATAAAATCAGTGCCGATCCTGACCCGTGATGCCGTGAGCTATGTAAACTATTTGCCATTGCCACACAGTCACACCTGACACTTCAGTGCTCCCAAAACAAATCCTCCCTCCTTTAAACAAAACAGTCAAAGAGTAAGTACAACAATATAGAACAGAATGAGGTCCCCACAGAGCCCCCCCTTACATCAGGGTCCTCAGAGTGCCCCCCCTTACAACAGGGTCCTCAGAGAGCCCCTCCTTAAACAAGGTCCCCAGAGAGCCCCCCTTACACAAGGGTCCCCAGACAGCCCCCCTTAAATCAGTGTCCTCAGAGAGTCTCCCCAGACATCAGGGTCCCCAGAGAGCCCCCCTTACATCAGTGTCCTCAGAGAGCCCCTCCTTACATCAGGGTCTCCAGTGAGCCTCCCTACTTACATTAGTGTCCCCAGAGGCCCCCTTCCTTACATTAGTGTCCCCAGACAGCCCCCCTCTTACATTTGTGTCCCCAAACAGCTGACTCCCCCTACATCAGGGTCCCCAAACACTATTTACCTTTTAAAAAAGTGTTTCCCAGAGCTAAACCTTTATTCCAATTTCTAAATTGGTGAATTTGTAAAATTCAAAAGCCAGGATAAAGGAATAGAAGTGGTAAAAACAAATCACTTGTGGGTTTAACTAATCATTATTTTTATATAATTCTCCATTTGGGGGCGTGGCAGGGGGTGTGTTCTATGCCTACATGCGCTTGCTAATAGGTGTGCCTTGTTCCCATCTCAAAAAGTTGGGAAGGTATGGGCACGGGGAGCCTTTCTCGCCAGCAGAACACAATGACTACTGCTAGCCACTATAGCTTCTGGCAGTAATCGCATGTAAAATATCCAACAGGCTGGTTGTACCCAAGTTGATCGACGTAGTGTTGTACGTGGTGACGTACAACACTACGACAAGCCGAGAAAATTAAGTTCAATGCTTCCGAGCATGCGTCAAATTGTTTCCGAGCATGCGTAGGAATTTTGCGCGTCGGAATTGGTACAGACGATCGAAATTTCCAATCGAAACTTTTTCAAACCAAAAAATTAAGAACCTGCTCTCAATCTTTTGCTGGCTGGAATTCCGCCAGCAAAAGTCCGATGGAGCATACACATGGTCGCCTTTTCCGTCCAAAAGCTCTCATTGGACTTTTGCTGGTGAGATTTCCGATCGTGTGTACGTGGCATTAGATAAAATAGCTGTCCAAAATACCAAGCCGGTGACTCTGATTTTAAGCACCTGTACAACATAAAGGAAAACCTGCAAACATGACCTGTTGGAGGTACTTGAAGACTGAGGGTGAGAAACGCTAAAACGCTAAAATTCGAACCATTGGCATGGCAAGCCAACACATTTTTTAGGGTATTTTACTGAAATTTGTTGAGTCACTGGTGGTACCATCGCATGCTCTGATGAACAATTTTTCCAGATTTTCTTTACAAACATTGAAAGAAAATGTTTCCATGTAACCCCAACCCATACATGAACTCTCCATGTAAATGTGATATTCACATCCTTAGTACTAATCCTTCCTGTATTCTTTAACCGTAACACTAACATTTTGATAGACTTTGATAGAAGTCCCAAAGATACAAAAGCTTGCATGTCCCTCTTGGAAAGTCTTTGGTAAAAAATTATAGGTATCATAGTTGCAATCAGAGATTCCCTATGGTAGTGTTTAGCAAACAACAGCTATCAGATTCCCCCCTCCAGTCCCATTTTAGGCATTTGAATGCTAATAACAGCTAACTTGATAATTTATGCAAACTCCGTTACCTGCACAGTTTGTGCTGCATACACATCATGGCACATAAACACAAACTCAGCCTTCTACACAGGTGGTAATTTTGTGTACTTAATGGAAAAGAGATTTTCTTCTCCAGTCAAATCAGAATTGAGGGATTTGTACACATGCATTAACACTTTGGTACATGGTAGTGTACCTGACTAATATCCTATTATTACAGTGTGTATTGGGCCCAGGGTTGTAATTATTAGAAAGCCTTTGTTAAGTCGGCCATAGAGGAATTGAAATTCGACCAGTTCAGCAGGAATTGTCTGAATTTTGATCCATCTATGAGCGGTTGTACTGAAGTTGATCCATCAACTGACTTCAATACAACTAGCCTGTCGGGTTTTTATAAGTGCCTGGCAGTGATTATCTTATTTTGAAGGCTTCGAAACCTCCCGTTGTCAGAATATAGTAATGCAGCAGGAGGGATTAAACCTGCGTTTGAAGGAAAGAAAATTGTATAATGTATGTCTTGCTTTGGAATGTATATCATTTCATTACAATCAGTAAATATAGGGAAATTGTATATTTAATGGACAGTAAATAGAGATGGACCTGATGTTCATGTTGAATGTAAGTTCGACTCGAACATCGGGTGTTTGTTTGTTCATAGAACAAATGAACATATGGGGCACTTGCAGGACGATCGCCCACCGCAGAGTGCCCCATAATGAACTGTGAGATCGCAGTGCATTGAAGGCTGCTGATTGGCCAAAGCATGCACCTGACCTGTATGCTTTGGCCAATCACAGTGCAATGTACAGTGGGAACCATGATTGGCCAAAGACAGGGTGCCTTTGGCCAATCATGGCTTAGTGGCTAAGTCCACGCCCCACACTTCATAAGGCTGCTTCCAATGGTGGCTGTGTATAGCGTGCATGGAGAGAAAGATTAGGCAGGGTAGTTAGTGGATTGAGCGTGCAGTCAGTGTAGTGTATATAACGCAGTGCAGAGTATATAGTGCAGTGTAGTGCAGATTATATAACACAGTGCAGTGCAGAGTATATAGTGCAGTGCAGAGTATATTATACCATGTAGTGCAGAATATATAATACAGTGTAGTGCAGAGTATATAATACAGTGCAGTGCAAAGTATTTAATACAGTGCAGTGCAGAATATACAGTGCAGTGCAGAGTATATAATACAGTGTATTGAAGTGGTTAAGGGCAACCCTATGACACAATTAAGAAAAAAACGGCATGGGGTCCCCCTAAAATCTATACCAGTCCCTTTGGGTCTGCTAAAGATTTTAAGGGAAACTCCACGCCAAAATGTAAAAAAAAATGGCGTGGGGTCCCCCCAAAATCCATACCAGACCCTTATCCGAGCATGCAGCCTGGCAGGCCAGGAAAGGGGGGGAGACAAGCGGGCGCCCCCCCTTCCTGAACCATACCAGGCCGCTTGCCCTCAACATGAGGAGGGTGCTTTGGGGTGAACCCAAAGCACCTTGTCCCATGTTGATTAGGACAAGGGCCTCTTCCCGACAACCCTGGGCTGTGGTTGTCGGGGGCTGCGGGCAAGGGGCTTATCGGAATCTGGAAGCCCCCTTGTAAAAGGGGGCCCCCAGATTCCACCTCCCCCATGTGAATGGGTATCAAGTACATCGTACCCCTACCCATTCACTAAAAAAGTGTCAAAAAGTAAAAACCACAAGATACAGTATTTGACAAATCCTTTATTAAAAAATAAAAAAAGGTGGCATGGGGTTCCCCTTAAAATCCATGCCAGGCCCGAAAATCTTTTTCAATCTGTATTGTCGGCAATACATTATAGCTTTGAGCAAGTTTAGATTAACCACTTCAATACAGGGCACTTAAACACCTTCCTGCCCAGACCAATTTTGAGCTTTCAGCGCTGTCACACTTTGAATGACAATAGCAACACTGTACCCAAATGAAAATTTTTTTCCCACAAATAGAGCTTCTTTTGGTGGTATTTGATAACCTCTGCGGTTTTTATTTTTTGCTAAACAAATAAAAAAAGACCGAAAAAAAAATATGTTTTTTTTGTTTCAGTTTCAAAACTTTGTAAATAAGTAAGTTTTCTCCTTCACTGATGGGCACTGATAGGTCTCCACTGATGGGCACTGATAGGTCTACACTGATGGGCACTGATAAGGCGGCACTGGGCACCGATGAGGTGGCACCAATGAAGTGGCACTGAGGTGGCATTGATGGGCACTGATAGGCGGCGGCACTGATGGGCGACATGGATGGGCACTGATGGGTGGCACAAATTGGCACTGATGGGTGGCACAGATTGGCATGGATAGGCGGCACGGATGGGCACTGATAGGCGGCACGGTGGGCACTGATAGGCGGCACGGGTGGGCACTGATAGGCGGCACGGGTGGGCACTGATAGGTGGCACGGCTAGGCACTGATAGGTGGCACGGATAGGCACTGATAGGCGGCATTGTTTTTTACTGATGGATGCCAATCAGTGCCAAACAATAATGCATGCCAATCAGTGATGCCCATTGTGGGCACTGATTGGCATCCATTGTGGGCACTGATTGGCATCCATTGGTGGCACTGTGTGTCATCCCTGGTGGTCTAGGGTGGCATACCTTTTGATGGGCATGCCTGGTGGTCTGGTGGCGTCCCTGGTGGTCCAGTGTGGGCATCCTCGGGGGGGGGGGGCTGCGCTGATAATCGATCAGCACAGACCCCCCCTGTCAGAGGAGCAGCCGATCGGCTCTCCTCTACTCGCGTCTGACAGACGCGAGTGAGGAAAAGCCGATTACCGGCTTTTCCTATTTACACTGTGATCAGCCGTGATTGGACACGGCTGATCACGTGGTAAAGAGTCTCCGTCGGAGACTCTTTACCAAGATCGTAGTTGCGGGGTGTCAGACTGACACCCCGCAACAACGATCGCCGCGATGCGCGCCACCGGGGGGCGCAGCGGCTCAAAATCCTGAGGACGTCATATGACGCCCTGTGAGGATTTTACAACCACATTGCCAACGTCATTTGACAATGGGCGGGCGGCAAGTGGTTAAATTTTTTCCTTTAGAAATGTCATTATTGCTGCGGCATGTTCTATACACTTTACAGGCAGAATAAGGGGACCACCCATGCATGATATTTAAAGGAATATTTTATTTTTATTGTTTCCACTTCCCACCCGGCCTGTAGCAGTATGACAGCCAGGCGGTGGACCCGTTATCCTGAATAGTTCCATTATCTTTCAGGATAACACACCGCAACACTGATCTCGGTAAAGAGCCTGTGACAGGGGCTCTTTACCATGTGATCAGTGGTGTCCAATCACGGCTGATCATAGTCTAAACAGGAAAAGCCGTGTATCAGCTTTTGCTCACTCATGTCTGTCAGACGCGAGTAGAGGAGAGCCGATCGGCTGCTCTCCTGTCTGTGCTGATTGATTATCAGCGTAGACCCCCTAGGATGCCCACTTCAGACCACCATGGATACCTCCAGGACCACCAGGGATTGCCACCACTGATGACCACCAGGTATGCCACCCATGGCCACAAGGGATGCCAATCTGTGCCAAAATCAATGCCAATCAGTGCCCACAAATGATGCCAGTCAGTCCCCATCACTAATGCCTGCCAGTGCCTCCTTATCAGTGATGCCCATCAGTGCCACCCATCAGTGTCCATCATTGCCACCCATCAGTGTCCATCAGTGCCCACCTATCAGTGCCCATCAGTGCCACACATCAGTGCCCATCAGTGCCACCCATAAGTACCCATCAGTGTCACCTATCAGTTCCCATCAGTGCCACCTATCAGTGCCCATCAGTGCCGCCTATCAAGGCCCATCAGTGCTGCATATCAATGTCACCCATCAGTGCTGCATACCAGTGCCACCCATCAGTGCCACCTATCGGTGTCCATCAGTGCTGCATATTAGGGCCCATCATCAGTGCCCATCAGTGCCACCTCATTGGTGCCACCTCATCAATGCCCAACAATGGCATCTTATCAGTGCCCGTCAGTGCTGCCTCATCAGTGCCCATCAGTAAAGGAGAAAACATACCTATTTACAACATTTTATAACAGAAACAAAGACAAACTTTCTTTTTCCAAATTCTCTGTATTTTTTTATTTGTTGCTCAAAAAATAAAAACCCCAGCAGTGATCAAATACCACCAAAAGAAAGTTCTATTTGTGGGAACAAAATGATAAAAAATTTGTTTTGGTATAGTGTAGTATGACCGTTCAATTGTCATTCAAATTGCGGCAGCGCTGAAAGCTGAAAATTGGCCTGGGCAAAGGTGTCTGGTATTGAGGTGGTTAAGCATCATTAAAATTACTGCTCTTTTAAAAACGATTGTTTTAAAAACTTTTTTTTTGCATTCATACATGTCCCGTAGGGCAGTACCCGAGTCCCCATACACTTTTTATGGCAATAACTTGCAGGTGCAGAGCTCCAAACATCTACCAATGTAAGGCACTTCTTCAAGGACTACCAATGTAAGGAGGTGCTAAACAGGCCACCAATATAAGGGTGCATTTACCTATGTAAGGGGACAGAACACTGACCACCAATGTAAAGGGGGCACATCTCCACCAAATACCAATGTAAGGGGGCACTTCTATACTGACCACCAATGTATGCAGGCATTTCTCCACTAAACACCAATGTAAAAGGGCATTTTTTTTAAACTGATCACTAGGGATGAGTCGAACACCCCCCCGTTCGGCTCACACCAGAACCCGCGAACGGACCTAAAGTCCGTGCAAGCTTTAGAACCCTATTAGTTATAATGGATGCGAACGTTCGAAATCAAAAGTGCTAATTTTAAAGGCTAATATGCATGTTATTGTCATAAAAAGTGTTTGGGGACCTGGGTCCTGCCCCAGGGGACATGTATCAATGCAAAAAATTTTTTTAAAAACTGCCGTTTTTTCAAGAGCAGTGTTTTTAATAATTCTTAAATTGAAACAATAAAAGTGTAATATTCCTTTAAATTTCGTACCTGGGGGGTGTCTATAGTATGCATGTAAAGGGGCGCATGTTTCCTGTGCTTAGAACTGTCCCTGCAAAAAGTGTCATTTTTGCAGGAAAGAAAGCTATTTAAAATCACTCGCGGCTAATGTAAATTGACGGCTCCCGTAACACAGAGAACTGTCATTCATTGAAAGTCATTCATAAAAAAAAAGTCATTGATAAAAAATAATTTTTTTTTTTTTAAAAATGGCGTAGGGTCCCCCTCAAAATCCATACCAGACCCTTGAGGTCTGGGATGGATTTGAAGGGGAACCCCAGCCAAAAAAAATGGCGTGGGGTCACCCTCAAAATCCATACCAGACCCTTATCCGAGCACGCAACCTGGCAGGCCGCAGGAAAAGAGGGGGGACGAGAGCGCCCCCCCTCTCGCCTGAACCGTACCAGGCCACATGCCCTCAACATTGGGAGGATGCTTTGGGGGTCTGAGACCCCCAAAGCACCTTGTCCCCATGTTGATGAGGACAAGGGCCTCGTCCCCACAACCGTGCCCGGTGGTTGTGGGGGTCTGCGGGCGGGGGGCTTATCGGAATCTGGAAGCCCCCTTTAACAAGGGGACCCCCAGATCCCGGCCCCCCCTGTGTGAAATGGTAAGGGGGTACAAAAGTACCCCTATCATTTTACCAAAAAAGTGTCAAAAATTGTAAAAATGACAGGAGATGGTCTTTGACAATTCCTTTATTAAAATCTTCTTTCTTCATCCTTCGGTTTCTTCATCTTCTCCTTCCGTCATCTTCTTCCATCTTCTTCCATTTTCTTCTTCCTCCGATCCGCTTCTTCTTGCGCTGGTCTTCTCGTCCTTCTTGTCCGGCATCTGCTTCAATGGCGTCGGCATCTGTTCTTCTGTCGGGCCGCTCCTCGCAATGGGAGGCTCCCGCTGTGTGAGGCTTCGCTCCGTCTGACAGGTCTTTTATAACGGAGGGCACCTGGTGACCCCGCCCCCCTCTGACGTGATGGGGAAAGCCATAGGGAATTCCCCATGACGTCCCTGTGCGTCAGAGGGGGCGGGGTCACCAGGTGCCCTCCATTATAAAAGACCTGTCAGAGGCAGCAAAGCCTCACATAGCGGGAGCCTCCCATTGCGAGGAGTGGCCCAAGAAGAGGCACCGACGCCGACGCCATGGAAGAAGATGCTGGACGAGAAGGACGAGAAGACCAGCGCAAGAAGAAGCGGATCGGAGGAAGAAGAAAATGGAAGAAGATGGAAGAAGATGACGGAAGGAGAAGATGAAGAAACCGAAGGATGAAGAAAAAAGAAAGAAGATTTTAATAAAGGAATTGTCAAAGACCGTCTCCTGTCATTTTTACCATTTTTTACACTTTTTTGGTGAAATGGTAGGGGTACTTTTGTACCCCCGTTACCATTTCACACAGGGGGGGCCGGGATCTGGGGGTCCCCTTGTTAAATGGGGCTTCCAGATTCCGATAAGCCCCCCCGCCCGCAGACCCCCACAACCACCGGGCACGGTTGTGGGGACGAGGCCCTTGTCCTCATCAACATGGGGACAAGGTGCTTTGGGGGTCTCAGACCCCCAAACCATCCTCCCAATGTTGAGGGCATGTGGCCTGGTACGGTTCAGGCAGGAGGGGGGGCCGCTCTCGTCCCCCCCTCTTTTCCTGCGGCCTGCCAGGTTGCGTGCTCGGATAAGGGTCTGGTATGGATTTTGAGGGGGACCCCACGCCATTTTTTTTGGCTGGGGTTCCCCTTAAAATCCATCCCAGACCTCAAGGGTCTGGTATGGATTTTGAGGGGGACCCTACGCCTTTTTTTTTTTTTTTTTTGGCTGGGGTCCCCCTTAATATCCATCCCAGACCTGAAGGGCCTGGTTATTGAATTTGGGGGGACCCCCACGCTTTTTTTTTTTTTTTTTTTTTATCAATGAATGACAGTTCTCTGTGTTACGGGAGCCATCAATTCATTAGCCGTGAGTGCTTTTAAATAGCTTTTTTTCCTGCAAAAATTACACTTTTTGCAGGGACAGTTCTAAGCACAGGAAACCTGCCCCCCTTCACAGGCAACCTATAGACACCCCCCAGATGGATACTGCAATGCTGTACTAACTGCACGCACACACAAATCCCCAGAAATAAAGCACATTTTGTCAGCAGTCAGCAGCACACTGACACGCTGACACTGAAACACAATATGCGAGGCCGCCGCCGCGGCGGCCTCTTATACCGTAGGGCATGTACTAAAGCCCCTGAGCTGTAATTGGCTACAGGCATCCTGCCTGTAGCCAATTATGGCTCTCCTCGCTGCCGACGCTGTGATTGGCCAAGCATGCGGGGTCACAGTGCATGCTTGGCCAATCATCAGCCAGCATTGCACTGCGACTGGCGCAATGCATTGCGGGCCGCTCGCATCACACAAATTTGTTCTGGACTCCCCGAACGGGCGAACGCCCGATGTTCGATTCGAACATGGGTTCGAATCGAACACCGGGCCCATCCCTACTGATCACCAAATAAGGGGGCATTTCTAAATTGAGCACTTACGTAAGCGTAGATTTCTTCACTGAGTACTAATGTAAGGGGGCATTTCTACATAAAACACCAATGTAAGGGAGTATTTCTACATTGATTAATAACTAATAATAACAATGTAAACACTAAACACTAATGTCAAGGGACATTCCTACTCTATGCACTAATGTAAGGGGGCACTGCACTAGCCACCAATGTAAGGGTGTATTTCACCACTGAGCGCTAATGTAAGGGAGAACTGCACTGACCACCAATGTAAAGGCACACTACAATACCACTATACTGACAGCCAATATAAGGGAACACATCTCCACTGACTGCCAATATAAGGGGCCATTTCTTCCCTGCCCACTAATATAAGGGTGCATTTCTCCACTGAGCACTAATGTAAGAATTTCATGATTATTGCTGAAAATATTTCGCTTTGCAAATGTACCCTGCACTCTACTGGTCTTAGGACTCTATAGCCGGCAAATCGCAACTGTCATATGACCGATAGGAATGGGCAAACAGTTCGGCCCGAGCAGTAGTTCGGGCTGAACTTTAGCTGTTTAGACTTTCGACGACCAGCTGAACAAACGGGTAGTTTGACCGTTTGTTCTCCCCCCCGAACCAACCACAATGCATTGCGGTGCTAAACAGTGCATTGCAAGCCCTGATTGGCTGAAGCAGTGAAAGCTTCAGCCAATCAGGGCACAGAGCACTGTCAGAGTCATGATTGGACACTGTAATCATGACTTTATCCAATCATGGCTCATTCCCCCCCCAGTATAAAAGTATTCTTTCAATGGCAGCCATTTTCAGTGTGATTTTGGCGTGGAGAGAGATAGAACAGGGCTCTGTTCAGTGCTATCAGTTAGTTAGTGTGCTATACTGTGCTATTTTGCTTAAATTGTCAGTGTAGAATATTAGATTAGTGTCAGTCTAGGGATAGTGTGTGTGTAGTGAGGAGGACCATCATTCAGCTTTGCACAGTGTGCGGCTTGAGTAGGGACAGCTCAGATAGTTTCACTGTAGTGTAGTGAGACCGTGTCATTCATATATACATTATTGTGGAGTAGAGACAGCTCATATAGTTTCAGTGTAGTGTAGTGAGACCGTGTCAGTAATCTTGACATTAGTGTATAGCTAGGGACAGTTCAGATAGCGTCAGTGTAGTTGAACGCGTCTATTTTATTGCGTTACTGCCAGTTTAACGCCATTTACTTCTGTAAGCGTTAATGCCAGTTTAATGCCATTTACTTCTGTATGCGTTAATGCCAGTTTAATGCCATTTACTTCTGTATGCGTTACTGCCAGTTTAACGCCATATAGTTTTGTGTACGTTACTGTCAGTTTAATGCCATATAGTTTTACGTGCGTTTCTGCCAGTTTAACGCCATATAGTTTTGTGTGTTACTGCCAGTTTAACACCATTTACTTCTGTGTGCGTTACTGCCAGTTTAACGCCATATAGTTTTGTGTGCGTTACTGTCAGTTTAATGCCATTTACTTCTGCGTGCGTTACTGCCAGTTTAATGCCATATAGTTTTGCGTGCGTTACTGCCAGTTTTAACGCCATATAGTTTTTTGTGCGTTACTGCCAGTTTAACGCCATATAGTTCTGTGTGCTTTACTGCCAGTTTAACGCCATATCGTTTTGTGTGTTACTGCCAGTTTAACACCATTTACTACTGTGTGCGTTACTGCCAGTATAACGCCATATTGTTTTGTGTGTTACTGTCAGTTTAATGCCATATTGGTTTGCGTGCGTTACTGCCAGTTTAACGCCATATAGTTCTGTGTGCGTTACTGCCAGTTTAACGCAATATAGTTCTGCGTGCGTTACTGCCAGTTTAACGCCATATAGTTCTGTGTGCTTTACTGCCAGTTTAACGCCATATCTTTTTGTGTGTTACTGCCAGTTTAACACCATTTACTTCTGTGTGCGTTGCTGGCAGATTAACGCCATATAGTTTTGTGTGTTACTGCCAGTTTAATGCCATTTCTTTTGTGTGTGTTACTGCCAGTTTAACGCCATATAGTTCTGTGTGCGTTACTGCCAGTTTAATGCCATATAGTTTTGCGTACGTTACTGCCAGTTTAACGCCATATAGTTCAGTGTGCTTTACTGCCAGTTTAACGCCAAATAGTTTTGTGTGTTACTGCCAGTTTAACACCATTTACTTCTGTGTGCATTACTGGCAGTTTAACGCCATATATTTTTGCGTGCGTTATAGTCAGTTTAATGCCATATCGTTTTGTGTGTGTTACTGCCAATTTAACGCCATATAGTTTTGCGTGCTTTACTGCCAGTTTAACGCCATATAGTTTTGTGTGCTTTACTGCCAGTTTTTAACACCATTTACTTCTGTGTGCGTTACTGCCAGTTTAACGCCATATAGTTTTGTGCGTTACAGTCAGTTTAACGCCATATCGTTTTGTGTGCATTACTGCCAGTTTATCGCCATATAGTTTTGTGCGTTACTGCCAGTTTAACGCCATATAGTTTTGTGTGTTACTGCCAGTTTAACGCCATTTACTTTTGTGTGCGCTACTGCCAGTTTAAGGCCATTCTGTGCGTCACTGTACGTTTGGCACATTATATTGCAGTATATTATAGTGTATCCATGGAGTGTGTCTGTGTAGCTTGTGTAATTAAATTAAAGTGCACCAAACACCTCTTTGCATTGATTAAAGTGCACCTACGTACAGATTTCAACTTCTTCTTTACATTTGCTTATAAGCACTGCCCCCTCCATCCCAATAATGTCTGGGAGGACAACAAGGAGAGGCAGACGTTCCCTTGGCACTGTAAGGGGGCCAGCAACAAATGTGTCCACAAGCAAAGGTGGACGTGGTGGTCACTCCTCAGGCAGGGCATCATTTCCTCTGTTTAGCGAGTTTGCCCGTGCTATCCAGCCACAGCATGCAGAGGAGGTGGTGGACTGGCTTACTAAACCTTCCTCATCCTCCTCATTCTCTGTCACTCAAGCAGAGACAAGTGTGCAGTCCCCTGCAGTTGCCAGAGTGGACAAACATGCCTCCTTGTCCACATCTATTCCTGCCATAGCCCCAACATCAGCCATTGAGGAGTCAGCTGAGTTATTTGACCACAGCATCAGCCACTTGCTCCTTGATGATACCCAGCCATTACTGGATTAAGATGTTGGTTCTGAGGTTGAGGATGACAGGAACATGAGCCTAGAGAGAGGGAGGAACACTGGTAGACAAATTGACATTCATGTTCCCCAAGCTGCAGCGTATTGGCAAGTTATCTCCAGTGGTAATGATGATGATGGAGGAGATGGAGATGATGATGATGATGAGGTCACTGATGCGACTTGGGTGCCAGATAGAGCAGAAGAGGAAAACTGAAGGTGAGACCGCACAACCCCAAGGAGATATCAAGAAAAGAGTAGAGAGCAGCCACCCTATTCCATCACATTCTGCAGCTGTTATCTCCCCAAAGCTACGCTGCCTCGGCCTTTTTCTTGTTGCTATCTGCAAAACTGTGTCTCAGGCACATCAAATGTGGCAAAAACACCAACCATTTGGGTACCACATGCCTAACAAGGCATTTAAGGTCCAACCACTCAGCCCATTGGCAAGAGCACCTAAAAGCCACACAAAAGGGGCACAAATCTGTCCCTCCTCCTCCTCCTTACCCACTTCAGTCTGCCCCTGCTATACCGAGTCATTACCTCTCAGCAGCCTCCACTGACAGGGATGATGGTATAGCACATAGTGTCCCAGATCCTAGCAGCACATCTGCCAGCAGCACACCATCAGCTGTAGACTGCATTCGGCAAATTTCTTTGCCCCATCTGCTGCAGCGAGAAAAAAAAATACAGCCCCTGCCACTCACATACCCAGGGTCTAAATGCAAACTTGTCAATACTGTTGGCTCTCCAACTTCTGCCTTTCAGCCTGGTGGATTCTGCCCCCTTCCGTGAATTCGCACAATGTGCTGCACCACAAAGGCAGGTTCCTAGTTGCTACTACTTTTCGCATAAGGCTGTTCCATCTCTCTACCATCACGTGGAAGGGAATGTTCTGACATCGTTGGGCAAGGCAGTCAACGTAAAATCAACCTTACTGCTGACACGTGGTCCAGCAAGCATGGGCCGGGACAATATATTTATTTCACAGCACACTGGTTAACGCTGCTTGAAACTCGAAAGGATGCAGGACAGGGCTCGGTGCTGCAGCTTGTTGTGACCCACGTCTTCATACAGCTGGTGGTGATGATGCCAGACCTGTAAGCTCTACCCCTTCCTCCTCCTCCTCCGCCACCTGCATGCCCTCCTCTGCAGAATTGTCCTATGAACATGAGGTACCCCCTAAGTGCCCTGCAGGGACAGGCCCAGAGGTGGTTCACACCAGGCCAGCTGGAGCCAGGAATGGTGGTGTCCGATAATGGCGCAAACCTCCTGTCAGCCCTTAGACAGGGGAAGAGGAGGACTTCCTCTCAAGGCCCACTTTATCCTGACACCATCATTCCTATGTCACAGAACACAGGGGAGGAGAGAGGGGGAGGATGAGGAGGAGGATTCTGGCACATTCATAGGCTTTGAAGAAGAGGAAGACATGCGTCAACCTATAAGCGCTGGCTTTCCAACCCCAGGATCCTTGGGAGTAGTATGTGGCTGGGAGGAGGAAGTTCCAGATGCTGTCATCCTAAGTGACTCCGAGGAGTCTGCTTCTCAAGCCTCTGCAAATTTGAGGTGCATGGGCAAACTCATGCTTCAAAGCCTGCAAAAGGACCCAAGAATACGTGGCATAAAGGAGAAGGATGATTACTGGTTGGCAACCCTCCTTGACCACGGTTATAAGGGGAAGGTCTCAGAACTCATCCCATCCCCACAGAGAGTGTATGACACGTTAAAGAGCATTTTATTGAAAGTTTTTCCTGACTCCAGTAGGTTACAGTGTGGTGGAAAACATTGTTTTGAGTCTTCTGTTGGTCAAGAGAGGAGCGTTGGAGAAGGCATCTGCCTTAATGAGGCATTTCGGATTTTTTTTAGTCCTCGCTGCCCAGGGCTGTCAGCTTCCACATCCCATCGGCAGCGTCTGCGTCATATGGTGGACGATTACCTTGGGGCCAAAACAGAGATGGAGAGCTTTCCAGCTGACGATCCACTGACTTACTGGGTCATGAGAATAGACCACTGGCCAGAACTTGCCCAGTATGCTATTGAGTTGTTGGGCTGCCCTGCATCCAGCGTGTTTTCAGGATGGGTATTCAGTGCTGAAGGAGGTTTTGTTACTAATCATAGAGCGTGTCTGTCCACAGACTCCGTGGACCGTTTGACTTTTATAAAAATGAATCAGTCCTGGATTACCAGCTATATAGCCCCTCATGCCGATGTCACTAATTAAGTCTTTTTGGTATGTGGAATCTCTGCAGGACTTCGAGGCTGCCTAGCTTTGAGTGTGTTCAATCATTTAATCTGGAAGAATGTTTTTGGTGTAGGTTTCATGGGCACAATTAACACCCAGAGACCAATTTTTCAGCGCCTGTTTGACAGGTGCATATCATTGCAATTTTTTACAGCAAGGCCAATTCTTGCTTTCATCAAGAGTACCTCTATAGGGTTACGGTGGGAAGGCACCACCGACACCCAAATACCAATTTTTCAGCACCTGTTTGACAGGTGCATATCATTGCAATTTTTTACAGGCGCCACCGACACCCAAAGACAAATTTTTACATACCCATTACTCTATCCAAAGTCAAAGTGACACCAGATTGTGTCCAAAAATCTCGAATCTTGTTCCCAGCGCACTATATTGTGGCCTCGTCATTCACACGTGCTCCCCAGCTGTTGCTGAGCAAAATAAAGGCAGCTTGCAGGAAACATTTAATTTTTGGCTTTATAAATGCAATTATTGCTGCAGCAGATTCTAGACATGGTAGAGATCTGCCACTTTACAGGTAGACTAGGGGACCCTCCACAGGCACTATATTGGAAGGATTTTTTTTTATTTTTATGCTTACACTTTAAAAATCAACAAAACACTGCTCATTTAAAAATTACGTTTTTATACAAACTTTTTTTTTATAAAACCACTGTATGCCCAGACTGCGAATGCGACATACTACAGAAGATGACCAAGTAGCCAGTTTTAAAATGTAAACCTGTCCTCAGCCCCTTTATAGCACCCTTCTTCACATTCCTGTTCTCACCCCCTTTATAGAACCTCCTTCACATTCCTGTCCTCACCCCCCTTTATGGCACCCCCTTTGTAGATCCCCCCTTCACATTCCTGCCCTGCCTCCCTTTTATATCACCCCTCCTTCCTCTGATACTTTCCCCCTCCGTCCTTCATTACAGTGCCCTCTTCCCTGTCTTACCTTACACAGGACACAGCAGATGACATCAGAGGCACAGAGCTGACATCGGAAGTGCAGCAAAGGGATGGACAGAGGGCGGGACCTGCCCCAGTTAACTGATTGGTTGATAGAATGCAGAGCAGTTCTAGCAACCAATCAGTTAACTGGGCCAGCCCCTGCCCTCCGTGCATCGCTGTGCTGCTCTTTCGATGTCAGCTCTGTGAAGACAACAGAGCTAGCAGGCGGCGGCAGCTGAAGATAAAAAACCAAATCTTAAATGGCGTGACCGCGGCGGGGCCGCACAGATCATTGACGCGGTCCGGACTTGGCCCGCGGTCCGCCATTTAGTGATGCCTGTGCTGTGCTAGAGCCTCTGGCGACTCTAGTCCTGAAGAGGGAACGGCGTTCCTGCTTTGAAAAAAGTGCAGGGACGCCGTTCCCACAGGACTCGAGCCCTGCATATAAGCCTTCAAAATGGGCACTTTTGATTTTTGACATTCGGGTCCCATTGACCTTAATGGGGTTCATTTCGGAAGTTCTGGTGCGAACCCAACAGGGGTTCGCACCAGAACGGGTGGTTTGGCCCATCCCTAATAACCAACTCTCCTTTATTCGCAAAAGCTCTTCCTGCTCTGGTAAGCAAAGGTAACTGCTTACCAGAGTAACTGCTAGTTAAACACCATGGCATGATTATTATGAATGGGTTGGGCCTAAGTGTACCTAACAAAGGACAATTTAACCAAGAGATACAGTGCCTTGAAAAAGTATTCACACCCCTTGAAATTTTCCACATTTTGTCATGTTACAACCAAAAACGTAAATGTATTTTATTGTGATTGTATGTGATAAACCAACACAAAGTGGCACAAAATGAAGAAGTGAAAGGAAAATGATAAATGGTTTTCAATTTTTTTTACAAATAAATATCTGAAAAGTGTGGCATGCATTTGTATTCAGCCCCCTTTACTCTTATATCCCTAACTAAAATCGAGTGGAACCAATTGCCTTCAGACCTCACCTAATTAGTAAATAGAGTCCACCTGTGTGTAATTTAATCTCAGTATAAATGCAGCTGTTCTGTGAATCCCTCAGAGATTTGTGAGAGAACCTTAGTGAACAAACAGCATCATGAAGGCCAAGGAACACACCAGACAGGTCAGGGATAAAGTTGTGGAGAATTTTTAAGTAGGGTTAGGTTATAAAAAAATATCCCAAGCTTTGAACATCTCATGGAGCACTGTTCAATCCATCATCTGAAAATTGAAAGAGTATGGTACAACTGCAAACCTAACAAGACATGGCCATCCACCTAAACTGACAGGCCGGGCAAGGAGAGCATTAATCAGAGAAGCAGCCAAGAGGGCCATGGTAACTTTGGAGGAGCTGCAGAGATCCACAGCTCAGATGGGAGAATCTGTCCACAAGACAACTATTAGTCATGCACTTCACAAATATGGCCTTTATGGAAGAGTGACAACAAGAAAGCCATTGTAGAAAGAAATTCCATTTGCAGTTTGCGAGAAGCCATGTGGGGGACACAGCAAACATGTGGAAGAAGATGAGACCAAAAGTGAATTTTTTGGCCTAAAAGCAAAACTCGGTGTGTGGTGGAAAACTAACACTGCACATCATCCTGAACGCACCATCCCCATCGTGAAACATGGTGGTGGCAGCATCATGTTGTGGGGATGCTTTTCTTCAGCAGGGACTGGGAAGCTGGTCAGAGTTGATGGGAAGATGGATGGAGCCAAATACAGGGCAATCTTGGATGAAAACCTGTAAAGCCCCATACACACTATCAGATTTTTTGCTGGTTTTTGTCTTCAGATTTACCAAAACCATGTAGTGCAAGGGCCTGCCTGATTGCATACAAATTGAAACGCCTAAGGTTTGACCTCATATTATATGGTTTTGGTAAATCTGAAGACAAAAATCCTCAGAAAATCTGATAGTGTGTTTAGGCTTTAGAGGTGATAGGCTTTAGAGTCTGCAAAAGACTTGAGACTGGGGCGGAGGTCCACCTTCCAGCAGGACAACGACCCTAAACATACAGCCAGAGCTACAGTGGAATGATTTAGAGCAAAGCATATTCATGCGTCAGAATGGGCCAGTCAAAGTCCAGACCTAAATCAAATTGAGAATCTGAGGCAAGACTTGAAAAGTGCTGTTCACAGACGCTCTCCTTCCAATCTGACAGAGTTTTTGCTATTTTGCAAAGAAGAATGGGCAAACATGTCACTCTCTAGATGTGCAAAGCTGGTAGAGACATCCCAAAAAGACTTGCAGCTGTAATTGCAGTGAAAGGTAGTTCTACAAAGTATTGACTCAGGGGGGCTTAACAAATGCACGCCACATTTTTTACATATTTATTTGTAAAAAAAATGTTGAAAACCATTCATCATTTTCCTTCCACTTCACAATTATGTGCCACTTTGGGTTGGTCTATCACATAAAATCCCAATAAAATACAATTAAGTTTTTGGTTGTAACATGACAAAATTTGGAAAATTTCAACTGGTATGGATACTTTTTCAAGGCACTGTAAGTATACCACATTCTTTTTCTTTTATTTCTTAATATACTGTATTTGTAACCTACTGATCACATGAATGGACTGTGTGCTTTAAATATTATCACTTTTAGCAGGAGTTCCAAGAGACCTGAACATTATTTTTTAAGGGTTCCTTCATTATTAAATCACAATCATGATCTTTCTCTGTTTTCATGGAGTTAATGGCATTTGGAAGCTGATAGTTTGCTACATAGAAATGTTGATAACGTCCCTTTGAACGAAACGCGTCAACAGGATATTTTGGTGCTGACGCCGCACCGTAGCTTTTAGATGAGCGTTTATAGATTCATTGTCCTCTATCTGTTATACGCTTGTTTTAACAATAAATACGACACTATTGGAATCTTTCTCTGGCTCTCGGTGTACTTTATTCATTCATAGTTGTAGGCTTTCTGAAGGAGAAGTCCTTGGAATCTCTATGCTGCAATGTCCCTTGCTTGATCATCATGCTGTTTTGGGCGTTTATGCTGCTGTGATGGCAGCTACTTGCTTTGGTGAGTTTGCAATTCACTTGTTGGTGGTGGGAGATCACTGAAGCACTCCTAAGAAGAACTGCTTTGTCAGCACTGGTGTCATTGCTTTGTATCGGTCACAATATTGGATACTACACTGGAATTTTCACCTCTGTCGCTTGACTTTAATGCATTATTTATTTATGTTTTTTGTTACATATGCTTTATATTTTATGTGTTGAGGCGCTGCACCCTTATTTTTGTAAATGTTATAGCAGACACTGACAAATGAGGCCAAGGAAGCTTTAAATGGCTGGTTGCGGCCAGGGTACTCAGCTTGCAGCCAAGAACCTAAACTTGGGCACAGAACTCATTTTTTATGCCTAATCTCTCTACAGTTTATAGTATGCTGAAAATTGTTAAAATAACTCTTACTGGCACCACAGTTTCTATTATGATCTTGCTTTGTGGCATAAATGTGTGCTTTGAAGTGTTCACCATTTTATTTTGCTTGTTAACCCCTTATCTGGTACATCCTTCCTCTAACAGACCTGACACCACAACAGAGACGTTTCATGTTTTATATTTTTATCTCCTTAGTACATTTTTAGACTGCAGGTCTGGGGGCGGATCAAACGTTATCTCACGTCTTGGGCTCTGATTTTTCCACTTGTAAAAAAACAGTACATCCTGTGAGTGATGAGAGGGGTCATAGACAAGAAGCTAGAAATTTTCTTTTCTAAACCTTTAATTGGTTGAGGAATGTATCTCACCACTTTCCAGTATCCTCTCCTGTGTAGCTCCTCAAAGGTGCACAGTAAACCACGAAACTCAAATCTATTTTTATTTAAGATATTGCGAAATAGCATTTGCTACAGGTGCAATTTTTATTATGCACAAAGCGATCTAGATATTTCAACCTCCTGTATCTGATCACTTTGCTTGAACAGGAGATTAAGGGGAAATATGATTAGCGTGTATAAATACAGTACATAAGGGGTCCATATATTGAACTTGGTGTAGAGTTATTCACTTTAAGGTCATCACAGAGGACAAGGGGGCACTCCTTACGTCTAGAGGAAAAGAGATTTAATCTCCAATTACAGAAAGGCTTCTTTACAGTAAGAGCTGTGGAAAACGTGGAATAGACTCCCTCAAAAGCTGGTTCTGGCCAGCTCTGTAAATTGTTTTAAAAATGGCCTGGATTCTTTCCTAAATGCACATAATATAACTGGATACTAAAATGTATAGGTAAAGTTGATCCAGGAAATATCTGATTCCATCTTGGGCAATCGGGAAGGTATATTTTTCCTCTACTGTAGCAAATTGGATCATGCTTTATTTTTTTTTTTTTTTTTTGCCTTCCTCTGGATCAACTGTGGTTCTAGGATTGTGTATTTGGAGGTTTTCTATTTGTGGGTGTGTGTGTGTTTTCTTTTCTATAGGTTTAACTGGATGGACTTGTGTTTTTTTTTTTTCAGTCCGGCCTAACTATGTAACACAATGGCCCTTATTCATCAGTCTTCAAGAAGCACTTAAGTGGCATATCGGTCAATATTATCTTATGTCACTTTAGCTTACCTTAAGCGTTCACTGCAGCTTGGTGAATTGGGGCCTCCGACTTCTATGGGATGTACATTGCAAAGTCTCTCCGTAATTGATCCTTCATAAACATGCAATGTACAAGTAATAAATAGCTGACTATATAATGTTAAAAAAATTAGCAATTTATTACCTCCATAGACCAAAAAAATAGAAGATTATTGTTTATTCATAAAAATGTTGGGAGATCTTTCACATTTATTATTCTCATGAGACTTAAGATGCCAACTATTACCAGCTGAGCACTAGCACAAACCATGGGCTTTACTGTAGAACACTCTGTTCTCTTTAGTGGCTGAGTAACATAGCCCAATACCAGATGTTTTTACAAATGACAGTTGTATGTTAGTGACCAGAGCTATTGTATAGGCCTCTTGCACATGATACTGATGTTTCAGCATCAGCATTTCTGGATGTAATTTCAGGCATTTGTTTTGCGCGTATTTGAGTGTATTTATGCATGCTCGTACAATACATTACTAGGCAAAATTCATTAATATTTATGCTCATATGCGCGTACCAGCGGAAAATACCGACCGGGGATGCAGATTTTTCTATTTTTTATTTACTCAAGAATACGCAGCATTTGTTTATGTGCCTGTGTGTACAGGTACATTATACACAATGGGCTGCATTTTAGATCAGTACAATAACTTCACTGTACTGAGCTTTTTCAAGTTGTAGTGTGCAAGAGACCTAAGAAATAAAGTAGTGTCTGAAAGTTCTAAATGCCCAACCTTGAATCATTTATGCTCTTATCGGCCCAGTGTGAATCCTAAGAACTGTGTAGACATCCCTGGCAGAACCTTATTTGGGGAGAACTAACCCAGGGGAGGCCCTATTCCTCCAGAGGTCAGCTAGCTCAGGTGTGTCTGCACAAATTGTAGAGTACCCATAAACAGCCCATAGACATTAAATGGTAGACCTGATCCAGACATTGTTGGCTTAATAACATCTGAGGACACCACTAGACAAAGCTTCTTGTGAATTATACTGATCTAAAACATTAAGAAATGTAATACTGATCTGACACATTAAGAAATGTTGGGCCATAACTACAATTTCTAACCTGATATACTAATGCCAGAGGTGGCGTTAGGTGCCCAACCTTGAATAATTTATGCTCTTATCAGGGCCGTGTGAATCCTAAGAACTGTGTAGACATCCCTGGCAGATCCTTATTTAGGGAGAACTAACCCAGGTGAGGCCCTATTCTGCCAGAGGTCAGTTAGCTCAGGTGTGTCTGCCCAAGTTGTAGAGTACCCATAAACAGCCCATAGACATTAAATGGTAGACCTGATCAAGACATTGTTGGCTTAATAACATCTGAGGACACCACTAGACAAAGCTTCTTGTGAATTATACTGGTCTGACACATTAAGAAATGTTGGCCCATAACTACAATTTGTAACCTGATATACTAATGACAGAGGTGTCTATGACATGCCTCCCTTGTCATGTGTATTTAACTAAACACCAATGGTTGCCAGAGTCAGAAGGCCACAAGTCTAACCGCCATCTACAGCTGGCAATAGATGTGATTATTTATTGATCCAACTGTAGGATAGGGCAATACTTATACCATGGCCATGGGTGCCTTCATCTCTAAGTAATCTAGTACTCCTGCTACCGTCTTGTATAAAAAGCTAAATTTCATTAACTGTGACCACAGAATTGACAATGTGCACTGAATTTTAAATGCTGCAGTTACAATCAGTGTGAGAAAGAATGTTCCCTACAATGTATCAAATACCTATGCAAATTTTGATGCATAAAGTAGTTGCTATAGCTCATTTATTGACTGATCACATGTGTTAAGCTTCCTCAGAGGGGCTTCTTGTGAATGCAGCGGGTAGCTCCCCCCCCCTTCTCTAAATAAGTTGCATGGCTGATTGCTTCTGAATTCTGGGAAATCCTTTACAAGGTCTTTAGTGGAAAGAAAGCAAGTCGACGCCATGGTGTCTGAGCCGGACACAGGAGACGCCAGAGAGAGAGAGTGGTCCACGTCCTGATCCCACCCAGTGTTTCCTGGAAGGAGGGAGGCTGTGAGAAACACAAGGATTGGAATGGGATTCTGCTAGTGATGCGAAAGACTTTCTGACTGTAGCGGTGTGGGTCACCGACCCCGCATGACAACTCTTTTTACACATCTGTAATATTGTCACTTAGATTGTGCAGGAGGAAATGTATGTATATCATGTACAGACATACAGATGCTATAAGGCTATCCTGTCTCCAGTCAGTCTCTGATCATCTTGTGGAACAGAAGTTCCCACAGATACATGAGGACAGATGGCATGTCAGTCTTGACAGCTTGCCCTTTTCACTGCCAAATTCCAGCATCCCCTTTTCTGTTCAAATCTTTCTCTCACGTACAATTACGCTCTAGATCAGAGTTTATAGGCGTGCGTGAGAAGCCATTTTATATTGAGTGGAGATGAGAATGCCCAACGGTCAAGAAAGCCACTATTTGCATGCTTCCCATTCAGTTTTGTTTTGAGAAAAAAAAAAAAACGAAAAGAAATAGGATCGAATAAATTTGGCATTCAACTTAGATTGACACATTTCACACACAGAGTCTGTGTAGATTTTTGAACGTATTCTAATTTCAAATATAACCTTTAACATAAAATAAATGTTGCTTATTAAAGTGTCACTTACCTTTTATCTGAAAGTTCCAGTGCCATCAATCTACTTTAAATTGATAAAATTGTGGGCTGACTAATGCAGGCCAACTAAATGTTTTATGTTATCTATAGGTGAAGCCTAGTGGGCTAAAGTCGGCCATACATAGGTTAAATTCCCCAAAAATTTTTTTTTCGAAAATTGTAACTAAGAATTTTTGTTTGTATTTTGCACCATTAGTGGGCTGCTGCAACGGCCGATTTTCGTGTGACCATCAAATTTGAGTGCTTGGGCATTTTGACATTTTTTTGAAAAAACAAACAAATTTCTAATAAATGATGGAAGAATCGTGTGAGAAATATAATCGGAAAAGAAATGAGCTGTGACCTGGAAAGAAAAGAAGATTCCTGGCCACGAAAATTATTTTCTGTAGCAACATGAGGTGAAATTAAAGGCTTGGTTGGTCGAATTTCCAAATAAATGAAGTCGCCATTGGATCACAAAATGCACAAAATTTCTGATTTTCGAGAGAAAATTAGTTTGGGATTTGACCCATGCCTGCATTAGTCAGCCCCCAATTTTTCAATTTAAAGTAGATTGATGGCACTGGAGCCTTCAGATAAAGGTAAATGACACTTTAATAAGCAACATTTATTTTATCAGTGTTGTGCTAATAATGTCCCTGTGAGCCATCTTAGTGATATGTGGGCATCTTCCGTGTACCAAAGAACTACCACAATTGGCCCTTGAGATGTGATAATCCAAAAGTGAAAAATAGTCCAAAGAGAAATTTTATTCCAAACATTAATTAGGTACAAGCGCTTGTCTCTAGGACTCTAATGCTCTGTACACACGGTCTGATTTTCCGACGGAAAAGGTGCAATCGGGTTGTGTTGTCGGAAAATGTGGGCTCCTTCGGACTTTTTCCGTCGGAATTTCCGACACACAAAGTTGGAGAGCTGGATCTAAAATTTTCCAACAACAAAATCCGATCGTTTAAAATCTGATCGCGTGTAGACAAATCCGATGCAAAAAGTGCCAAGCATGCTCAGAATAAATTAAGAGACAAAAGCTATTGGCTACTGGCCCGTTTATAGTCCCGACGTACGTGTTGTACGTCACCTCGTTCAGTACTATCGGATTTTACAACAACTTTGTGCGACCGTGTGTATGCAAGACAAGTTTCAGAAAAAATCTGACGGATTTGGTCGTCGGAATGTCCGACCGTGTGTACAGGACATAATTCTAATTCAAATACTGTCCCAGTATTTATATGTCCTAATTACCTCTACAGTGACATCTCCATACCATAGTTCCTGCACCTCTGAGAGTTTGGGGTGTTCCTGCCTCTAGCACTTCTGTTTGCATTCTCCAAAAATATAAAAACAATACATAGCCACAGCAGGTGTATAGGACCAGGAGCTCAAAGGCAGGTATTTCACTAATAGAGTCCCAAAGAGGAAACTGGCCAGCGATTCTTGATTTACTAAAGACAAATAGACTGTGCACTTTGCAAGTGCAGCTGCACTCTGCTAGGGCATTTGTTCCAGTGCTTAGTAAAATAGGTGAAGCTTCTCTTTGAAAACAATACCCAATCACATGCAAGGAAAATACAAATAAAAACTGCATTTTTGCTTATACGAGATTTGCACATCATTTACTAAGCTCTGGCACAAGAGTGCAACTGCACTTGTAAAGTGTACAGTCTATTTGCCTTTAATAAATCTATCCCAAAGTGTACCTTTATCCATTTTTTTTATAATGGGGAAAGGTTAGAGCCGCTGTCAGGTTTTACTGCTACAGACAACATTAACCGCTTGAATACCCGCCCATGTACATATGACGCCCAGCAGGTGGATCTCCCATCCTGGGTGGGTGTCATATGACGTTCTACCATTCCCGGCCGGCGTCGCTCGGGACCCGGCGCGCGTGCCCGGTGGCCGCGATGTCCGCCGGGCACCCGCGATTGCCCGTTAAAACAACGGGACCGTGCGGGACCGTGGAGCTGTGTGTGTAAACACACAGCTCCACGTCCTGTCAGTGGCGAGGAGAACGATCATGTGTTCCCAGTACAGAGGAACCCCACAGTTAGAATCACTACATTAGGGAACATATTAACCCCTGCAGCGCCCCCTAGTGTTAACCCCTTCCCTGCCAGTCACATTTACACAGTAATCAATGCAATTTTATAGCAACGATCGCTGTGTAAATGTGAATGGTCCCAAAAATGCATCAAAAGTGTCAGAAGTGTCTGCCGCAATGTCGCAGTCACGAAAAAAAAAATCGCAGATCGCTGCCATTACTAGTAAAAAAAAAAAAAAAAATGCAATAAATCTATCCCCTATTTTGTAGACGCTATAACTTTTGCGCAAACCGATCAATATACGCTTATTGCGATTTTTTTTTACCAAAAATATGTAGAAGAATACGTATCGGCCTAAACGGAGTAAAAAAAAATTTTTTTAAAAAAAATGGGATATTTATTATAGCAAAAAGTAAAAAATATTGTGTTTTTTTTCAAAATTGTCGCTCTTCTTTTGTTTATAGCGCAAAAAATAAAAACCGCAGAGGTGATCAAATACCACCAAAAGAAAGCTCTATTTGTGGGAAAAAAAAGATGCCAATTTTGTTTGGGTGTAACGTCGCACGACCGCGCAATTGTTAGTTAAAGCGACGCAGTGACGAATCGCAAAAAGTGCTCTGGTAAGGAAGGGTGTAAAATGGCCCGGTGCTGAAGCGGTTAAAAAGCAGATAGAGGTTCTAGCATACCCCTTGCTTAAAGTGGCTGTAAACCTCAGACATGAAATATGAAAAAAGCATATCCCTCTATATTGTGTACTTGTCTCAATTAAGAGCACTAAGTGTCATTTTTTTAGCCAAATTACAAATAATGACAGCTACCAGTTTCACAATGGGGGTTATTTATGAAAAAGGCAAATCCACTTTGCACTGCAAGTGCACTTGGGAAGTGCAGTCGCTCTAAATCTAAGGGGTAGATCTGAAATGAGTGGAAGCGCTGTTGTTTTTATCATCCAATCATATGAAAGCTAAAATGCTGTTTTTTATGTTCCTTGCATGTCCCCCTCGGATCTACAGTGACTTTACTTCCAAGTGCACTTTCAGTGCAAAGTGGATTTTCCTTTAGTAAATAACCCCCAATGTCTTTAGCCTGCTTCCGTCACTGTCATTTATCAATCATTTGAAATTATGTAAATATATGATAATAAATTAAAGAATAATTGCAATATATAATGTATTTTTTTTTTTTAACAAGGCACCTTGAACTTTTTTTTATCAACTTTATTGCAAGGGATGAACAACATCCCTTGTAATAGCATGGGCCATGACAGGTCCTCTTTATGGAGTGATCTGGGGTCTATTAGACCCCAGATCTCTCCTCTGGCCTCCAATGCAGCCAATCAGACACAAATCAGTCGGGTCGGTTGCTTCACTGGCTGGTAACAGCCAGTTAAACAAAGAACCAAAACAGGAAGTGACAAAATCCTTGTTGCTTCCTGTTTATTATGTCACACAGTGGGAGGAACAACATTTGTTCCCCACTGTGTGACTAGAGCTGGATGCCTCTGGTTGCATCCTTGCTGGACTCTTTGATCGCATAGGAGAGCCCGTTAAAGGCGGCGGTGGTGGCGGTGGCGGGTCCCCCTTCCGCTGCCTGTAAAATAATCCAGCAGCTTGTTAGCCACCCAGATTACTTTTATCTTGTGCATAATTGCTGGGGCTAAAGAATAATATCTCAACCTTCCCATCCGAAGACGTTTATAAATGTACGGCGGATGGGAAGTGGTTTTAAAACATCAAGATTCTTTACCTGAATGCATTGTTCTGTGTCACAGACTCGCCCCCCTCGCCCTCGTTATACTTACCTGAACCCCATTGCGATCCAGCGCTGTGCATGAGTGCTGTGGCTCTCCTGGATTTGTCTCTCGCCATTGGCTCACGCTCCTGTGAATCAGCGGGTCCTGCTGTCTGTGTCAATGGACGCAGCATTTGGGCTTGGGAGCGCGCCCGCATGAGTGTCCCCATGGCAATCGGTTTCCTATTGGGGTACCAGCAAGAGAGGAGGAGCCAGGAGTGCTGGCAGGGGACCCGAGAGGAGGAGGGTCAGGGCTTCTCTGTGCAAAACCATTTCACAGAGCAGGTAAGTATAATATGTTTGTTATTTAAAAAAAATAAAAAATCCTTTACAAAAACATTGAATGCAAGTGGATAGTATAGCACTTTATTATATATAGAAGAAAGAGCACTAGTCAAGCACTTTTTGAGCACCGACACTTTGCAAAAGGAGACGTTTTTCTAGCACAATTTTGGACTATTTAAGTTTTTTCACAGACTACCAGTTTTTTGTAAATATATATCTTTTTTTATTTTATTTATCAACATTTGTGTTTGTAATTGTGGGTATATTTAGTATCGGGTAAGCGCAGCTTTAAAAATAATCAGCTTTTGGGTCCAAGAACTGTCTCTCACACAATGTGAGTGATTGTAAACAGAGGAAAACAGAAGGTAATGAAGTGAAGGCAATGTCTGACTTGTGTTATCCTCTGTTATCCAATGTCTGACTTGTGTTATCCTCTGTTTAGAATCACTCACATTGTGTAAGAGAGAGACAGTGACCATCCTCTCATCACAATTAAACAAAAAATGTCTTATTTGACAAACAACAGTACTGGCAGTCTGGCACAGTGGCACTCACTTTATCTGCGGTCCAGGTCCAGGCCCTGTCCCGACATCAGGCCGATGGGGTCTCCTCCAGTTCCTTCGCAGTCAGCTGACATCTAGTCTCGTCCCCTTGGCTCAGACGGCCATGCAGCAGACTGAATGGGTGGCCAGAAGGCTGCGATAAAGCTGGGTGAGCCGCGGCGGTGGCCCTATGGCCAGTCCGGGCCTGGGTGTGTCCCTTCCCTCCAATCAGCACTCAGAGTTCTCCTCACTAAGCTCTGCAGAGTGTAACTTCAGCTTTCCACCCGCTTTTTTCTAAGCTCTCGGACAAACTTTTAAAAACTGGACTTTAAGTGGATGTAGATAAGGGACGACTGCAGATAAACAGGTACAACTTATGTAGGGGCCGTTCCTTCAGAGTCCTGTGCCATAAACAGCGGCTCCTCCGCGCATGCGTGGGAGTGACTTCATCGCGGCCCCAGCCAGTCACACAGCCGGAGTCCACGGACCTGAAAGGAAGAGAGGTTGAAGATGGAAGCAGCCTCCAGCGGGAAAAGCCGATCGCTGGAATGCTTAGTTTTTAGGTAAGTTTCACATAATGTGCTAGTATGCAATACCTTTCAGGTCAGAAAAAAAAATCACCCAGTGACAACCGCTTCAAGGTTAGGCAACATGGTCACTTTAGGGCATTTGCATGTAAAAATGCACGTGAATTTAATGTGTTTTGACATGCAATCTCATTTAATTCAATGAACCTTGTATTTACACTTCAGTATGTAACGTATATGTGAATTATGTAACTAAATACAAATGGTATGTTCTCATAAGAGCTTTCTATGTGGTTCAGTCTTATGGGGCCTAAAGGTCAATGCCACTTGAAACTGATATTTCTGGGTGGGTAGAGGTATGCTGGATTTCCTAGAGCAGGGGTCCCCAAACTTTCTCAAGAAAGGGCCAGTTTACTGTCCTTCAGACTTTAGGAGGGCCGGGCTGTGACCAGTGGGAGTAAGCAATGCCCAATCTTTGGTGTTAGGGGGAGAAATGGTTGGTGTCACTGGGTGGAACAGTGCCCCATTTTTGTTGCCAGTGGAAGGAATTATGCCTCATCGTTGGTGTCAGTGGCAAGAATGGTGTCCTATTGTCAGTGGCAGGAATTATGAGCCATTGTTGGTGTCAGCAGCAGGAATTATGAGCCATTGTTGATGTCGGTGGCAGGAATTATGCCCCATTGTTGGTGGCAGTGGCAGGAATTATGAGCCATTGTTGGTGTCGGTGGCAGGAATTATGAGCCATTGTTGGTGTCAGTGGCAGGAATTATGAGTCATTGTTGGTGTCAGTGGCAGGAATTATGCCCCATTGTTGGTGTCAGGAATTATGAGCCATTGTTGGTGTCAGGAATTATGAGCCATTGTTGGTGTTGGTGGCAGGAATTATGAGCCATTGTTGGTGTCGGTGGCAGGAATTATGAGCCATTGTTGGTGTCGGTGGCAGGAATTATGCCCCATTGTTGGTGTCGGTGGCAGGAATTATGCCCCATTGTTGGTGTCGGTGGCAGGAATTATGAGCCATTGTTGGTGTCGGTGGCAGGAATCATGCCCCATTGTTGGTGTCAGTGGCAGGAATTATGAGCCACCGTTGGTGTCCGTGGCAGGAATTATGCCCCATTGTTGGTGTCAGTGGCAGGAATTATGAGCCATTGTTGGTGTCCGTGGCAGGAAATATGCCCCATTGTTGGTGTCAGTAGCAGGAATTATGCCCCATTGTTGGTGTCCGTGGCAGGAATTATGCCTCAAGGGCCGGATAAAGGCAAGCAAAGGGCCGTAGTTTGGAGACCACTGCCCTGGAGCTTCTAATATCTGCGAAAGACACCATCAGACACTCTGGTGAGGATGTCTTACTGTTGAAGTCCCAAGAGCTAGCATTTGATACAACCTGAAAGTAAGTAGTATCTGTATCAGTTTTGGGTGTAGTTTCCTTTTTCATCTGATCATTTTATGAATGTACTTTTCAAACTGTCCTGTTTGTTTCTGTGACTTTTTTTCATGTTTCTAGAAGGAGCAAATGTCACTATACAGGTCTTTCCCTGCATACGTTTGTTTACAATCATTTATATTCATTGGACATTTCACAACCAGCACCTGTTATATGACAACAGGGCACACCCAGGGCATGACAGGCTCGCAGGAAGTAGATAAGTGGCTTTTTGTCACATATACAAATACTGTGTAATAAACAGGATATATGTTATGATCATATCAGTCATTTAGATCATGACACCTGCTAAAAGTAGCTCTAACCCAATCACTAAAATCTCCTACAGACTTTACCATGTTAATAGAAATTATAAAGTTGTTCTTTTCAAATCTGCAGCATTTATTCATAATATCCTGCCATGAAGATCTTTTTTTAGGCACTTCCAGTTATAGAGTGACAACTCCAATTGTTCTGCTGCCTTGTCGCTTGTCATCCTACTTCACCAATGGGGAGTAGAGTGGCCGTACTGACACCCATCACCCAGGCATGGTCCAGAGCAATGTGTGGATGATGCTGGAGTGTGGGCATGGAAACAGAAGCAGAAGGTAAATAAAAAAAAAAAATAGCAGCCCTAAGACGCACATACACTATATAACCAAAAGTATTAGGACACGGACACCTGTCTTCACATGCACATGAACTTTAATGGCATCCCAGCTATGTGCCGTTGCTTCAGTGCGCATGTGCCGATGACATCGGCACATGCAGATACAGGAGATATCCAGGGTAGCTACAGGTAAGCCTTATTATACGGCTTACCTGTAGAAAGAAGTGGTTGTAAAGGGTTTGCAACCAGTTTAAAGGTAAATGAGAGATATGAGGCCTTTTTGACCCCCAGATATCTCAATAAAGAGGACCTGTCATACTTATTTCTATTACAAGGGATTTTTACATTCCTTGTAATAGGAATAAAAGTGATAAAAAAATAAATAAATAAAGGGACATTGTAAAAATAAAAAGCAAAATAAATAACAACAATTTTTTTTAAAGCGCCCATCCCTCCATGTTGCGCACAGAAGCGAATGTATACGTAAGTCGCGCCCGCATTTGTAAACGATGTTCAAACCACACATGTGAGGTATTGCCGTGATCGATAAAGTGAAATAAATAAGGCCCCTTTCACACATGCGGACCGTATGTCCGTTTTTTTCATCCATCCGTTTTTGGATGAAAAACGGACATACATGTACCCCTATGGGATAGCGGGTGCCAGAGGATGAGCATCCGCTGACACCCGCTATCGTCCGCCTATGCTATTGTCCGATTCTGCAGACGGAGGAAAACCCTATTTTTCTATCCGTCTGCAGAGCGGATGAACACGGACAGACGGGCCGTGTTCATCCGATCCCCCATAGGGGAGAGCGGAGATCTGACAGGGCGGTCCCTGCACAGTGTGCAGGGACCGCCCTGTCATCAGCCGGCTCAGCGGGGATCAGCTGAGCGATCCCCGCTGAGCAGCGGATCTTCACGGGGCGGATCAATACGGATCCGTCCCGTGTGAAAGGGGCCTAATTCTACCGCTAGACCTCCTCTGTAATGCTAAACAGGTAACCTGTAAACAGTTTTAAAGCGTATGGAGATTTTTAGGTACAGTACCTTAGTTTGTCGCCATTCCACGAGCGTGCGCAATTTTAAAGCATGACATGTTAGGTATCTATTTACTCGGCGTAACATCATCTTTTACATTATACAATAGAATTGGTAAGTGTAATTTTTCGCCCCAAAAAAATGCATTTCAAAGACCGCTGCGCAAATACAGTGTGACATAAAATATTGCAAAGATCGCCATTTTACTCTCTAGCGTCTCCTCTAAAAAAAAATTAAAAAAAAATAAATATATATATATATATATATATATATATATATATATATATATATATATATATATATATATAATATATATATATAATGTTTGGGGGTTCTAAGTGATTTTCTAGCAAAAATTACTAATTTAAACTAACATTTTTTAGAAAAGGCCTGGTTAGCAAGTGGTTAAATATATATAAATACTTTAGAAGTTACACTTTCCACAGCCAAGTAAAAGTAGAATTATATATATATATATATATATATATATATATATATATATATATATAGCAGGGCCCTATGATTCCTCTTGTACCAAATTTATTTATACAAAGTAGTATAGTAATAAAAAATATTATATATATATTTTTTGTTAATTATTATATATATACTATTTATATAAATAAATATATATATATATATATATATATATATATATATATATATATATATATATATATATATATATATATTTATTTATTTATACAGAATTAGTATAGTAAAAAAAAAATATATATATATATTTATTTTTGTTTTTTTTTTTTTATTACTATACTACTTTGTATAAATAAATATATGTATATATATATATATATATATATATATATATATATATATATATATATAAATGATATTAGTATAATAGTATGATGATAGTATTGTCTTAGTTATAAAAAAAGAAATTTGTTTGCAAGACTTTGTGGATGACCTCAGGAATGTGCAGTTATACCGTTTGATCGATGTGTAATCTGTGTACAATATACAGTCCTCACCAGCGTGTGAATGATGGGAGTGTTATGCAGAGTTACATATAAAGCTCCCACGCAGAGCACTGTAGCCCAAAGCCACCTGCAGCGCAGAGTACAGGTGTGTAACAGGAAGTGTGTGGGTGTAATATCTGAGTCCTCATACAGCATCTGTGCTTCCAGGAAGCAGGACTCTGCCACCGTCAATCTGCTCTTGTGATCAGCACTGCTCGTGTCTGTTCTGTATCTTCATATATCAGGATCAGCGACCATCCCACACTATGACGCAACCAGGCAGTAGACAAGGCAATTTAATTTCCCTGTCAACTGAGCGTTTACTCCACAATCTGTTATTCAAAACCCTTTCCGAACAATGGCATTTTGTAAACCGCCGTTAATATATCTCGCTTATTTGATAAGAAATATGTTTTTAAAATATAAAAAAAAAATGCTTTTAAATACAATTCTCAATCCATTTGTTAAAAAAAAAAAAAAATACAATTCTCAACGAATGCACTGATGGCCACATACACATGTGAGACCCCAAGTCGCGTGACATGTGAAATCCAGAACAATCTTTAAATGGGGACATTTATCCTGGTGACAGCTGTCTCGCATTGAAGAGATATAAACTTACTTCCTGTTATGTCTCTGGGAAAGGAATTTATAATAAACTCCCCAACAGGTTACAGATATGGAAAATTGGACAGGAGTCTTATTTTAAATCGGCAGTAAACCCTTATTTATACCAAGTCAAGTGTCTATTCTCAGGTGATACACAGAGATGAAACACAGGCTCCTACACAAGTAGTACCTGTTTATCTGCAGTCTTATCTCCTCTACAGCCTCCTAAAGCACACATTTTACACATCATTCCCCATCCCCCGAAGAGGTCAATGGACTTTGGGGCCTCAGACGGGGGTCATGCACTTCTGGGGCCTCAGAAGGGGGTCATTCCCATTGCACAGCATAGAGCAGTGAGCTGAGTGTACTCTGAGACCTGAGTGAAGGGACACACCCCCCTCCACACAGTCTCATAGGGAAACAATCACATCTCAGGCTGTCAATCACCTGCTGTGTGCTGGGGGGGGGGCATCCCCTGGATTCTGTGGTGTCAGCATAACCTGTTAGAAGTGACTCATGCAGATAGCAGAAGGAAGGGAGGGCAGATAGGAACCATACTGCTTAGGTGCTTTGGATTGAGACAAGTACACCTTATAGAAGGATATGTTTCATTCATTTTTCATTTCAGAGGTTTACAACCACTTTAACATTTGCAAAAAACAAACAAACAATAGTTTCCTCTATGGTTGCAATTTAAGACTTCCTGCACATAAGCAGATGAGCCTGTGCAAAGTAAATCCCAGTGTCTAAGCATAGCATGTAAAAACCTTGGGATGCTTTGATCACTTTGTTCTATGGGGCAAGCTTGTATGGCCTGCCTTAAGCCACTGCAAGTTTCTTTTTTGTACAACCCCGCAGTTTGAACGAAAAAAAAAGCTATGGTCGAAGAAGCTGTACTAACCATCCGACATTAGTAAAGCGATCACCCCCGTTGAGCTGTTCTGCTCTGACAGGGGCACCCCCCCCTCACGAGAACTCTCCAATCAGCACTCTCTGTCATTGGTTGAGAGTGCTGATCGGGAGTCGATCGGTTGATGGTTTTCCAGCATGCATGTCCGACATAAGCCGGCCGAAAGGCCGACTTCTGTCAGAAAGACTGACATACACACGGGCCGAATGTCGGACAGTGTCCCGACATTTGGCCGTGTGTACCCAGTAGGGTTGCCACCTTTTCATCAAATCAAACCCGAACACTTTAGCGGCGCACAGCAATTTTTTATTTTTTTTATAGTATAAACTATACATATATTTTTTTATTAAATAACATTTCTAGTCATATGAAGTTAATATAACAAGAGTCCCCCTTTACATCAGAGTCCACAGAGTTCCCTTTTTACATCTAAACTCGCAGAGTTCCCTTACACTGTAAGGCGGGACTCTGCAGACTCTGATGTAAGGGAGAACTCTGGGGACTCTAACATAAGGGATGCTCTGGGAATCCTGATTTATGAGAGAACAATGATAACTATGATGTACGGAGAGGACTCTCATTTAAGGGGGAACACTGTGGCTTCTGGTGTAAAGGGGAACACTGATGTAAGGGGGAACACTGTGGCTTCTGGTGTAAAGGGGAACTCTGATGTAAGGGGTGCACTGAGAACCCTGATTTACCTTAGTGTACTCACTCAGAGGCAGGAGAGAGAAGGGGGGAGACTTCAGTCACAGACAGGGATAGTTGGTAAGCTCACTCACCCCTTGGCAGTCAGCACCTTTCATCCAGATGTACCTGAGGCTGCTGGACTTCAAATTTCCGGCCTCCACTTTCCATTTCTGAGGCACATCCCTGGGGATTGGAGTGTGGGCTAACACAGAGGCGGAGGGGTGGGAGGAAGAGATGCAGATCAAGCCCTTTCTCCTCTCCTGTCTGTGCGTGTGTTTTAGGGGGGGATTGATATCGCTGGCTTTGGGCAGCATGAAAGAGAGTGTAACAGACACCCTCGGCTTAGACAACTGCAGCCAGCAACTCTGCTGGGAAGCCATAGTCCAGTCTGAATCATGTGTCCGAGTTTCAGGCAGTCTGAAACCCGGACTCATGATTCCAAACCCGAACTGTCCAGGTGAATCCCAGACAGGTGGCAACCCTAGTACCCAGCTATAGCGTGTCTGAGTATAGGCTTGTAGACAAACATTAAAAAAAAGTTCTGCTCTAATGCTTCTATCACTGATATCAGCCAACATGGTATGTAATGAACTGGTGCAGATGGTAGAAAACAGCTTTTCAGGCTGTTAACCTCAACAATTAGGCCCACTAGGGGGGGAACACATCTGAAGGACCTCTACTGTGGGTGGAGAGCAGAGCTAAAGCTTTCTTCCACTACCTGGTTCAGTTTTGGTCAGCATCCTGAGTGCGATCAATGGATATGAGCTGACACAGCAACCAATTGCAAAGGAATTGCGCTGCAGTGAATTTCACAGTTAATAAAAACCTGGTGCCCGGCCCTGAGCAGTCCAAAGGAGCTCATACCTGACCACAAATAATGTGAAATCAGATATTCATAAAATAAAATCAACAGTGCACTGTATAGTACAATTACTTGTGTTTACTAAGCATTCATTGTAGCGACTTATTGCTTACTGCCATGCAGAAATATAGACACAGCTGTGTCCACGGAATACACTCTGCTCACACAGTACTATCCAAACTCAATTCAGTTGACATAACACAATACTCAATAGTTGTGTTTACCGTCTAAAGCCACCAGCAATATTTTAACAATCCCGATTGGCTAACAAGAATATTTCAGGAGTCTGTACAACAAAACGGACAAAACGCATTTTTTTTTTTACAATATTTGATTATCTGCCATGACAAGTTGTTAGTAAAGTACAAAGAAGCTTGCACAGACTGCACTGCACACAGACATTGCAGGATTTTACAAGCATTCTGCTTGAAAATGAGGATTTTTCAATGAGATATTTTTTTTTTTTTAACATTCTGCATCTGTTATGCACATCTGGGTCATTCCTGTACAGTACCAAACAAATAGCTCTTTTCTTTTATATACATGACACATGTGCCCTTTTGTTGATGTACTATTATTGCTTCTCAGCATGCTCTAACAAATGTGTATACTGTAAATGTGATTACAGCATTTAAATACAGTGACCACTAGTACTAAAACTGGAACTGGCTCTTATAAAGGAGTAAAAAAAAAAAAAAACACAATCAGGGCTCCCTGAATGGAAATGGCTTAAACAACTGATTGAGGCCTATTCAAAACCAGAAAAACAAAATCAGAACAAAAGTGATTGCGATGCCGATAGGGACCAGCCAAACTCTTTGTGGTTGATTTACTAAAAGCCTAAACGACTGTTAACGTCGCAAGAGAATTTTCACTTTGCAAGGGGACTTTATCTTAGCTCAGCGAATGTGGTGAAGCTCTGCTAACTTCCATCATCCAATTGTGTAATCCATTTTTTTCCTAGAAAGCGATTGGGTAGTCTTTGCAAAGTGAATTTTCACCACATTCACTAATCTAAGGGAAAATTCCTTTGCAAGTGCAAATTCCCATGCAAAGTAAACAACCTTGGTTTTTTCCCTGCCCCCTCCTATGTGTGGGCTTCAGCGTGGCCTCTTGTAGGTCCCCTTTTGGCCGGCGGGCTCTCGCCCTTTCCCTTTCGGAGTTGAGGTGGGGGTGTTTTGCCGCACTGCTCGGATTCTCTGGCAGCCTATGGGTACAGCAATCAGGAGGGTTCTCTCAGCCGTGATTGGTAAATATATTTGAACTATTCATAACATATGTATCAAGATCAAAATATGTTTTTTGCCTGTTGACATTTTGGTTTTTAAATGTTTCTATTACCATATATGTATCTTTATTCTTTAGATTTTTTTTACTCGCTCCCCCAGAAGAAGACCTCTACTGTTAAAGGTCGAAACGCGTCAGTATGATTTACATACTTATATCGTGCTATGTTTTCCCTTTTTGTACTCAATGGCTGTAACTTTTATGTACATGTATTAGCCTCACCAACAGAACTCATGTTTTAACTTCAACATATGTCTCTCTGATGCAACTATTTTTCCAAATAAAAGTATATTTCTCTTAAATTTCGTATTTTGTTGATGAAACTCAAAACCCAATGGGGAACTTTTCCTATCTACAAAGTAAACCACCTATTTGCCACCTAAAAGCAACCCCTTTTTGTCATTTAAAGATTATTTTTTAGATTAAATAGTTTTTTATTACCTTTTTTTTTTTTTTTTACTGCCTTTTTTTGTGTTAGAAAGGTTACATACAATTGTCACCTACTACCGCCAAACACTTCCAACTCTGTCCAAAAGATGAAATTTCATTGGTCACTAAAGTAAAATAAAATTTTCTTAATTTTTTTTTTTTTTTAAATACTGTATACATACCTTTTATTTTTAAATTTTTTTAAAATAAAATGGCAGTTACATGATAAGGAGGCGTATTGGTTTTTATAGCACCAAAGACAGTTCTTTCATGTACTTTTGGTTAATATTGAATAAAGTGGAACTATGCAGCAGAACACTGACTATAGGACAGCGAGTTAGGTTGTGTAACATATATTTTATTAAATGCACAAATGCAGCTAACCCTATAAAAGAGACCATATCCTCTGGTCCCTAGAGAATGCAGCTGACACCGGTTCCCTTCAAGCCACAGTAGCCATCTGGGTTTTTGTGCAGATATTGCTGGTGATAATCCTCTGCATAATAAAACGCCGGAGCTGGACGGATCTCTGTGGCGATGGTGCCCAGGCTGACGCGGTTCAGCTCCTGTAATTATAGAGCGGCTAGTTAATACATTTGTTCTGGAAACATTTATAAATCAGTGAATGGTCTGCTTTTCTTTATAAGCCGGGGCACCGTATTTCTAACATGAAGAAACAAGGTGCTTGCTACATATAATGGGCCTTCCATGAAGCCATCAACTTTGCTGAAAAACTGCAATAAACAATTAAAAATTTTGGATTAATTTGCGGTGCAATTTGCATCATCACAAACAAAATTGAAGCAAATCGCACTGCAAAGAAACAAATTCAATTTGAACAGGAATGCAGTGCATTTCCTGGGCGAATCGCATGCGATTTCTTCCACTGCTCCTGTATATGTGTGTGTATAAAAAGGGAAAAGCGCCATTTAGTGGGCAGTTTAAAAATTGTTAGAACTCACAGTACATCTGGCCACATGTAAAATAAACTACATAGGTGTCCCGGTCTGCCAATGGTAGCAAATCAGGGCCGCTGGGGGTGCTCACGGGGCTGGAGGAGAAGTTCCAGGACTTTGTGGGTATAGGACGGAAGTGATGTCAGTTTGGGGGCGGACCGCCTCTACATCTCCAGCCCTGTGAGCACTTCCAGCAGCCTGTGCATGCAGGCGCTATATACTGTCAGTTCTAACATTGTTTTAACTGCCCACTAGATGGCGCTTTCATCCCTTTCTATACACACACACACACACAGGAGCAATGGGGGAAATTGCATGCGATTCAGACAGGAATCACACCACATGCATGAACAAATTGCATGCTATTCTTTGTAGTGCAATTTTCCCCCAGTCATTTTGTATTGATGGAAATCGCACCGCAAAGTATCGGTTTCGGTATCAGGAGCATTTGGGCGAGTACCGATATTCGCACAAATGCTTGATATTGGCACTGATACCAATACAGGTATTGGTGCATCCCTAGTAAATACCAGTGGCGGTAATGCTAGAATCCTTGTCTGGCTGTATTCAAGTATCAGTGTTGCTTAGAAAAAAAAGAAAGAAAAGTAATACACCCAGGGCAACAGATGACAGTGTCTGGATCTAACTTTTAGGCCCCTTTCACACTGGCCCTAAAAATAGCGCCTGTAAAGCACCTGAAAAAAGCGGGTCCTTTCACTCCAGTGTTAAAGCCAGAGGGATTTCACACTGAAGCG
Source organism: Lithobates sylvaticus (assembly GCA_028564925.1). NCBI lineage: Eukaryota > Metazoa > Chordata > Amphibia > Anura > Ranidae > Lithobates > Lithobates sylvaticus. Next base: position 188,588,261 of record CM053027.1, on the reverse strand, counting down.
GTGCACTAGCAGGACGGTAAAAAAAAGTCCTGCTAGCAGCATCTTTGGAGCGGTGAAGGAGCGGTGTATTCACCGCTCCTAAACCGCTCCTACCTATTGAAATCAATGGGGCAGCGCGGCTATACTGCTTTGCAGGCGGTTTCAACCCTTTTTCGGCTGCTAGCGGGGGTTAAAACCGCACCGCTATTGGCCAAATACCGCTGCTAAAACGACGGTAAAGCAGCGCTAAATATAGCGCTGCTTTACCGCCGACGCCCGCACCGCCCCAGTGTGAAAGGGGCCTTATAATGCATGATCATTTTGAAAATGAATGGTATATAAAAAAGAAATAGGTCTAATACATGCAAAAATTATTGATCACATATAAATAAAGTTAAACATTTCAAAAACCTCATGAATATATGTAAAATATCATCTCATAACATAAAAAAAATGAAAACCACAATATAACTTGTGCTTACAAGTGATCAAAACCTCACATAAAAATTCATAACACGCAGTTCATATTAATTGAAAAAAGTTCATAAAAATTGTAGTTTACATTTTTTTTCAAACAAATCTATAGTGCTCTTCTGCGAGTCCCAGGTGCTCCAATCACACAAAGTGCTTCAGTGCTCCAAAGTGCTTGTAAAGTGATATATAGAGGTTGATTTACTAAAACTGAAGAATGCAAAATCTGGTGCAGCTGTGCAAAGAAACCAGCTTTAAGCTTTGACAATAAAACCTGGAAGCTGATTGGTTTCTATGTAGAGCCTAACAAGATTTTTCACTCTCGAGTTTTAGTAAATCAACCCCATAGCCTCTTACCAGATCAACGTGATCTCCAAGTTATAAGAGATCAATATCGCTTTTTGGTGTATCATGCGGTAGCCTAATACAAATATAATATTTTACCAAAAGTATTGGCACACCTGCCTTTACACGCACATGAACTTTATTGGCACCCCAGTCTTAGTCCGTAGAGTTGAATATTGAGCTGGCCCACCCTTTGCAGCTATAACAGCTTCAACTCTTCTGGGAAGGCTGTCCACAAGGTTTAGGAATGTGTCTATGGGAATGTTTGACCATTCTTCCAGAAGCAAATTTGTGAGGTCAGGCACTGATGTGGACGAAAAGGCCTGGCTCGCAGTCTACACTCAAATTCATCCCAAAGATGTTCTATCGGGTTGAGGTCAGGACTCTGTGCAGACCAGTCAAGTTCCTCCACCCCAGACTCGCTCATCCATGTCTTTATGGACCTTGCTTTGTGCACTGGTGCGCAGTCATGTTGGAACAGGAATGGGCCATCTAAAACTGTTCCCACAAAGTTGGGAGCATGAAATTGTACAAAATGTCTTGGTATGCGGACGCCTTGAGAATTCCCTTCACTGGAACTAGGGGGCCGAGGCCAACCCCTGAAAAACAACCCCACACTATCATGCCCCCTCCACCAAATGATTTGGAACCAGTGCACAAAGCAAGGTCCATAAAGACATGGATGAGTTTGGGGTGGAGAAACTTGACTGGCCTGCACACAGTACTGACCTCAGTCTGATAGAACACCTTTGGGATGAATTAGAGCAGAGACTACAAGCCAGGCCTTCTCATTCAACATCAGTGCCTGACTTCACAAATGCGCTTCTGGAAGAATGGTCAAACATTCCCATAGACACACTCCTAAACCTTGTGGACAGCCGTCCCAGAAGAGTTGAAGCTGTTATAGCTGGAAAGGGTGGGCCAACTCAATATTGAACCCTTTGGACTAAGACTGGGATGCCATTAAAGTTCACGTGTGTGTAAAGGCAGGTGTCCCAATACTTTTGGTAATATAGTGTATTTCTAAAAAGCTTCCACCTCCTAGTGGTAGGTTACAGCATGTATCCCAGTCTGCAAAAGGTAAGCAGTGCTATGACTTGATCCTTGACTGCAAGGGGGTCGCTCACATCAGGAATAGGAAACAGAGTGCATGGCTGGCAGATCAACAGGTATTCTTCTGTACTTGCAGGGCCTTTACAAGGATTAAACTAGGGAAATAGGCATGTTTTGCTGCATATGTTTTGGGGTTTTTTTTGCCTTGACATGCACATAAAATGAGATGACTATTGATGTGAAAAATAAATATGTGGCCATTAATTATACAGGGAAATGCTGACTCTTTGCCCCTGCCATCTATAGGTCATGTATCTACTGTGCTCTAGGCTAGGTTCACACTATGCCTGTTTCCCAGTGGCCATGTTTGTGCAGGCACAGCAGCCTGTTTATTTGATTTCCAGTGTGTGTGGGTGCCATTAAAGTGGGGTGCCCCTTAAAAAAATTTTTTTTTAAAAGTCAGCAGCTACAAATACTGCAGCTGCTGACTTTTAATAATCGGACAATTATCGGCGCCGGCATTCTTACTGTGGGCACCCGGCTGTGGCTTCTAGACATGTACACAACAAAAAAATTAGTTTGTTTTCGTTTCGTTTTTTTCGTTTCCGAAAAAAATTTGTTTATTTTCGTTTCGTTTTTTTTCGTTTACGTTGATTCGTAACGAGTCGTACATTCGTAAGTCGTCGGTGTTCGTATTCGTAACGATTCGTACATTCGTAAGTCGTCGGTGTTCGTATTCATAACGATTCGTACATTCGTAAGAGTTTTTTTTTCGTTGATTCGTTTTTTCGTTAGTTTAATTTTCGGACGCAATCGTATCTATTCGTACATTCGTAACATTCGTAACATTCGTAGATTCATAATCGGAGCATAATTCATAATTTTATGTAATGTGTATGCTATTATTAAATTTTAATAATTTACGAATCGAAAAAAAAAGTTACGAATCAAAAAAAAAAGTTACGAATCGAAAAAAAAGTTACGAATGTACGAATTTTTTTGTTCAATCCATTCGAAGCACGTTAAGCAACGCCATTGTAAGAGACGCGGAAAATTACGAATCGAAAAAAAAGTTACGAATCGAAAAAAAAGTTACGAATTTTTTTGTTCAATCCATTCGAAGCACCATTGTAAGGGACACGGAAAATTACCAATTCAACAAAAAAAAAGTTACGAATGTATGAATTTTTTCGTTCGTTTTTCGGATTTTCTTCATTAGTACATTCGTTGTTTCTAATTTGTTTTTTTCGGATTTTCGTTGTTTTTCGGATTCGTTCGATTCGAATGATTCGTTAATCGGATTCGTACGATTCGAACGATTCGTTATTCGGATTCGTACGATTCGAACGATTCGTTCATTCGTACGAAAACGAACGAACGAAAATAACGAAAAAAAACTAAACGAATTGCACATGTCTAGTGGCTTCACAGCCGGGCACCCACTACGCCGTGCGCCGTGATACGCCGTGCAGTCACCTGGGACCTGTCATGTGTCCCAGATGACTGACTGTGCCGAGGGGAAGTGATGTCACCAGCCTGGGCACTGAAGGAGGCAGACTACGAGGGACCCCCTAGCAACCGGCATTTAGAGGTGAGTAAAACACATTTTTTTTTTTCAAATTATTATTTTTTTATTTATTTTTAGGAATTTTAAGCATTTTTTTTTTTTTTTTTTTAGGGGGAAACACCACTTTAAGAAATAATGGCACCCTCATTTTTTTTAACGCCTGTGGTGTGTGAAACTAACACCCGGTACAAAAAAAAAGTACACACACAAAACGTGAGAACACAAAAAATTGCACAGGGTGTACACATGGACCTCCTTCGCAGAGGAAGGACGCTTACCCTGATCCCTGGGGCCAGTGGCGGGACAAGGTCATTTAGAGCCCAGGGCGAACATGCCAAATTGTGCCCCCCCCCCCCCCCCAAGATGTATGGGCATTATGTGTCCCATCCCCACTCCCAACACAAATCCCCCCCAAATCACAACTCCTAGCACACCCTCCCTAAATTTGCCCTCCTAAAACAATTCTTACCTCCTGAAGCCCCCCAAATTCCCCTTTTTAACACAAATTCCCTCCACCTAATCTCCTTGTGGTGCCCCCCCCCCCACCTCACATGATACCACAGTGCCCAGGGCAACCGCCCCTCCTGCCCACCCCTTGTCCCGGCCCTGCCTGGGGCACAAGGCTCCTGACAGGGACTGAGGTACTCACTGGCCCACCTAGCGAAAACAAGGTGGGCCCTGTTCTCTAGGAGGTCTGCCAAGACGGACCAACCCCATGAGAGATAGTGAACCAAGCCAGAAGGCCGTATCCACCCCCTCCCAAGACTTTCAGGACAGGCCCGAGGACCTACACCCTACTAATTGTGCAGTGAAAAGTATACAATGCAAACGTGACAAACTCACATAAAAAAAGGCAGGGACGAAAGAGGATAAGTGCTAAAATGCCATGGTGCAATACCACAGCAGGCACTTCAGCCAGGAATCAAAAATTCCTCTGGTCCCAGCTAAAAGGACCGGCCCCAGAGGCAGGTGCGAAAAAGTGTGATGGTGCAGTGACCTAATGGCACCCCCATGCTTCTTCTAACAGCAGCGTGTTATTGCTGCAGATGCGGGAAAGCATGCGATTTACACTCAGTCCTGCACCCGCAGAAGGGTGAGCCTATCCTAATGATGAATCCAGCGTCTGTACCAAGCCAACAGTGCCACTGTAATCACCATAAGAGGTTATGAGCGGTAGCATTGCCCAGTGAAAGGCTGGGACCAGCTTTGATGTCCACTGCTGGACACCTCATTTATTTCTTCAAGTTTGTAGAAGGAAAGAGAGAAAAAAAAAAGAACAAAGACTTGAGGGGAAGAACTTTAGACTGCACTGGGTCACTAGTCTGACACTGATTTAGACATATGTAAATAAAATTCAGGGAGTCCCCACTTTGGTTCCTGACCAACAGACCAAACTTGTTCTATGGAATGTATGAATGTAGATAGCAGAGTGTTTACCTTCTGGAAGGTCTCCTTTGATAAAAGAGCTGCTTCTCTCTGCTGAGCTCCATAGGTGAATATCACTGAGCGGTACTGACTGCCGACATCCTGCCCTTGCTTCATTCCTGCAGTGACAGATGCAGTGTCATGTTAGGCAAACAATGATACTCTTATGGTAAAAAAATAAAAGATAAAAAAAAAAAAACACTTAAAAAAACCTTGTCCGGTTAAATCTGATAAATTACTATCTGGTTATATAATCTACTAAGTTTAATTCAAGTTGTAAAAACATGGAAATATGAAGCATCATTATTAAAATTATTATTATTATATGGGATTTATATAGCGCTGCACTTTAGTGCTGACTGCCATCTTTAAATCACATGGTGTATTAAAATTTTCCTTGCATGTGATTGGGTATTTTTGCAAAGTGTAGCTTTACCTGATTTACTAAGCTCTGGAGCAACTGCACTTGCAAAGCGCACAGTCTACTTGCCTTTAGTAAATCAACCCCCTAATGCCCCGTACACACGGTCGGAAAATCCAACCACAAAATCCATCGGATTTTTTCCGACGGATTTTGTCCGACACACGGTTGGACAAAGTTGTCAGAAAATCCGATCATTCTGAACGTGGTAACGTTTGTTGCCTACGACGGGACTACGTAGAGGCTAGTAGCCAATAGCTTTGGTCTTGTAATGTGATCGGAGCATGCGTGGCACTTTGTCCATCGGAATTCGCTACACACGATCGGAAAAAGTCCGATCGGACTTTGTTGTCGGAAAATTTGAGAGCAGGAGATAATACTTTGTCCGTCGGAAAATCCGACGGAAAAAGTCCGATGGTGCCTACACACGGTCGGAAATATCCGACAACATTGTCCGATAGGACATTTTCCGTCGGAAAATCCGACCGTGTGTATGGGGCATTAGTGTGTTATTCACAGGATCACCAGGTGAAAATAAATAAATAAAAAGCCAAAAAAAAAAAGAAAACTAACATAGCCACCGTTTCTATGGAGTGATAAGTTGCAATATAATCCTTTTTTGCTCTGGAGTTTAGATACACTGTAGCCCTGGTTCACGCCAGTGCGCCTTTGAAATCTCACTACAAGAGCAATTTCAAAGCTGCCGATCAGTGCGATTTTGATGTGCCATTTCATTGCGACTTGTGACTCCATTTAATAGAAGTCAGTGCAAGTCACAATGAAATCGCAAAAAAGTAGTGCAGGAACCTTCTTCAAAGTCGCTACAGCTTGAGTGGCAACAATTTGAAGGATTCCATTGCCGCAATGGAATGCAACTTGTCGTGCGAATTTTGAACTGTCAAATCGCATGAAAAAATCTCACTGGTGTGAACCAGGGCTTAATGATTATTCATCAAAACTAAGGACGCCACTTTGCTGTGGGTGAAACGCTTTCAAGAACAATCAGCAAGTTCAATTGTATTTACTTTCAAAAGATTTTATAAATAATAACAGTAATAAAGTAATAAAGAGAAATAAAAAGACTGATTCCAAAAAAAGTGAGGCTGTAATATGTATTTCCAATTTTACCGCCTTAGATCTAATAAAAACTTAAGTCTAATAGACTTGTGTGCTCTTTTCTGATTCCCTGCAGGTTGATAATTCTTATGATGGTTTTAGGTCTTTTTTTTTTAGGTAAAAAAGCTCACCTTTTTTTTATTTTCAATTCAGTAAGGAAGCCCTTACTATCTGTGTTCCTTTGGGGAAATTTCCCTTTATTTCTTGTCCATAGCCAAATAAAAGGAAGTATGAAGAAGTTCATTCAAAGTGCAAGAATCCCTCGTTGTCAACAAGGTCATCAGAACTAACGTTCCCCTTGGGCGGTTTCCTCTCTTCTCCTTTCCTGGTGACAACCCAAAATTTGTAAATTTCTTTCACTTTGGGGATAATGGTAAAAAGGACAAATAGAGAGGGTGACTCTCCCTAACGGGGGGGGGGGGGGGGGGGGGGGGGGGCATGGACAGCAATAAAAACTGGCAGGTGTTCTAATGCCCCGTACACACGATCGGAAATTCCGGCAGCAAAAGTCAGATGTGAGCTTTTAGTCAGAAATTCCGACTGTGTGTATGCTCCATCGGACTTTTGCTGGCGGAATTCCCGCCAGCAAAAGATTGAGAGCAGGTTCTCAATTTTTCAGTCGGAAAAAATTCTGATCGGAAATTCCGAATGTCTGTACCAATTCCGATGCGCAAAATTCCTACGCATGCTCGGAAACAATTAGACGCATGCTCTGAAGCATTGAACTTAATCTTCTCAGCTCGTTGTAGTGTTGTACGTCACCGTGTGTATGCAAGCCAAGCTTGAGCCGAATTCCGTCGGAAAAAACATCCAAGTTTTTTCAGACGGAAAATCCGCTCGTGTGTACGGGGCATTATCCTTCTCTACTCTATCCAGAAAAAAAAAAAAAGTTTTGCCTTTTGTTATACTTTAGTTTATAACTGTATATTATATATTCACAACATTATTTCAAATCTTTTTAAACAAACATTACTGGGTAATAATTATTATTACTGTGACACACCATTTGCAAAGCCTGCTGGGCTTTCTTGCAAGAAAGCCCAGCACTGCTTGCACAAAACATATCAGAGCCCTTTCACACCGAGCCGCGGGGGGCGTCGGCGGTAAAGCGGCACTATTTTTTGCATCGCTTTACCGTTGTTTTAGCAGTGCTATTCGGTCACTAGCGGGGCGGTTTTAACTCCCCGCTAGCGGCCAAAAAGGGGTTAAATCCGCCAGCAAAATGCCGCTCCGGCAGCGCTGCCCCATTGATTTCAATGGGGAGCAGCGGTGGAGGAGAGGTGAGTTCACCGCTCCTTCACCGCTCCAAAGAAGCTGCTGGCAGGACTTTTTGTGACGCCCTGCCAGCGCACCGCTCCACTGTGAAAGCCCTCGGGCTTTCACACTGGAGTGAATAGAGCCGCTTTTTTCTGGCGCTATTTTTAGCGCTGTAGCGCCTGAAAAACACTGGCAGTGTGAAAGGGGTCTTATTTAGAGGAAGGGAGCGTGCCTGCTATTTAGGTCTATTTTTAACACAAGAGCTGCAAAGAGGCTGCTTATGATTCTACATATAGCTCCCTATTCTGGCTGCAAATGGTAAAAACGTTTTTGTTGTTGTTTTTTCATTTTTCTAGTACTGAACATAATGATAAATAAAATTGCTTAAAAATTTTTATTTATTGAAAGTTTCCTATCAAGGGATTCTTCACTGATGACCACCCTATTTTAAATATGCATGAACAAGTAATGTACCTTCAGTTGGGTTATGGTTCTCCCAGAACAACTTCAGTAAGTCTGCGTAAGTTATAACTTTAGGGTCAAATACAATCCGGACAACTTCGATATGTGCGGTGAGACCTTGGGAGAAAAGCAAAAGTATGGTAAGCCTTTTTGCGATTGTTCTTGGTAATATTTTTTGTCTTACTAACAAACCTGTACTGAGAAAAATAAGGGGGACGTCCATTTTTAAACTCTACTAGCTTAGTTGACTCTGGCTTTAGTACCTTCAATGTTAATTGCCTGAACTAATCATTCATATTACAAAACTGGAGAGAAGTCAGAAATTCTGATCTGCATATTTGTTTCAGGCACTGACTTTAATTTCTGAAACCACTAGATCAGGGGTCTCCAAACATTAAAAACAAAGGGCCAGTTCACTGTCCTTCAGGCTTTAGGGGGGCCAAACTGTGGCCAGCAGGAGAAGAAATATTCCTGGCGTCTGTGGGAGTAAACAATGCAACTTTGGCATTAGGGGGAGGAATAGTGCCCCATTGTTGGTATCAGTGGGAGGAATAGTGCCCCATAGGTTGGTATCGGTGGGAGGAATAGTGCGCCCTTGTTGGTATCAGTGGAGGAATAGTGCCCCATTGTTGGTATCAGTAGGAGGAATAGTGCCCCATTGTTGGTATCAGTGGGAGGAATAGTGCCCCATTGTTGGTATCTGTGGGAGAAATAGTGCCCCATTGGTGTCAGTAGGAGGAGTACTGTCCTTCAGGCTTTAGGGGGGCCAAACTGTGGCCAGCAGGAGAAGAAATATTCCCGGCGTGCGTGGGAGTAAACAGTGCAACTTTGGCATTAGGGGGAGGAATAGTGCCCCATTGTTATTATCAGTGAGAAGAACAGAGCCCCAGATCAGGGGTCTCCGAACATTAAAAACAAAGGGCCAGTCTACTGTCCTTTAGGCTTTAGGGGGGCCAAACTGTGGCCAGCAGGAGAAGAAATATTCCTGGCGTCCATGGGAGAAAACAGTGCAACTTTGGCATTAGGGGGAGGAATAGTGCCCCATTGTTGGTATCAGTGGGAGGAATAGTGCCCCACTGTTGGTATCTGTGGGAGGAATAGTGCCCCATCGTTGGTGTCAGTGCGAGGAATAGTGCCTCATCATTGGTGTCAGTAGGAGAAATTGTGCCCCATTGTTGGCGTCAGTGGGAGGAATAGTGCCCATTATTGGTATCAGTGGGAGCAATAGTGCTTCATCTTTGATGTCAGTGGGAGGAATAGTTCCCCATTATTGGTGTCACTGGGAGGAATAGCGCCCTTTCCTTGGTGTCAGTGGGGGGAATAGTGCCCCATCATTTTGGTGTCAGTGGGAGAAATAGTGCCTCGTTGTTGAAGTCATTAACGGGAACTATGCCTCAGTGGGAGGAAATGTGCCCCAAGGGCCAGATAAAGGCAAGCAAAGGGCCACAGTTTGGAGACCACTGCACTAGATCAACTTCTGAAGAGAAGGTCAGCAGTGTCAGCCTACGCATTTCAGTCAGTTCAGGTACTTTAAAGCAGGCCATACACAGATCAAAATTCGGCCAGCTCAGCAGTGACCGAATTTCGAACCATGTATGAGCGATTTGTGTACAACCAGCCTGTTGTTTTTTTCTCCAAATTATCAGTGCAATACTGATCATTGTATTCTAACAGGGGGAAAGGCTCCCTGCTGGCAGAATACTATAGCTCTGCAGGAGTGATTCCACCACCAACATCAATGTGTGGATGGGAGAATCGGTTCTTTTTTTTTTTTGTTCAACCAAAAAAGAATCATGTATGGCTTGCCTAAGTCTGACACAGAAAGGGAATATTTTATTCTATTATTCACAGGCATATACACCATATGTCTACTATACAATACCTGGAGAGTTGAACGATGTGTACAATGTAAGCATAAAAGGAACAATAAAAAAAAATGTAAGGCTACCACCAATGACCTCAATTGCAGAATTGTTGCAGGTTTGTGACCATTAAAACAGTGAAGCCAAGATAAGGGAGAGGGAGATTTTTAAGTAGCTGCTGTAAGCGGAGTACATACATAGGTAGTCAATCCTTATTGCTTGTGGGACATAACAAAACATTGGATTAACCACTTGCTGACCACCTAACGTATTTGTACTGTAGCAGCTCGGCTCTTTTGCACGACATCTCGTACCTGTACGTCATTTTGTGCAATAGACACTGGGGGGGCACCTGCGTGCCACCAGAGGCGCGATCGCACGCTGATTGGACAGAAGGGGAGCCAATAAGCGGGACCCGATGTTCACCGACCAGCCGCAATCATTCCCGAGAGAGCCAGAACGGTGATCTGCCTTATTTACATAAGCAGGAACACCGATCTCTGTCTTCACCCAGTCAGAGCAACTGCCACACAGTTAGCAAGCACCAGCTAGGCACACATTTAACCCTTTGATCGCCCCTGATGTTAACCCCTTCCCTGACAGTGTTATTAGTACAGTAACAGTGCATAATTTTAGCACTGATCACTGTAATAATGTCACTGGTCCCCAAAAAAGTGTCAAAAGTGTCAGTTAGGTGTCCGATTTGTCCGTCGCAATGTGGCAGTCCCGCTAAAAATTGCTGATCACCGACATTGCTAGTAAAAAAATGCCATAAGAATATCCAATAGTTTGTAGACGCTATAACTTTCGCGCAAACCAATCAATATATGCTTATTGGGATTTTCTTTACCAAAAGTACGTAGGAGAATATATATTGACCTAAATTGATGAAGAAATTTGATTTTTTACATTTTTTTAATTGGACGTGTTTTATAGCAGAAAGTAAAAAAAATATAGATTTTTTTTTTTTCCCCTCAAAATTGACGCTCTTTTTTTGTTTATAGCACAAAAAATTAAAATCACAGAGGTAGTCAAATACCAAAAGAAATCGATATTTGTGGGGGGAAAAAATACATCAATTTTATTTTGGTACAGCCTCGCATGACCGCACAATTGTCGGCTAAAATAACGCAGTGCTGGTCATTAAGAGGGTAAAACCTTCTGGGGCAGAAGTGGTTAATAAACTTGTATAAATAACCCAATTATCAATCATGGGTGTAATGGCCTTCTAAAGTATATGTAAACGCTAACAGTGAACTTCTTGCTCCAAAATGGTCTGTTAAATATAAAAATAAAATGTATTGAAGTATGAAAATGATCAGTGATATAATGAACCTGGAGTGAAAAAAAAAAAAAACAATAATGTAGCCACACAACTAAGAATGTATAGATACACTTTATCATATGCAACACTAGGTGGGTAAACCCATTACTTACACATCTGACTTCATGATTGGTTTTAGCATCCAAAGTAAAAAGAGTCCAGTAGTTCTTCCTCTCTCTTATAGAGATCAGTTGAAGTCATAGCAAATGCAAGTCCTAGACTGCCCCCTGGTGACATAATGTGGCGTACAACTGGTAACCATTTGAATTGCTATTGATTTGTGTATGTATTCTCTAAAGCTGGCCATACATGGCTCAGTTTTTTATATTCGATCAACCTCTCCGCGGTCTCATTGTATTGTGACAGCAGGACTCCCCCACATTCAGAATACATTGATCAGCGCTGCAGCACCCATTGGCTGCATGCACTGATTGAGTGGAAATTTTCCAACACGTTCAACAGTTCATAGCATGATGGATCGAAATTACATGTTAACAGATTTTTTTTTTTAAGCCCAGTTTAAAGCTTAAAGCGTTTGTTATCCCAACACATGATATTCCTGATATGTGTCTGCTGTACCATGTACTTGTATGAAAAAGTCTTCTATTCTCTTTCTATTGCTTCCTTTATGTGAAATTCCTGGTGTTCCTGTCAGTCCCTCTGCTTTACTATTAAAAACTGACCACACTAAGCAGGGGAGCACACAGTGATCAGTTCTCTAGCTATGCTGGGAACTCAGTGATCTCCTCCAATGAACAGACTTTGTCCGGACACGCCCCCTCTGCACAGTCATTTATTTTAATTTTTTCAGCAGAAGGGACAGTACTTACATTTAAAGAGAAGTGTTCCTTGTGCTGGTGTCGGATGTTCTAGTTGAATTTTTTCGTCCTCTGCCTTCCCCCCACAGCAGTAATCTTCCAGAACTGCAGGAGTTAATACAGCCACTGGACCTGTCATAGGCATTTGTCAAGAGTGCCAACTATGCCCAACTATTCTTCATCCATTCATAGAAACTGTACTATATCTTCCAGTGATGAAAAACACTCTATCAGTGGGGGAGGGCAGAGGAATGAAAGGTCCTCCATTCATAGAGAGCTTTTCATTGATGGAAGTAGAGCTTCTATGAATGGAGGAGAGGAGCGGAAAAGGGCGGGCAAAGTCGTCGCTCCTAAACAAGTGCCTGTGACAAGTCCAGTGGCGTAATCCAAGCAGCACAGAACGTTTTACATTTTCTGCTTCGTTTGAGGGGTGAGGGAGGGTGATTTTGGGTAGATTTTAACTAGGACAGCTGGCACCAGCACTAGGGGCACTTCTCATTAAAGAGGAGTATCCCTAAAAAAAAAAAAAATTAAAAGTCAGCAGCTACAAATACTGCAGACACTTACCCATAACACATACTACACATAATCGGACACTTACCTGTTCCAGGGTCCAGCGATGCGGGGGGTCGAAGCTCCGTTCGCCCCCCGAACCGCTCGGCGGCGCTGGCATTGCAACTATGGGCACCCGGCTGTGGCATCACAGCCGGGCACCCACTGCTCATGTGCAAGCGGCGCCACGCGCCGTGATTGGCCGCGCAGTCATCTGGGACCTGTCACGTGTCCCAGATGACTGACAGGAGGGAGCCCTTCCTGTGGCAAGAGGAAGTGATGTCACCAGCCCAGGCACCGAAGGAGGCAGACTACGAGGGACCCCCTAGCAACAGGCATTTAGAGGTGAGTAAAAAAAAAATTTTTTCCAATTTTTTTTTATTTATTTTTTTTAGGAATTTTAAGCATTTTTTTTTTTTGTGAGTACCGTCCCTTGTGCTGATTTTATTTTTTATTTTTTTTATTTTATTAAAATTTTAACTAAACGTAGACTTTAACTTGTAGTTTAACCACATGCCGACCGGGCCATAGCCGAAAGACGGCTACAGCGCGGTCAGCTTATCCTGGGTGGACGTCCTACGGACGTCCTCCCAGAAACTTGCTCCCGTGCGCCCCCTGGGGCGCGCACTCGGGAACATCCGTGACCGCCGGGGCATCACGGATCACGGTAAACAGTCGCTGATAGCGGGCGTTTACCACGTGATCGCTCCGTCAAATGACGGAGCGATCACATGTACACAGACCCGCATCACGTCATGACGCCGGTTCCTCCCTCCCCTCTCTGTACCGATCGGTACAGTGAGAGGGGAGAAGCGGAAAGGGGGGGAGACGGGACCAGCGTTGTGGGCTGGATGGGTAGTGCCCACAGCGCTGGTCAGTGACAGAAATTTGCAATACACTGCCACCACTGTGCAATACTCTGCAAGCACTGTGCAATGCTCTGCCCCCACTGTGCAATACTCTACCAATACTGTGCAACACTGCAACTCTGCCAATACTTGCCAATACTCTGCCAATACTCTGCCAATACTCTGCCAATACTCTGCCAATACTCGCCAATACTCGCCAATACTCTGCAATAATTTTTAATAGAAACAAAGAATTTTTTTTTTTTTTTTTTTTTACCGAATTTTCAGTATTTTTTGATTTATAGCGGAAAAAATAAAAAACCCAGCGGTGATTAAATACCACCAAAAGAAAGCTCTATTTGTGTGAAAAAAAGGACACAAAATTAATTTGGGTACAGTGTTGCATGACTGAGTAATTGTCATTCAAAGTGTGAGAGCACCGAAAGCTGAAAATTGGTCTGGTTAGGAAGGGGGTTTAAGTGCCCAGTGGTCAAGTGGTTAAATTAGCCAAATGCATTTCAGGTAAATTCAAAACAAAAGTTGTTAAAAGTTTTAGGGGTTTATTTATAAAACATTTGTTGGATGAATGTCACGCACCTTTGTGCAGGCTGTTTGAGTTCTGGTCGTAATTTCTGAAATAGATTCATTCCTAAGATTGTCAGCTCCAACTAGTGGCCAATATGCAGTAAAGTTTTCTGAAATAACTCAGTGAGAAAATATACCACATTTTGGCCACTAGATTGCGCTAATGATCATCAGAATTAATCTATTACTGAAATTATATCCACAATTCATTCAGTCTGCAAGAATGTGCATGACATTTGTCAAAACAAATGTTTTATAAATAGACTCCTAAGAATTCTTTTTTTTTGTAGAATAGATAGTAGAGAAGCCTGTTCCCTGTCAGCATGCCATAGAGTGGGATCCTTGCCCTCCATATAGAAGTGGACTCTGCAGAGGTCTGGCATACCCCTTATGAATCAGTCTATAGTCTGCAATTAGCAAAACTCCATTCTGATTGGAGAGCTCTAGCTAACTCGGCAGGGAGTGTGTTAGGCCTCTGCAGAGAGAGCACTGCTTCCACACAGAGAGGAGAGATCCTACGCTAAGCATGCTGGCAGGGGAGAGCCTTTTCTACTCAGGCTGCAGCTGCTTTTTTTTTTTAAGCAACTGTAAGACTTTTGTTTACTTAGAACTGTAATGTATTTAAACTTTTTTTCACAGTTTATGTAGAGCACATAAACTGTGAAAAAAAGTTTAAATACATTACAGTTATAAGTAACCAAAAGTCTTACAGTTCCTTTAAAAAAAAATAAAAAATAAAACTGTCCCAAAACAACCATTTTTTTGTTCTTTAAAAATGCACACTAGAGTCGCATGTGCAGAATCTTGTAGGTAGGTGTATGCACACTGTACCGTCTAAACATAGTTTGAAACTAAAATGAACCACTAAAAGATGAACAGGTATTTTCTGTGCAAAACAAAGTCCACAAGGGAAATGGGGAGGAGAGAACACCGGGGCTTTGTGCTACCAAAGGAAAATAGCATAAAAAACAAGTATTTTATTGAAACATATTTAAATGACCCCTGTAAACCCTATAGAGGGAAGTAAATCTAAACGTTGTTGACAAACAATAAAAGAAACGTTTCATACAACATATAGCAATATTCCTGATTGTAAGATTCCAAGAAGCACCGACGCATTTCACAGACACGTTTCGACCTTGATGGTCTTCCTCAGGGGATTGCCCTTGGATAACAAATCAAGAAGCTCTCTAGGGTACAAAAGTACAGTGAGTATGCATATAGACATACTCACTGTACTTTTGTAACCTAGAGAGCTTCTTGATTTGTTATCCAAGGACAATTCCCTGAGGAAGACCCTCAAGGTCGAAACGCTTCTGAGCTTTTTGGAATCTTACAATCAGGAATATTGCTATATGTTGTATGAAACTTTTCTTTCATTGTTTATCAACAACGTTTACATTTACTTCCCCCTATAGTGTTTACAGGTGTCATTTTAATATTTTTCAATAAAATACTTGTCTTTTATGCTACATGACATGTTATATTTTCCTTTGATATCACAAAGCCCCTCCTCCCCATTTCCCTTGTGGACTTTGTTTTGTACATATTTTGGAGCTTATACCTATCATTGGTGTGTTTTAGCTGCATCAGGGATATATACACAGGTATTTTCTGTACTTGCTAAACATGTTCTTAACCTGAAAAAAAAGGAAACTAATACAATTATCACTTCTAAGGACTGGTAAGATGTAATATATTACATTTTTGTTTTGGGTTTAGATAAACACAGATGGTAAAAGTATTTGAATCTCTCTTGATATTAAGTAGTTACATCATCATTGAAAGCCTATGAGGTTCTACTGCCTCGCACAGTGTGACACTGGGTGTCCAAAAGAAAGATGTGGAGGTTGAAAGCCTGAGGAAGGCAGAGAAGTTGACTTTTGCACTGGAATATGGCACGTGACTGCATAGTGAGTGACACAACCAGGATGTGGCCCTGCAGACTTAGTAGAGCCAAGGGCCCATGCAGGATCAGTAAGGTCCACTGATCCAATTTAAAAAAAATGACATTCCTCCTTCTAACCACTAACCTACAACTGAATAGGGCATGTCTGGAGTTCATTGTTTAGCTCCTTAGGGGAATGACCAGAGTGAACTAAAAATACCAATAGGCTCCCTGCTGTTGTATATTTTTTAAGTTCTGTGCATTGCCATTTTAAGAAAATGTTTTAGCATTTCTGCTCTCGGAGTTTTAAGAGATAGTAGGAGTTGGAGTAGGACGTTTCTGTGATTAATAAGGATGCTGACCTGTTAATGGTCTGTCTGCACTACTGTGACACAAGGGGCAAGAATGCTTGAACTCAGTATGCAGCCTACAGAGAAGTTTCTACAGCATCCTAGATAGAGTTGGGATGAACACCCCCCGATTTGGCTCACGCTAGAACTCTCGAACATCACAAAAGTTCAGACCCGAACCCTATTAAAGTCTATGGGACCTGAACTTGAAAAAGTCCCCATTTTGAAGGCTTACAGTGCCTTGCAAAAGTATTCACCCCCCTTGGCATTTTTCGTGTTTTGTTGCCTCACAACCTGGAATTAATATGGATTGTTTGAGGATTTACAGTGCCTTGCAAAAGCATATATATTGGCTAAAGTAAATTTCCCCCCCCTATGGTTCCTTTCAGGAAAAGATACCTTCCCAGTGGGTCAGCCAGTCTGTCCTGTATGTTGCCTCACAACCTGGACCATACTGGGAATGAGCTAGACGATAGCCTCGCGCTCGACTCATGTACGAGGTGATTTGCATCATTTAATTTAGAGAACATGCCCACAACTTTGAGATTTCCCCCCCTCCCTACCCGTCCCTACCCCCTCAGTTTATACCTCTCAGCCCCCCCACCCCTCCCCTCCCTCCCCCCCCACCCCCCTCGCCCGGCCCCCCCCCTTTTTGGACCTACCTCCCCCCTCCTACCCCATCCCTCCCTCTCTCTAAACCCCCTTCACCCCCCCGCCCCCTCCCCCCACCCTCCCTACCCTTGTTTCGGTTCCCCGAGTCGGAATGGGTCACATAACCTAATATGGCCCACTTCGAGACTCCTAATGTCTCAGGTGAGGTGGTGCCTCGATCCCCCAGATCTAACTCCACCCGGGCTCCCCAATGGTGTGGGGAGTAAAGGGTGGACGGGCGTGTCTCATGAGGTATTTACGAGAGGTCTATCCTACCTTTCTTCCCAACCTCTTTTAACGTTTTTTTTTTCCCCCCCTCTCCTCCCACCCCCAGCCACCGCCCCCGACCCCCCCACTCCTCCTGGCCTCCCCGCTCCACAACCCCCTAGGGGGCCCATCCTGGCAGCTCGGGGCCTGTATTCCCAGCTTTTCGCAGAAACTAATTAATTTTTCGGGGAATCTCAATCTAGCTGATCTCCCTCTTTTATTCCCTATCAACAGGCTGGGAACCCCCCAGCTATATTTGATATTTGCAGAACGCTCACTTCCAATAAGGGGTTTTTGTTAGCCTTCTTCTTTCCAATTCTGTGGGGCCAGGTCAGCATAAATTTGTATATCTGCATCCTTATATTTTCAAAGGTGTTTTTCCATTACAGGTTTGCCCAGATCTCTCTGCCTTTCTCATCATAATGAACGAAATCTTATGATAATATCACGAGGTCTGCCCAGCTTCTAATGCTTGGGTCTTCCAACTCGATGAACTCTTTCAATTCCCGGAAACTTTGAAGATTTTTTTTTATTGTGAAGCAAACACTGGATGCTGACCTGGTTAATGGTCTGTCTGCACTACTGGACACAAGGAGCAGCAAGAATGCTGGGATGAACTCAGTAGGAGCATGGACCCTTGAAAAACAGAAGGACAGTGCCTTGCAAAAGTAGTCACCCCCCCTTGAAATTTTTCGTGTTTTGTTGCTTTTTTTTATTGTGAAGCAAACAACAAATAGGACAAAATAACAGAAAGAGTCAATGTGCATAACTATTCACCCCCCTAAAGTCAATACTTTGTAGAGACACCTTTTGCAGCTATCACAGCTCCAAGTCACTTTGGATAAGTCTCTATTAGCTTGCAACATACATCTTACCACTGGTATTTTTGCCCATTCCTCCTTGCAAAACTGCTCCAGCGCCTTCAAGTTGGATGGTTTGCGCTTGTGAACATCAATCAAAAATAATGCTGCCACCACCATGTGGGGATGGTGTTCTTTGGGTAATAGTGAGGCTGCAATGGGTGCACAGTGAGGCTGCAATGTGGGGTACAGGGAGGCTGTGATGTGGGTCAAAGTGAGGCTGCAATGTGGGGCAAAGTGAGGCTGCAATGTGGGGCAAAGTGAGGCTACAATGTGGGCCACGGTGAGGCTGCAATGGGGGCATTGTGAGGCTGCAATGGGGGCACGGTGAGGCTGCAATGGGGGCACGGGTGAGGCTGCAATGGTGGGCACGGTGAGGCTGCAATGGTGGGCACGGTGAGGCTGCAATGGTGGGCACAGTGAGGTTGCAATGTTGGGCATGGTGAGGTTGAAATGTTGGGCATGGTGAGGCTGCAATGGTGGGCATGGTGATGCTGCAATGATGGGCACAGGTCACGCTGCAATGATGGGCACAGGTGAGCCTGCATTGATGGGCACTGGTGAGGCTGTGCTGAGGGGAACTGATAAAGTTGTTGTTAATATTTATTTTTGTAACTTAATTCTGCATAAAACATTTAAGTGTAATTTCATGAGATAATTTATGATGGCGTGATAAGGGGCGGGGCAGGGTAAAGATTGAGTGGGGCAACTGGTGGCGAGTAACCCTTGAGACCTGGCTAGTAGCTCAGGACTTGAAATTTTGAGCCCTGGTCCTATGTACAGATACTCCAGTCTCTGCTGTGGAATTCTGCAGCTCCTCCAGGGTTACCTTAGGTCTCTGTGCTGCCCCTCTTTTAAGGCCCTCCTTGCCCGGCCTGTGAGTTTTGGTGTGCGGCCGTCTCTTGGCAGGTTTGCTGTTGTGCCATGTTCTTTCCATTTGGTTATGATAGATTTGAAGTGCTCCTAGGGATATTTGGATATTTTTGTATAACCTAACCCTGACTTGTACTTCTCAACAACATTGTCCTTTACTTGTTTGGAGAGTTCCTTGGTCTTCATGGCAGTGTTTGGTTAGTGGTGCCTCTTGCTTAGGTGTTGCAGCCTCTGGGGTCTTTCAAAGAGGTGTGTATATGTAATGACAGATCATGTGACACTTAGATTTAGACTTAGTTTTATGTATATATTTTTCTAATTTTACTTCACCAACTTATTATGTTCTGATCCATCACATATAATTCAGATTAAAAAAACATTGAACTAAAGGATGTAATGTAACAAAATAGGTAAAAGCCAAGGGGGTGAATACTTTTGCAAGGCACTGTATATTCAAGTTATTGGCCATAAAAGGGGTTCTGCCCTGGGTGACATGTATTAATGCAAAAAAATATTTTTTTTAAAAGATCCTTTTTACAGGAGCTGTGATTTAAATGATGCTTAAAGTGAAACAATAAAAATGAAAAATTTCTTTTAATATAGTGCCCCCTTAGTCTACCTGTAAAGTGGCACATCTGTACAGTGTATAGAACCTGAAAAGGGAAGTGACCTTCGCGCTGAATGGAACTACTATACACAGGTGACACGAATGTTCTAAAAGTACCTCAAAGGGGGTTAAATAAAGTGCCTATAAAATAGAATAAAATTCTTAAGGAAGCTGCAAAACCTAATGGTAAACACTAAACCACAAGTGAAATAAAGGAATGAATGATTTTGCACTAAACCGTGGCAATAATAAACAAAAAATTTTGTTTAAAATAAAAACATAGACATATATATATGAGCAATAACGTGCGCGAAGCGCTAAAGTGCATAAAACGGTGAATAATACTAGGAAGTATAATGCATAATGTAAAGTGCAAAAATACATAAAGTGCATATATTAGAAGGTGCAAGAATACATAAAGTGCATATAATCTATCAAATACAGAATAAGTGGAAGTGACTATGATTCCATGAAGAGTCCCATGGATAAATGAAAGTTCAAGGTATTAATAATATTGATGATATTAATCCATAATGTCCATACAAATGAGGTAGAAATGTTGGTAATAGATAAGTGTCCATCAATCCCACCGACGTCCCATGTGTCCCGTCTATATCACAATGTGTGGGTATGGAAACTTGAAGTTGATATTTAAGGAAAAAACAGCAGGTGGGTGCAACCGCAAAGAATCCCCAACTGGTACTCCCTAGCCTCTCACCTTAGGGCCAGTGTTTAAGGGCACTGAGAATGTTGATGGCTTGATCCAGATTCCTCTCCTCCACTCGGTCCCGGGAATGCAGTGAATTCAATTCAATGGATCTCATCAACACTGTGAGTGTTGATGAGATCCAGATTGACAGTGGGGGTGATGAGGAGCATGAAGAGGATCGTAGCATTGTTTGAATTCACTGCATTCCCGGGACCGTATAATTGTTCTGTATAATAAGAACAATTTTAATGTCTACACAACAGAAGTAGAAATCCTTGCAATATGTACTGTAAATGTTTTGGGGGAAGTTTTTTCTCTCAAAAAAAAATCAAACCTTTTTGCCAAAATTTGTATGAAATGTGCTTTTCCATTAAAATATGATACAGGACAAAGTGAAAATAGACATAAAAGTATATAAAAAAATAAAAATAAATTACCTGTACACACTTCCTCATATGTGGGATGTTGAGTGTACCCTCCTGCATATCCTACCTGCGTGGAGAAGACACCCTTCTGTCTCCAGAACAGCCGCTCTACTCCCCAGAAGCAGCCCATACCTAAAAAGCACTAGGAACTACAATCAGTTGACAGAGAAACACAGATCCATACCTCTGCTCTATAAAAAAAATTGTCATTATGAACTTACCAAACATGGCCAGCTCAAGACCAATTGGGAATGGCTCCATTGTTGAGTTTCCATTGATAGCATGTTTGGCTGTGAAAAAAAAAAAAACACACCAGTGATTAAGTCAAAAATGGAAAAATTCAAAAACAGGTAGTACAGCAGTGATCTAGCAAGATCATTAAGTACATTATTGGTTACTAATGATAATGATAAGGGTAAACTTCAAGCTGTGAGGATGTGCGTTTTCCAGGAAATTCCTTATAAGAACAATGTTCATGTTGATGAACTCTATTACCCTGCTCTTACCTGACACTTCAAGGGCTTCAGCCCGCCCTGGTAGAGCCTCTTGGGCTGTGGGGAGAATGGTTTTACTAGGCATTGCTGCGTTATGCTGACTGTAAAAATCAGAAAGGTGCTGTGTATTTATAGGGTATCATCACCTTGATAGGGCAGAGGTTACTAACACATTTCTAATAAGTAACCAGTAAGCCCTGGTAGTTAAAGAGACATGAGCATCTAAATGAAATGGGATATTGCTTTTCTTACAGGATCTTTGTATAAAGGTTCTTGTGACAGCCAGTCTGATTCTTCCTTTGGTTTTTAAATCTACAAAAGACAGGTAGATGCTATGGGCAACACCTGCGTGTTTGCTTTCCTCCACTGTGTCGGTATATACAGTGGGGAAAATTATTTGATCCCCTGCAGATTTTGTAAGGTTGTCCACTTACAAAGAAATTAAGGGTCTATAATTTTTATCATAGGAGTATTTTAAAGAAGAACTCCAGCTTTTCCTCCCCAAAACAAGGAAAATGTGCATGTAAATGAATCACAACCCCAGTTTCAGATTATGTGTAACTTACCTCTTTTAGCTGTGGTTTCTGTGTCTGTGACAGGGCTCAAGTCCTGCGGGAACGCATGGGAACGGAGTTTCTGTACTTTTTCCACAACAGGAACTCGGTTCCCGTTAGACATGTCCTGCAAGACTTTGAAGTATGCGAGCTGTGTGGCAGGTGCTACACCAGCAACTGCCGACACAGCTCGCAATAGTAAGTGCCGCACACCAGGGGTGGACTGACCATTCAGGCATTGCCAGTAGGGGGCCCCATGACAGCTTCCTCTTCGATCTACCTGTCAATCACAGCTAGCTGACGGGTAGATTAGGTCCCTGCTGCTAAGAGATTGTTTTTAGTCAGACCTCTCATGATGCGCTCCTTCCCGCCGGCCCCTCCTGATTTTCTGTCTCCTCATCCTCCCCCCCCCCCAGTCTCCTGCATACTTGCTCTGTGTGTCCCGCTGAATCCCCCCCCTCCTCTATCTTCAGTGCCATATGATGAGAGAACCCAGAGGAGGAGCACAGCTATTCTGCCGAGGGAGGAACATCAGTTTGGGGTGGTAAGCTGAGCACAATACCTGGCAAAGTTTAATGCCAGGAGGGAAGTTTATGTGGAAATATGTGAAGTGTTGGAATAGCAGCGAGTGTGTGTTGGAGCCCTGCAGAGTTTGCAGCCCCCCAAGCTAACATACATCTCCTAAGCAGGAACACCTCACTATCTCCCCAAGCATTCTGTCCAGATAATGTGCAGTTCATTTATGACCTTTCCGTTTAACCCTGTGTTATCCAAACTCTGTTCAATGAAAAGTGTAAACTCACCACATAAACACTCTATATACAAAATAAAATTCCCCAATAAAGATCAGAACATGATTTTCACATTTGCATGGAAGCACAATTGAATGAATGCTGATTATTCAGAGAATTACCGTATTTATGTTTATTGAGGATTGTTATTTATTTATGTACGAACAGTTAAGTTTCATACACACAATACGAAAATTGGATGAAAAATACCACGTTTGAAGTGTTCGTGCATATGAGCGTATCATTTATTTTTTTTTGGTGGGGGAGTGGATCTTGGGTGGGAGTTCCCACACTTTTTTCCCCAGGGCTTGACCCTTGGTCTGTGATGTCACTCCTACTCCTGGCTGAATTTCAAAGTTCTCTGACTTCCTGTTTCCTTCCTTTACCAGTCTTGATACTACATGTCCCATCATGCTCTGAGCCTCTGTCATTTCAGGGTGGGCTATGAGAGTCACTTGTACCAGTTCTGGGAGATGATGTGGGTGGATCCTAGGGTTGCTATGGGTGTTTCTCGGCATTCATGTGGGTGGTGAATAGAGAGTACTGGAATTAATGCCGTGAACAGAGTGCTGTACAGTAGGAATTTTAACCTTACAAACCATCTCTTGGAAACAAGAAATGTGCTATTCTAGCTAAAAAAAAGGGCACACCAATATAAGACTGATCACAAGATCATTGATCGTGGTTTTTTTCTGCTCTGATCTCATTCTTTGTAACAGAGAAACAGCAAATTGTCTTTGTTAAAGGCACGATTTGTAATGTGTATATAGTGTTTGCACACACAAAACTTGATTTAGTCACACACAAATCTTTGGTTGTTGTAAAGTATATGCGTAGTCACCAAACACACTGCATTCTTACACATTACCTTTACTCATTATACATAGTCTCTGCTGTGTCTACCGTCTCCCTGATTTAGTTGCTTAATCACCCATTACAGTGCGCATTCGCAGCGTGCCCAGCTTACGGTTCTACAGCTTTTATTGAAATATGAATAGTTTGTTTGTCCCAAGCTTGTCCAACTACAAGATATGACCATTGTGTATGCTTTATGAACTGTATGTAGCCTACATATAGTAGTAACATAAAAAGTACAGCGCAAAACAACAAAAAAGTGACATAATGCAACTCATGTAATGTGACAATACACTCAATAAAACCTCATTGTATCCTACTCCACTAAACCAGTGTAAATATAACAACAAATACACTTACTAAATAAATAATAGATCAAATTGAAAAATATGGTCTCAAAAAACCTATAAAGCATAATAGACAGTGTTATTTCCCAATCCTGCATATGATACCATATTGATGTCTTTTTGTAAACAATTTGCATGCATGTTACTTGGAGCATGTACCCCTTTTTTCCTCATCTTTTGTTGTATTTGGAAATATAAAAAATAATGATTTTTCCAAAAAAGCATAATATACAGCAATACAAATCATATGAGTCCATAGAAATAAGTCTATATATAAACAATATAAGCTTCTGGAAGAATGGTAAAACATTTCCATGGCCACGCTCATAATCCTTGGACAGCCTTGGACAGCCTTTCCAGAAGAGTTGAAGCTGTTATAGCTGCAAAGGGTGGGCCAACTCACTATTAAACCCAATGGACTAAGACTGGGATGCGATTAACCACTTACCACCACCAAGATTTGCTCCCTTAATGACCAGGCCATTTTTTACGATTCGGCACTGCGTTGTTTTAACTGAAAATTGCGCGGGCATGCAACTTTGTACAAAATGTATTTCCTTTTTTTCCCACAAATGGAACTTTCTTTTGGTAGTAATTAATTACCTCTGCGATTTTTATTTTTTGCGATATAAACAAAAAAGAGCGACAATTTTGAAAAAAAATAAAAACTATATTTTTTAATTTTTGCTATAATAAATATCCCCAAAAAGGTTTTAAAAAAAAAGAATTTCTTCCTCAGTTTAGGCCATGTATACTTCTACATATTTTTGGTAAAAAAAATCGCAATAAGGGTTTATTGATTGGTTTGCGCAAAATTTATAGCGTCTACAAAATAGGGGCTATATTTATGGAATTTTTACTATTAATATTTTTTTTTTTTACTAGTAATGGCGGTGGTCTGCGTTTTTTATCAAGCCTGCGACATTGTGGGGGACAGATCGGACACTTTTGACACTTTTTTTGGGACCATTGACATTTATACAGCGATCAGTGCTATAAAAATGCACTGATTACTGTATAAATGACACTGGCAGTGAAGGGGTTAACAGTAGGGGCAATCAAGGGGTTAACTGTGTGTCCTAGGGAGTGATTCTAACTGTGGGGGGTGGGACTGCCTGGGTGAGGAGACCAATCGTTGTTCATACTTAGTATGAACAACAGATCAGTCTCCTCTACCCTGACAGCACGGAGATCTGTCTGTTTACATTGACAGATCTCTGTTCTGTCTCTGTTTGGAGCGATCGCGGGTGCCCAGCGTTCATCGCGACCACCAGGCACGCGCTCCGGCGGCGTGCCATGGCCGCACATGTGTGCCCCCTAGTGGTCTGGAAGCAAGCTGACGTATAGCTACGAGGGTTCGCCCAGGGGAGTGTATATATATTAAGGGGAACCTCAATTTGTTTTATTTTTGGTGTGGGGTTCCTCTTTAATCGTAGCAGACTTTTTTTTTAACTAGATGGAACTTTATTGAAAAAGCAATAAAAGCAATAAAAGAAAAGCAGTACAGAATTCCAGAGCATTACAAACTAAGTATACACACTTTGCATTGGTTATGCAGCACTATTATCAAATACTCACATTACATCCGCATATGACTCAGATTCAACAATAAACAATCGGGCGGAATACAACTGTTATGAATTAAAACCCTGTGTGGAGAACCCTCTCTCAAGTAACTGCCATATACCTTTTACAATAGTAACTGATCCATTATTTGATCAACAGGAGCTAAGCCAGGAACTTTCAGCCATGGTGTCCATATTTTGTCACATTTTTTACCACTTCCCCTGTGTTGGTAAATAAAAATGTCCAGCCTTATAGTATCGCCCATTTGACTCAGCCAGTCCTTCACTGTGGGGGGATCTATGTCGATTTCCAGTGCCTCAAAATTAGTTTCCAAGCCTGGAAAAGAGCCCTAGCTATAGCAAGTCTAGAGGCCTCCTCCACAGGAACTTCATCTATAATTCCCAACAAGCATAGTTTAGGGTTTTCTGTTAGATGGATCTGACAAACTTGGTTAATAATTCCTATCACCTCCTTTCAAATGATATGCAGTTTTGGGCACCTCCACAACATGTGTATCAGGTCACCATGGTCCCTCATCATGCATCGAGTACAGGAAGGATCCTCACAGACACTCATAGTCACCAGTCTAGCTAGTGTGCAATGGAACCGCAGGAGCAAATATAACTGGGATAACTTTTGGGCCACATTTAAGGAACTCTGGGGAACTGCAGCAAGGGCCTCCTCCCATTGGGCCTCTTCAAAAACTCCAACATCCCTCTCCCATTTGGATATCACCCCTGTGGTACTATCAGGAAGGAACTTTTTAAACAGCATAATATAGCTGCACGAGTTAAACCGCATATGATTGAAAATTGGTGTGGGATTCCACACATCAATTTCACATCAATTTCCCTTTGGGGATTTACTGTATGTTGAAGTTGGTAATAGTAAAATAGCATGAACGAGGGGAGTCTAAATTCTAACTGTAGAGCATGAAATGGGTGTAGCTTACCATCACAAAATATTTGGGTCATATAAGTAACCCCATACTATATTGTTACCATTTTGTGCCATATTGTAATTTCTCCATTTCCAAGTACTGTTTGTTCCCCCATATAGGGCAGAACCTGGTAAATGCCCCTACTTGTTGTAATGCTCTGGCTTTGTTCCACACGTTCTGCATTAAGTTGTAGGTAGGATACAGCTTGTTTGATTTAGGAAAATGCAACGCTTCCAGGCCCTCAGCCACCTCCCCCCCAGTTGTAAACTTGAGAAGCTGTGCAATCGAGTCTACAAAATTCAACCTCGAAGTTCTATCTGGACACAGAACTCTGGCTATGTGTTGTAATTGAGAGGCCAGATAGTATAGCCATGGGTTTGGAAGTGCCATCCCACCTACTTCCTTAGGGCACTGCAACTGTTCCAGTTTCACCCTGGCAGTTGAATTAAGACAAATGAGGGAGCTAAAAATGGAATTAATGATATGAAACTGCTTTAATGGAACCACTATCAGAGAATTGTGGAGAATGTATAGAATTTGTGGCATTAGGATCATTTTGATCAGGTTTATCCTACCTACTGGAGAGAGTTTCAATCTAGACCACACTTTAACCCGATCCCGGTAGTGATTTAGCAGAGGGATCAGATTTAAAGTGATATACTCCGGGGGGAGAGGGGGGTTAGGTGTGACCTGTATACCTAAATACCGGAATTCAGTTGATACCAGGATATACATAAGGGTTACCAGCTGTGGGTCAGGCTTCTTATCTATTAACATGAGGGATGACTTAGTCCAGTTAATCACTAATCCCGAATAATGGCCAAACGTTCGAACAACCTCCATAGCCTCCCTCAAGGATGGTGACGTGTCCCCCAAAAGGAGCATGGTGTTGTTTGCATACATCATCAGCTTTTCATGAAGCTCTTCATATTGAAAACCTTGGATATTAGAATTAGAGTAAATATGTGCTGCTAATGGCTTTATACCTAGAGCAAGCAAAAGAGGGAATAAAGGGCATCCCTGTCTAGTGTCCTTAACTAGGCTAAAGTATGGAGATACTCTCCCTGCCTCTCTAATGGCTGCCTTTGGGGAGCTATATAATAATTGGACCCAGGCAATATACTCCTTTCCAAACCCAAATTTATGCAGGATGACCCAAAGATAGGAATAGGATACCTGGATTGTAGATTGACAGTCTGCGTAGATTTATAGTCGTAGACTTCTGTGGCAAAAACCCCGTTTGGTCCGAATTAATTATAGAAGATATTACACTGTTCAATCTTATAACCAAAACCTTCGCCAATATTTTCACATCAGTTTGTAAAAGGAATATTGGCTTATAGGTGCCAGGGTCTAAGGGGTCCTTTCCTGGTTTCAACAGCAAGACTATAATGGATTTGGTCATAGAGGGAGGAAGGCACCCATTTGTTTGGCTTCTTTGAACACCCCTAACAGTTTGGGAAATAGATTCTCATCGTATTGCTTATACACCTCAGCAGGAATACCATCCTCCCCTGGTGCTTTGGAGTTGGGGAACATCCCGGTCACCAACCGGAAGCTCCTCCAATGTAAGAGGAGCATTGAGTTCCTCCCTAGCTGTATCTGACAAAGTAGGTAACTCCCCCTCCCCAAGATATGTGTGCAAAGACTCTTCCATGTAAGTTTTCTGAGGGCGATATAAGTTAGAATAATATTTCTTAAGTACCGACATAATATCTTCCGGAGAATTGGTTAATGTGTCATTGGAATCCATAAGGCACCAATAGTTGGGGATGCCTGCTGTGAGTGGGCAATGTTTACTAAAAGGCGACCAGTATGTTCATACTCCTCATAGAATGCGAGTTTCGTAGCAGACCTTAATCTTGGATAAGAAGCTGGCATGGAGATTTAAGGGGGACATCACACTTTAGCTTTGTGGCAGAGTTACCCCTTATATTTCACATTTGACCCTATCCCTGGATGAGGGGTTAATGATATTAAAGTGGAACTCTACACAGCTTTTAATTTCTGCAACTGAGTTTCCTTTAATAATCATAGCAGACGGTCCACAACACAATGCTAGGTCCACAACACAAAGCATACACCGCTCAGGCCAACGAGGTGCAATGTCTCTCCAGGTGCTCGCCCCGGCTCACCACCATTACTGAAGTATGTAGAAGAAAGAAAGTGGCCGTACACTGGAACGAGAAATTTGCTTGACAGAGAGACAGATAATACAGGGCCAAGGTTAACATTTCACACGGATATACAATGTGGTATATCCTTGTGAAATGTTAACCTTGGTCCTGTATTATCTGGCATACGACAATAAAGATTTCTGTCAAGCAAACTTCTCGTTCCAGTGTGCAGCTACTTTCTTTCTTCTACAGGCCATAATCCTGGATGGAGGTCAGGTATGAATATTAAGGGGGAACCCATCAATTTTTTACATTTTTTTTTTTTTGGTAAGCTGCAATGTTCCCCTTTATATACATATAACCGGGCTCAAAAATTGTACTCGCCTGCTCGCATTTGGCGAGTTAAATTATCAGCAGTGCGAGTAGGGCTGTGCCGCCGCCGTCAGTTAACTATGCAGCTGCCTGCATCTTTGCCCCGCACAGGCTCGCAGCGCGAGCTTTGCAAATACAAAAATTGTACCAGCCAGCGCCGCCCCTCTCCACCCCCGATACATCCCCACTGCACAGGCTATTGCAGGAGCCAGCTCCGCCCCTCCCCACCGTCCACACATTACCGCCCCTCCACACACATCTCTGTCCTGGCTAGCAGCAAAGCAGAGCTTTGCAAAGAAGTGTGCCAGCTAGCGCCGCCCCTCTCCACCGTCCACACATCGCGCCGCCCCTCTCCACATCTCTGTCCCGCACAGGCTTTTGAAAATAAATTCACCATTCTGGCGCCGCTTAGGACCGCCCCTCTCCACTTCCCAAACATCCGAGGAATGCACTGATGCCTGACCCCCTGGCTGCTGGACAATGCCTGGTATGTTAAAAATGTGACACTGTGAATGCTGGATTGGGGGGGGGGGGGTTAACTGGAGGCATAGGTCTGAATCATCCCCTCCCCCCAATCCATTATACCTATGCCTCCAATTCTGCCCCCCCCTCCCCCCATTCTATCATACCTATGCCTCCAATTCTGCCCCCCTCCCCCATTCTATCATATCTATACCTCCAATTCTGCCCCCCCTCCCCCATTCTATCATACCTATGCCTCCAATTCTGCCCCCCCCCCCTAATCTGTCATACAATATGATAGAATGGGGGGGAGGCGGGAATTGGAGTCATAGGTATGATAGAATGGGGGGAGGGGGGGCTGAATTGAAGTCATAGGTATGATAGAATGGGGGGGGAGGCGGGAATTGGAGTCATAGGTATGATAGAATGGGGGGAGGGGGGGCTGAATTGAAGTCATAGGTATGATAGAATGGGGGGGAGGCATGTTTGTCACACTTAGGTGTTTCGGAACATCAAACCAATTTAAACAATAGTCAAGGACAACACAAGTAAACACAAAATGCAATTTGTAAATGAAGGTGTTTATTATTAAAGGTGAAAAAAAATCCAAACCATCATGGCCCTGTGTGAAAAAGTGATTGCCCCCCTTGTTAAAACATACTATAACTGTGGTTGTCCACACCTGAGTTCAATTTCTCTAGCCACACCCAGGCCTGATTATTGCCACACCTGTTCACAATCAAGGCATCACTTAAATAGGAGCTGCTTGACACAGTAAGGTCCACCAGAAGATCCTTAAAAGCTACACATCATGCCGAGACCCAAAGAAATTCAGGAACAATTGAGAAAGAAAGTAATTGAGATCTATCAGTCTGGAAAGGGTTATAAAGCCATTTCCAAAGCTTTGGGAATCCAACGAACCACAGTGAGAGCCATTATCCACAAATGGCGAAGACATGGAACAGTGGTGAACCTTCCCCGGGTATGGCCGGCCGCCCAAAATTACCCCAAGAGCGCAGCGACGACTCATCCAAGAGGTCACAAAAGACCCCACAACAACGTCCAAGGAACTGCAGGCCTCACTTGCCTCAGTTAAGGTCAGCGTTCATGCTTCCACCATCAGGAAAAGACTGGGCAAAAATGGCCTGCATGGCAGAGTTCCAAGGAGAAAACCACTGCTGAGCAAAAAGAACATCAAAGCTCGCCTCAATTTCTCCACAACACATCTTGATGATCCCCAAGACTTTTGGGACAACATTCTGTGGACCGATGAGACAAAAGTGGAACTCTTTGGAAGGTGTGTGTCCAAGTATATCTGGCGTAGAAGGAACACTGCATTTCAGAAAAAGAACATTATACCAACAGTAAAATATGGTGGTGGTAGTGTGATGGTCTGGGGCTGTTTTGGTGCTTCAGGACCTGGAAGACTTGCCGTGATAAAAGGAACTATGAATTCTGCTGTCTACCAAGAGATCCTGAAGGAGAATGTCCGACCATCTGTTCGTGTACTCAAGCTGAAACGAACTTGGGTTCTGCAGCAGGACAATGATCCTAAACACACCAGCAAGTCCACCACCGAATGGCTGAAGAAAAACAAAATGAAGACTTTGGAGTGGCCTAGCCAAAGTCCTGACCTGAATCCTATTGAGATGTTGTGGTATGACCTTAAAAAGGCCGTTCATGCTCGAAAACCCTCTAATGTAACTGAATTAGGACAATTCTGCAAAGATGAGTGGGCCAAAATTCCTCCAGGACGCTGTAAAAGCCTCATTGCACGTTATCGCAAACGCTTGGTTGCAGTTGTTGCTGCTAAGGGTGGGCCAACCAGTTATTAGGTTTAGGGGGCAATCACTTTTTCACACAGGGCCATGATGGTTTGGATTTTTTTTCACCTTTAATAATAAACACCTTCATTTACAAATTGCATTTTGTGTTTACTTGTGTTGTCCTTGACTATTGTTTAAATTGGTTTGATGTTCCGAAACACTTAAGTGTGACAAACATGCAAAGGAACAGGAAATGAGGAAGGGGGCAAACACTTTTTCACACCACTGTAGGTATGATAGAATGGGGGGAGGGGGGGCTGAATTGAAGTCATAGGTATGATAGAATGGGGGGGGGGGAGGCGGGAATTGGAGTCATAGGTATGATAGAATGGGGGGAGGGGGGGCTGAATTGGAGTCATAGGTATGATAGAATGGGAGGGGGGGGTGGGAATTTGAGGTACATATGTATGATGGAATGGGGGAGGGCAGGAATTGGAGTCATAGGTATGATAGAATGGGGAGTTTGCTGGGGGGGCATTGGAGGCAGAGACATACTAAGAAGAGAGATTGTAGGTATAGAGGTGTGCTAGGGTAGAAGGGATTGGAGACATAGGTGTGATGGAGAGGGGAGGCATTGGAGGAGGCGTTGAAGGTAGAGATGTACTGTGATGCAGGTAGAGGTGTACTGCGGGAGGCGTTGGAGGTAGAGGTGTACTGCGGGAGGCGTTGGAGGTAGAGGTGTACTGTGATGCAGGTAGAGGTGTACTGCGGGAGGCGTTGGAGGTAGAGGTGTACTGCGGGAGGCGTGGAAGGTAGAGGTGTACTGTGATGCAGGTAGAGGTGTACTGCGGGAGGCGTTGGAGGTAGAGGTGTACTGCGGGAGGCGTTGGAGGTAGAGGTGTACTGCGGGAGGCGTTGGAGGTAGAGGTGTACTGTGATGGAGGTAGAGGTGTACTGCGGGAGGCGTTGGAGGTAGAGGTGTACTGCGGGAGGCGTTGGAGGTAGAGGTGTACTGTGATGGAGGTAGAGGTGTACTGTGATGGAGGTAGAGGTGTACTGTGATGCAGGTAGAGGTGTACTGTGGGAGGCGTTGGAGGTAGAGGTGTACTGCGGGAGGCGTTGGAGGTAGAGGTGTACTGTGATGGAGGTAGAGGTGTACTGTGATGCAGGTAGAGGTGTACTGTGGGAGGCGTTGGAGGTAGAAGTGTACTGCGGGAGGCGTTGGAGGTAGAGGTGTACTGCGGGAGGCGTTGGAGGTAGAGGTGTACTGCGGGAGGCGTTGGAGGTAGAGGTGTACTGTGATGGAGGTAGAGGTGTACTGCGGGAGGCGTTGGAGGTAGAGGTGTAGTGTGATGGAGGTAGGGGTGTACTGCGGGAGGCGTTGGAGGTAGAGGTGTACTGTGATGGAGGTAGAGGTGTACTGCGGGAGGCGTTGGAGGTAGAGGTGTACTGCGGGAGGCGTTGAAGGTAGAGGTGTACTGCGGGAGGCGTTGGAGGTAGAGGTGTACTGCGGGAGGCGTTGAAGGTAGGAGGTGTTGAGCATGTGTTATTTCATTAGATCATATACAAGGGCGTGTTTAGGGGCGGGGCAGGGTAGGGTTTGGGTGGGGCAACAGGTGGCGAGTAACTCTTAAGGCCTGGCTAGTAGCTCAGGACCTGAAATTTTGAGGCCTGCATATAATACACTAATGCTGTATGAGGGTCTAGTATGGATATTAAAGAAGAACACCACACTTTAGTTTTGCAGTGGAGTGACTCTTTAGAATCATAGCAGATATTAATCAAGGATGAGGGTTGAGATATTAAAGGGAAATCCCAGCTGGCTTTGACAGAGTTCCAACTTGATGCCAATGCTATAGCCAGAGGGCTATAGCCGAAAGAGGGCTACAGCTTGGGCTTAAATTGCTGAAAGAGTGTACTTGGACATCCTCCCATGCCCGCGCTGATTACAGATCGGAGCAAAGGGCGGATCCTGGCCCTTTACCACGTAATCAGCTGTCAGCCAATGACAGCTGATCACATGATGTAAACAGAAGCTGGTAGCTGGCAGTGTGAGGAGAAAAAAAATAAGCCTATTACCCGCTTGTGCTGCAATCACACCTAGGGATTTGAAATTGTGGGTGTTACCAAATTGTGCAGCAAAACATGCAGCGCATTCATTCTGAATGGCACACCAAACGTGGTGCGATTTTGCTGCGACCGTCGCATGACAAAAACAAGCAGTTTTTCAGATCACTCTTCAATCTGCAAAGCAGATGTAAATGTATCATTCCTGTCTTGCAGCATGCCAAAGAATAATGGCTTACTGCAATACTACAGAGGAAGGCCTATGGGAGGTTATTATGAAGGGGTTTCCTTAATATGTAAATTAATCACTTCACAGAGAGTAGGGCTCTGGGAGGGTGGAACTCTCCCTGTTCACATTGGTCAGCATATTTAACTGGGCAGGATTGAATTCTAATTGTGATCCATTCAATCCTGCCCAGCAGCAGCCCAGCTAGCTTTCAGAACAGGCTGTGTATGAAGGGGTTTCCAATTTGATTTTGAATAATTCTGTTATCTGTGCGGTGGGACTTGAGAGGTTTGGACTCTTCCTGTAGGTGTGACTGGGCGGGATTGAATGCCAATTAGGATGTATTCAATCCCACCCACCATAGCAGCTGTGAAGGTTGTTACATCATTTGCACAGTCTGAAAGACTACAAAGGGGTGTGTTTTATTCTAGAGATGCTGCAGGAAGTGGCTATGGAAGGCCCTCAGTCTACATAAGACTATACAGACTGTCACATGGTACAAAGTCACAACTAAACCCAGAATATCAGAGGATCTGCAGACAACATAACAACATGGTACAGAGGTAGGATCTTTGCTTGGACTGATCATTCTATTCAGCTTTATTGAAAAGAAAGTTGGAGTTCAGCTTTAAATTATAGAGACAGAATATCAACCAAAAATCCTGAAAAAAACACGATACAAATGTTATAAATTGAGTTGCAGTTCAGTGAGTAAAGTAAGTATTTGATCCCCTACCAACCAACAATAATTCTGGCTCCCACAGACTGGCTACAGTATGGTACACAGATTAGTCCTGTCAAGTTAAAGTGATTTTAAAGTCGAATTTTTTTTCCTAAAAAAATAACAAACATGTTATACTCACCTGCTCTGTTGCAGTGGATTTGCACAGAGTGGCCTGGATCCTCCTCTTCTCAGGTCCCCCTTCTGTGATCCTGGCCCTTCCCTCTTGTTCAGTGCCTCCATAACAAGCAGCTTGCTATGGGGGGGGGGGGGGTACCCAAGACAATTCACAGCTCACTGTGTCCATTCAGACACAGACCCCCCGACCCGGCCTGCCCCCTCTCTACCCTGATTGGCTTAGTTGACAGCAACGGCAGCCAATGGCACAGCTGCTTCGTCTCAGCTAATCAGGGGAGAGAATCTCAGAAGGCTGAGACACTCGTGGACATCACTGGACAGAGAGGGGCCTCAGGTAAGTGTTAGGGGGAGTGGGGGGGGGGGAGGGTGTTGCACACAGAAGGCTTTTTATCTTAATGCATAGAATGCATTAAAGTGGAGTTCCACCCAAAAGTGGAACTTCCACATATATGTCTCCTCCCCCCCCCTCTGGTGCCACATTTGGCACCTTTCTGGGGGGAGGGGAGTGGGTACCCTGTCCCCACTTCTGTCGGACCTCGCCGCAGCGATGTACGTCAGAAGTCGTGCTCCCTCCTCCTTCCCCCACTGTCAGGTCAGTAGGAGAGCGCAGCCCCGATTTGCACATGCGCAGTAGGGACCCATGAGTAAGCACTAGTTGTGGTGCGAAACGCGTCAGCTCTGTACCCCCCTTTTTTGCCGTGTATGGATTGCAGTGTTTTTTGCTTTTAAATAAACTTTTTGGATTTTATTTTCTCGGTGTGCGGCTGTCCGGAGTTCTTCCTTTTTTGATTTCCAATCATTGTGCTATTAGCCAGCACCTGGGGCTCCCACACAGGAGCAGGAGCATTCGCTTGGGAAGGAGAGTCTTGGAGCGGTGGTTGTTTGTTTCTCGCAGTAGGGACCCGGTCGTGAAGCTGAAAGGCTTCATGGCTGGGTTCCCTTATCGGCAATAGCGGCGGCAGCTCCCAACATCACTGGACTGCAGAACAGGTAAGTGTCCTAATACACATACTGTAGCTGCTGACTTTTGTAGCTGCTGTAGCTGCTGACTTTTAATGTTTTGAGGGGAAGGCGGAACTCCTCTTTAAGATAAAAAAAAACCTTCTGCCTTACAACTCATTGAAGCCCAGGTTCACAATAAGCTGTGGGAATGAAGCCATGTGAGTTCAGCTGAACTCGCACAATTTTACTCCTGCATGTCAGTCCCGATTTTGGCTGTGATTTCACAGACATCTGCACAGGGTTTCTGCACAGATGTCAATGGAAATCGCACCCTGAAATCGCAAAAAGTAGTACAGAACTGTTTGAAATCTGTGTGCGGCGATGCAAATGCAGCGTCGCACCGATCAGGACGGTGCCATTGCCGGCAATTGCCACCGATTTGACATGTAACCTAACCATCATGAGCAAGACCAAAGAGCTGACAAAGGATGTTGGGGACAAAATTGTAGACCTGCATAAGACTGGAATGGGCTACAAGACCATCAGCAAGAAGCTAGGTGAGAAGGAGACAACTGTTGGAGCGATGACTCGCAAATGGAAGAAATGCAAAATAGCCATCAATCGCCCCCGGTCTGGAGCACCCAGGGCCAGTGTTTGACTATTCTGCGCCCTAGGCAAGACCAGCTACTGGCCCCCGAACCCCCCCGCCCCCCAAAAAAAAAAAAAATAACTTAAAAATTTCTAAAGACAGGAGAAAATGATCTAGTATAAGCACACTCTCATGCATTCCCTATACACCCCCTATACTCACAGCACACTCCATGCATTCCCCATACACCCCCTATACTCGCAGCACACTTCATGCATTCCCCATACACCCCTATACTCAGGGCAGGACTTAGGGTGGTGGGGGGCCCTGAGCTTGAGTCACTTTCGGGCCCTACCTTCTATACATTACCGTATTTATCGGCGTATAACACGTGCAGACGTATAACATGCACCCCAAGTTTAGGAGGGAATTTTAAGGAAAAAAACTTTTAGGAGGGAAGTTTAAGGAAAAAAACGTACATTTAAATGCCCATCAATGCAGCCTTATCAGTGTCCATCTGCAGCCTTGCCCATCCATCTGCAGCCTTGTCCAGTGTCATTGCAGCCTTGTCAGTGTAGCCTTGTCATTTGCAGCCTTGCCCCAGTGTCATTTGCAGCCTTGTCATTGCAGTCTTGAAGTTTAAAAATGGTGCCGCCGAGATACAAAGTCCTGTGTATCTCGGCGGCTCTTGGGTCCTCTCGGCGGCTCTCGGGTCCTCTCGCGGAGCTGAGAGTAGCCGAGTGTACTCGGCTCGGCTCACAGTCATGCCTAGTCCCTGTGTTATGTCCATCATAAGGCGGGACTGGGCGTGACTGTGAGCGGAGTCGAGTACACTCGGCTATGTATCTCGGTGGGGCCCCCTATTGTGTGGGGCCCATGGGCTTGAGCCCAGTCAAGCCCAATGGTAAGTCCGGCCCTGCCTATACTAACAGCACACTCCATGCATTCCCCATACACCCCCTATACTCGCAGCACACTTCATGCATTCCCTATACACCCCTATACTCACAGCACACTTCATGCATTCCCCATACACCCCTATACTCACAGCACACTCCATGCATTCCCCATACACCCCCTATATTTGCAGCACACTTCATGCATTCCCCATACACCCCTATACTAACAGCACACTCCATGCATTCCCCATACACCCCATATACTGGCAGCACACTTCATGCATTCTCCATACACCCCTATACTCGCAGCACACTCCATGCATTCTCCATACCTCCCCCTATACTCGCAGCACTCACAGTGTGTTGGGGGGGATCAGTGTGTCAGGTGGGGAGAACTTTTTCAGGTGGGGGAGTAGTGTGACCAGTAACATATATATTACACAGCACACACCGTGCACAGCAGCACCCAGCTCACCCCACATCGCACACACAGCTCTCTGTACACCAGCATCACCTTCCCCCCCAGCACCGCCTCGCACAGCTCTCCCGCCGCCTCCTCGCGGCTCAGCCTCCTGTTTTCTCATCTCGGGTGTCCCTCTGGGGCAGCCAGGTCTTGCAGCACCACTGCCAGCAGCTTCCTCCCCGCTGTCTCCTGCACTACCGTCATATCGAGAGCCGAGCTTAGTGTGAGGAAACCCAGTAGTAGTGCGAAGCTGCACATGTAGTTGGACCGGGCACTGAGAGAGGAGGAGGGGGGGCCGTACACCTCATACCGGACAGACTGGACTCTGTGTGCCGGCACATAACACCAGATAACAGCCAGGTCCCGCACCAGTGTAGCGTGGCAGCCGTGGCTGCCTCCCCAGGCTCCCCTTTGGTTCACCTAGCAGGAGCGCCGACCCTGGGAGCACCATGCAATATTTCTCCTCATGGGGTAAGGATGATCATGAAAAAAGTGAGGGATCAGCCCAGAACAACACTGAAGGAGCTTAGGAATGATCCCAAGGCAGTTGAGACCACAGTAACTAAACAAACCGTTGGTAACACATTACGCTGCCATGGACTGAAATCTTGCAGCGCCCGCGAGGTCCCCCTCCTCAAGAAGGCACATGTACAGGCTCATCTGAAGTTTGTCAATGAACATCTTAATGATTTAGAGAAGGATTGTGAGAAAGTCAGATGAGAACAAAAATTAGCTCTTTGGAATTGACTCGACTCGCCGTGTTTGATGGAAGAAAAATGCTGACTATGACTCTAAGAACACCATCCCTACAGTCAAGCACGGAGGTGGAAACATTATGCTATGGGGCTGTTTCTCTGCTAAAGGTACAGGCTGACTTTGCCGTATTGAGGGGCCTATGGACGGGGCCATGTATTGTAAAATCTTGGATGAGAACCTTCTTACCTCAGCCAGAACACTGAAGATGGGTCGTGAATAGGTCTTCCAGCATGACAATGACCCAAAACATACTGCCAATTCAACCAAAGATTGGCTCAAGAAGAAGCACATTAAAGTCATGGAGAGCCAGTCTCCAGCCCTTAAAGTGATTGTAAAGGATCGTGTTTTATTTTTTTTAAATAACAAACATGTCATACTTACCTCCACTGTGCATTTTGTTTTTTACAGAGTGGGCCCGAACATCCTCTTCTGGGGTCCCCCGGCAGCTCTTGTGGCTCCTCCCTGCATCAGATAACCCCCTAAGAGAAGCGCTCTCCCGAGGGGGTTACCTTGCGCACGCTCCTGACAGCATTTGCATCCACAGGCACGAATGTAGGACTCGGCCTTGCCCCCCGGCACCCGCGTCGTTGGATTTGATCAACACCATAGGGAGCCAATGACTGCGCTGCTATCAATCTATCCAATCAAGAGCCGGGACCCCATGGAGAGAGGGAGAGTGCGTCTCCGCCGAAGAGATGAAGGGGCTCAGGTAAGTAAAACCGGGGGGGCTGGTGGCTGCCAGGTGTTTTTTCACCTTAATGTATAGGATGCATTAAGGTGAAAAAACACGAGGGTTTACAACCCCTTTAATTCTATAGAAAATTTATGGAGGGAAACTGACACTTCGAGTTGCCAAGCAACAGCCAAGAAACCTTTAAGGATTTAGAGAAGATCTGTAAAGAAGAGTGTACCAAAATCCCTCCTGAGCTGTGTGCAAACCTGGTAACCAACGACAAGAAAGTCATGTTTTGCTTGGGGATCAAATACTTATTTTACTCACTTAACTGCAACTCAATT
This sequence comes from Lithobates sylvaticus, assembly GCA_028564925.1. Lineage (NCBI taxonomy): Eukaryota > Metazoa > Chordata > Amphibia > Anura > Ranidae > Lithobates > Lithobates sylvaticus. The sequence goes on along the minus strand of CM053027.1, from coordinate 188,549,464 downwards.
TATAACATTTGTATCATGTGTTTTCTCTGGATTTTTGCTTGATATTTCGTCTCTATCATTTAAAATACACCTATGATAAAAATTATAGACCCTACATTTTTTTGTAAGTGGGCAAACCTACAAAATCTACAGTGGATCAAATAATTATTTCCCCCACTGTAGTATTGCACAGAAAATTATGTTTGTGTAGCAATATGGACTATAATTGCCACAAACAGCTATTCCCTGCCTATCTTATACTATATTATCCCTCTAGTGCCCAGCGTTATCAGACTGACATCATATTTGTGAGCCCAATCAAAAGGAAAGTGGGATTGGTAGTTCTAACAGACGGCTGTTCCCCTGCATGACTATGCATTCAGACTACATATCCAAGGGATTTTTGCTACAACCAGGGAGATTGCTGGGAAGAACTATAAAAGAAACCAGAGACTCGCCTCGTGCTCTCTTCCTCCGGGGCCTTGTGTGTGAAGGACATCTACGCGCAGGGAGAGTGAGGTCGCAGCCTACCATGCGGTCCACAGACTTCCTATCTGACCGAGAAGGGATTCAGGATGCTTGCTGTTTATCAGACTTTTGATCAGCACCGTCTCTACAGTGCAGCTACCCACGCTTCGTGCTCCGTAACGGGGGATCATCACAAGTGGATTTGCAGCCAGAACGTCCATTTGGGAGTCGCTAGCTGGAAGGCGTTGAATCGGCCTGGTCATTGGTGAGAGGGCCACTGCCCATCTTTTCAAACCTTTCCTTTGTTTCATTGGGACACTGTGCACAGACAGCTTTACCTTGGGAACACTTAACTGCACCTTTATTTGAAAACTGTACATAATTCTCTTTAACTACAGTCATCACAAGATATACTACCACTCTGTTACTATACCATATTGGATACAATTAATGAGCTCCGACTGCCAGTGAAGACCATCAGATCTGCAACAGGGACATTCTGTCATTACTTCTTAGAGGGCCCTTAAACCATCCATGTTTAGCTGCATCTTTTATTATAATAAGAGGTTAAACAGGCCGGCCTGGGTTTCTCTTTATAGAAGTACTGTCAGTATTGCTGCTTAACTTGTTTATCCTTTCAGGTTATGTCCAAGTGGTATTCCACTGTACATAGGTGTATACTGTATAATATTCTGTTGTTGCCTTCTGTCTCAACTGACATTTTCTTAAGTGGTCATTTGACTGAGTTTGAGCTTCTATCCCAAACTCACTTAAACCATTACCTCTTTGTGCAACTAGACCTTAACTGAAGTATTCCAGTAAATGTTAATGGAATATAAACACATTGAGTGTTGTCTTATTACTTAAAGGTATTGCAATGATTTCTGAACCCAGAGTGTCAGGTGGGTTGGAAGGTTTACAGGGACATGGCAATGCAGATGAGCAGGTAGATCCAAGCATTCCCCTATGCGGCCATGCTACATTTGTTATGCCAGAATATCTGAATCTTTTTTACCTGTTTTCTTTGGTCTTTGTTCTCCTTTTAATCAAAGTATGTAGCTTTTAATGTAATATAATAAACATTATAAATCTACATATTTTTTCATTAAAGCATTTTATTAGTATTTGGGATTGAGTATAGAGTAAACTACAAAATGCAATGCAGGCCTGTGGGGCTTATTTACTAAAGGTGAATAGATTGTGCACTTTGCAAAGTGCAGTTGCTCCAGAGCTTAATAAATTAGCTTTTTTGTTTGCACATGATTGGATGGTGACAGTCAGCAGAGCTTCTGCTCATTTACTAAGCTCTGGAGCAGTTTGCAAAGTGCACAGTCTATTTGCCTTTAGTAAATCAACCCTACTGCCCTTTGGCTAACACATGCCTCTTTGCAGATCCAGCTAAAAGTTGATCTTTGAGCACAAGAACTCTCATTTAAATGTATTCCTCAATATCCACAAAGGATATAAATCCACTATGTGCATACCAAATGCTTTTGTAAACCCAGATTTTGCCTTGTAAAAATAACAGTGACATAATCTATACCTCGCAACTTTTTGAGATGGGAATGAGGGACACCTATCAGCAAAAGTATGCAGTCATAGGACACACCCCTAGCCACGCCCCCTTAAAAGGAGAATTGTACAAAAAAACAAGATTGGTTGAACCCACAAGTGCTTTATTTCTTTTCAATCAGTTTTTATTGAATTTTTTTTTTACCACTATTATTCCTTTATATTGGCTTTTGGACTTTACAAATGCAGCCATTTAGAAATCAGATGAAAGGTTTAGCGCTGGAAAACACGTTTTGATAGATAAAAAGTGCATTTTATATACAACTATGTGGATCAGACCAAAATGAGGGACAAATGAGGAGGAATGGGGGACAGAGGGATATTGCTCCAAATCAGGGACAGTCCCTCAAAATCAGGGACATTTTGGAGCTATGCATAATCTCTGTGTTGTACTGTGTTGTACACTTATAGGAGAGACCCAGCAGGGTGTGGGGTTTCATGATCACTTTTTTACAGGGTCTGATCTGGGATGCTGAAATGGGTCTCCACTCTTCTGCCAATAGAATAAAGAACTACTGAAGGATGAAAGAGCTTGGGTAATAGCTGTCCAAAATCCCTCCCATGTCTTTATTAATGGAGGCTATCAAAGAACTAAAAGCCATTAGGCAGGAGGTGAGGCAGGGAGTCACCCAATCCTTGTGTACCAGCCATAACCCTTAATGGGGCGGTCTTGACTTTTGGGCTTACCAATTACCTCCGCTTGGCTTGTTAATCCATGTCCAGAGGTTCCCAGGGTTAGTACCCAACAACTTTGGATGCTGACACCATAAAAGTCCTTTTAAAAGGTTTTTATTTGCAGGGGTAACATCCAACGAACATAGTCTCAAATAGGAAAAGAGGGTAAGGATGAAGAAACTCAGGCACCTTGAACTGCCGACAATTGAAATGTCTCTATCAAAAACCCAGAGAGTAGCCACTCGCAGCTGGGCGCTTCAATGCTGAACAAATCTCTAGCCAGAGATTATATCAGTCAACACTTTGCGAAACTGTGGATTCGTTAGTATCCATAACAACCCAGCAACCAGGCTCTTCTTGAGATGCCAGCTTGTTGGCCCTCCTCCGAAGAGTCCTCCCACGGTCGCTTACACAAGCTTGAATCCTCCCTCAGTTACTGCGCCTCGGACCAGCCGGTTCCGAGGCGCGGAAAAGATGGATCCTTGCCCCAGACCATGCGGGTCTGTGGGGCTAGTCAAACTGACAATGTTGCAGGACGGCAAACGATCCCGGGCCCGGGACCCCTCGCGGGGCTACCCCAGTCCAGATTCAGGAACAGGCAGCTATGGCCGAACCCCAAACACGTGACTTCAGCCCCTTAAGTACCCTTTCCCAGACTACACAGCGGGGCCAGACGCACCCACTGATTGGCTCCGGGGAAGACTGATACTCAAAACGTCCAACCAGGCCTGGTTCTAAGCCTGTCATGTGTACCTCACTGTACCCATGACCAGGCAGAACCCTAGTACAGCCCAGCCAAACTGATGCCAAAGTTAACCTGCACAATTAACCCTCAGAACCCCACTACTGTTCTGAGGAAAAAACTAAATTTTCACATATAGCGGACACCTTGTAAAAGTGTCACCGCTACACTTGCATGGAAATAGTTCAAACATGGATCAATGCTGTTGGTGTTGTGGCCTTCATCGTCATTTCACTAATAATTGCAGTCAAGCGGGGGCTAAGCTGTAAATGTGTTCACCCCTCAAACTAGGGGGACATGCTTCAGCAAGTACTTCATCCAGTGCCCAAATTGTAGCTATGATGGCTGCTACCTGTTTCGGCAACGATGGCAGTCATGAATGAAAGGTCAGCGTGCTGTGTGATAGATACTGGAACTGGGATTACCTATGCCTTTTATCAACAACATTACAAACCGTATCAGACTTTGGACTCTCCTCAGATAGCTTTGGACACTACCAATAAGTTACCCATCCTTGTGGTAGGGGTGTCGCATGAATGGTGATGACCCATGTCACAGCCTTTCCAGGCATAAATGTGTTACAGTAACTAAATGTTCTGCAGGACACATAGTTGGGATTGAAGCAGTACTGACTGTACTCTGCAAGAACTGCTTCTGGAATGCAAGCAGGAAGCTCTATGCCAGGCATGTCCAAAGTCCGGCCCGCGGGCCAATCGCGGCCCGCGTTCCGGTTTTGAACGGCCCGCCTGTTTATCTGGACATGTATATCTTTTGTGGCCCCCAACGATCTCCCAGCGCCGGGGCCACAAAAGATATATATGTCCGGATGCCTTGGAGGGGACAGGGAGGAGGCGGGACAAGAGCCGTGCACACAGGAGTATTTCCTGTTTACACGGCAGCCTCTATAATAGGAAGTCCCGTCTCCAGCACTGCCATTGGACGGCTGTTCTGTCCATCAAAGGAGGCGGGACCTTGTATTAAAGAGGCCGCAGAGAAAACAGGAGTTTCTCCTGTATGTTATCTTTTGGCGCTCGTCCCGCCCCCTCCCTGTACCCTCCGAGGCGGCAGATGGAGGGGCATAATTCAGGCTGCACTGCACAATGGTGAGTCTGCATTCCTGACAATGATGGGGGCTGTGTATTCCTGACAATGATGGGGGCTGTGTATTCCTGACAATGATGGGGGCTGTGTATTCCTGACAATGATGGGGGCTGTGTATTCCTGACAATGATGGGGGCTGTGTATTCCTGACAATGATGGGGGCTGTGTATTCCTGACAATGATGGGGACTGTGTATTCCTGACAATGATGGGGGCTGTGTATTCCTGACAATGATGGGGGCTGTGTATTCCTGACAATGATGGGGGCTGTGTATTCCTGACAATGATGGGGGCTGTGTATTCCTGACAATGATGGGGGCTGTGTATTCCTGACAATGATGGGGGCTGTGTATTCCTGACAATGATGGGGGGGGTGCTGCATTCCTGACATTCCTGACAATGATGGGGGGGGGGGGGGGGGGGGGGTGCTGCATTCCTGACATTCCTGACATTCCTGACAATGATGGGGGGGTGCTGCATTCCTGACATTCCTGACAATGATGGGGGGGTGCTGCATTCCTGACATTCCTGACAATGATGGGGGGGGTGCTGCATTCCTGACATTCCTGACAATGATGGGGGGGGGGGGGTGCTGCATTCCTGACATTCCTGACAATGATGGGGGGGTGCTGCATTCCTGACATTCCTGACAATGATGGGGGGCTGCATTCCTGACATTCCTGACAATGATGGGGGGCTGCATTCCTGACATTCCTGACAATGATGGGGGGCTGCATTCCTGACATTCCTAACAATGATGGGGGGCTGCATTCCTGACATTCCTGACAATGATGGGGGGCTGCATTCCTGACATTCCTGACAATGATGGGGGGCTGCATTCCTGACATTCCTGACAATGATGGGGGCTGCATTCCTGACAATGATGGGGGGCTGCATTCCTGACATTCCTGACAATGATGGGGGGCTGCATTCCTGACATTCCTGACAATGATGGGGGGCTGCATTCCTGACATTCCTGACAATGATGGGGGCTGCATTCCTGACATTCCTGACAATGATGGGGGGGCTGCATTCCTGACAATGATGGGGGGGGGCTGCATTCCTGACAATGATGGGGGGCTGCATTCCTGACAATGATGGGGGGCTGCATTCCTGACATTCCTGACAATGATGGGGGGCTGCATTCCTGACAATGATGGGGGGCTGCATTCCTGACAATGATGGGGGGCTGCATTCCTGACATTCCTGACAATGATGGGGGGCTGCATTCATGACATTCCTGACAATGATGGGGGGCTGCATTCCTGACAATGATGGGGGGGGCTGCATTCCTGACAATGATGGGGGGGCTGCATTCCTGACAATGATGGGGGGGGGCTGCATTCCTGACAATGATGGGGGGCTGCATTCCTGACATTCCTGACAATGATGGGGGGCTGCATTCCTGACATTCCTGACAATGATGGGGGGCTGCATTCCTGACAATGATGGGGGGCTGCATTCCTGACATTCCTGACAATGATGGGGGCTGCATTCCTGACTTTTCTGGCAATGGTGGTGCTGCAGATGGGCACTGACCCTTATTTTGCTTCATATTTCTTTATTTAAAATTGTATTTTTTTCCTAAATCTTCCCTGTTAAAGTGAAGGTGCGTGTTATACGCCAATAAATACGGTATATCCAAATAACACGCCTGAGATCATCTCTTTACTCACACACAGCCACAAAGGCAAGAGAATTCTTGTTGGGCAGTGTGTCAGTACTCGAACGAACACACAGACTGAATTTTAATGGTTCAAACAATGTCAGGAAAAAAGGTCGGCCCTCACGCATGTTCGCTTCATCAAATCTGGCCCTCTTTGAAAAAAGTTTGGACACCTCTGCTCTATGCCAAGTGCAGGCCCCAGGCTATTTCTTCTGGCAACAAATGCAATGCAGAATATGCAATGCAGTCTGAATATAGTCCCTACTGGTTTCCATGGGGAGCCCTGCAGTGTGGGGAGTATGACATAGGGACAGATACATGCTGGCTAAGAAGAGATAAACGTTTGGGGAACTATCCTGTTTTCCAGTCTGCATTTTGGATTAGCACATGGCTTTGCCCTACAGTACCAGCACAACAACCTCTCATGAGGCAAATTTATTCCAGTTAAATGGATTTGCTTAAAGAGCACTCCTCGGCTAGACAGCTGCCTGTAAGGTCTGCATGTTTATTCTGCCTTGTTTTTGTACATACAGATACGTAGAATAATTACCATGTTGCTGTACTGTCCATTGCTCAATGGCCATGCCCACCTGAGCTCACAGAAATATGCAGAATGCCATTGCTAACCCTAATCTAATACGCTAGTTGCCTGAAAAACAACCTAAAAACAACCTAAAAACAACCTAAAAACAACCTAAAAACAACCTAAAAACAAGACTGCAAAATGTATGTCTCAGTAAAGGTATAATTCTGGATCTGGTCAATTGTTACAGGTCAGTGGCTTAGAACAGTGGCGTAACTGGAACCTTCAGGGCCCTGGTGAGAAAAAACATGAAGGACCCCCCTGACCCCCGGTCAGGGCTCTTCCCTCTGAGCCCAGTGGCAGAATGCCAGGGCCCGATCGCAAGTCCGACCTTCGTGACCCTTGTAGTTCTGTCAGAGGTGTCAGTAGTTTATTATTTTTATTATCACTTTTTTACCATTCTTTTATTTTATTATTTTTAGGAGCCCCTTTGGGGGCTTTGGTGAGATATCAGGGGTCTGTTTAGACCTTTGAGACAGAAAAAAATTAGATTGAGAACACAGCCCTCAATCTCCTTCTCTGCAGCCTCAGGTGCACAGAATGAATGGACAGGAATAGCTCTGTGTAGAGCTTCCTGTTTATTCACAAACTGAAGCATAGGAAACCAGTTTCCTATGCTTCAGTTATGAATGAACAGAGTCAGTGATCGGTACGGATCACTGACTCTATTCGTTAAGACAAGGAAGGGGCTGGTAAATTACACATTTACCGGCCCCTTCCCCACTCTCAATCCTGACAGTTCCCCCACAGCAGGGAGCAGGGAGGGGGGAGCTTAGCAATGCTGAGGGGGATGAGGCAGGAGAGAGCACAGGGGGGCTGTAGAGAATATGGCGCAACAGAAACAAACTGGATAGAAGGAGAGTCAGGAGTGGCTGCATATAGAGGAACCAATCTCTTTATTTTCCTGCAGGAGGAAAATGGAGAGATTGATTCATCTATGTGCAGCTGCCCCCGCCGCTCCCCCTATTCAAGCAGACAGGGGGGCCGCACGGGCCCCTTGCAGCATGGGCACAGGTCGCAATTGCAACCCCTGTAGGTACGTCTCTGACTCAGAACATATGTAAGTCATTGGATCAGCATGACAGATAGGCAGCTAGCATTTTGAGAAACAGAATGTAGCATTGAAAGTTTCAGTTTCAGCATAGGTTTTCTTTAACACCCAGTGCTGCTTTGCACTTATGGCAGTGGAATCAACCTATTTGATATAGGTGGCCTCAAGTGCAACTCTTAGCATCACCAAAGGACCATCCATTATATTCAGTGAATGTAATGCTATAGAAACCTGTCAGAGACTGTAAAAATGCAACATGAGATGGTCAGAGGTTGCAAACCTGTTATAGGAGGTGTTGGTGGCTGGTGACATGCTTCAGGAAACAGTCATAGATTTGAGACATGTTGCATGGCACTCACTGCTGAAGATCACTACTACTATTATAACTCCTCAAAAATCAATGCTTCCTCATTTGTGCTTCCCAAAGCCCCCTTTTTTTAAGTACTCCGTACCCTGGCCTGTACATGGAATGGGATTCTGGGGTAGGCCTGGGAGTTTTATGAACACATGATTCAAACCACAACTACTTGTACACAGGTGGTTTGTCCTATGTGCATCAACTCCCAGCATTCTCAGGTGCCTGGGAAGCACAGGTTGGACTTTGCACTTAGTGGTACTTGTGTTTAGAACTGTATGTGTTCAAGGACCTATGACCGGAAGGTGGAATTCTTGCATTCCAGGCATACATTCATGAATGCATACAGCCTGAAATGCGAGCTCCATTCAGTGCAGCAATTGGCCACTGTGTATTTCAGCCTCTCAGAGATAATTATAGGCTGGTGGGAGCAGGACTGGACACTGCACCTGTGCCTCCCAGACACCAGAAAATTCCAGGCCAAACCACCTGTGAATTAGTTGTTAGTGTCCATTAAACTTAGGAGATTAAATATTGATGTCCCCGATGTTCAACTTGTTTGGAAAAGGAACCATTCGCTCAAGGAAGAATGTTGGGACACTAATGCTGAGACAAATATTATTTCAGGGGGCACTTATTTGTAGGGATAATTATAGGGAGATTTGTAGGGAGCAATGCTAGCTGATGGTATCCATTGTAGATATTTCCCAGCATTTGATAGTCTTAATTAAACCCAAAGTATTTTCAAGGTGCCACATCCTTGTATAGTCATATCAAGAAGGTAAACTAGTGGCCTGGGATTGTTAATTGGCACCAAGAATACAAACAACTGAATTACAAATTACAGTATTTATTAATACAACTTAAAAGAGACAATACGGTCGACCGTAAGCAGGGAAGAACGTTGAACGAGTAGCCTATGCGATTCTACACACTGTAATGTTGCCTTAGCATTGTATCTTTTTATACTGTTCCTTAAGAAAGAAGTAGGCTCAGTCGACCCGCCTAATTTTCATTGTCACGTCTTACAATTTCCTGTCTTACCATATGTATTGTAAATATTTTGGATATGTTCTATTTTTGTTATGCAATTTACTTTGAAATAAAGGAATTAAAAATGAAAAAAATAAAAGAGACAATAGTCTACAACATATTAAAAGGCAACAAAAAAAATGTACATAGATTCAAAATCACCATATATATAGTACAGCACATCTTTAATGCTTAAAGTTTACAAAACCCCCCTACGAGTTTCAACTCAAAAGTTGTAAGTCTTCTTCAGGGAGTTGGTATAGTGGTATGATACATAGAATTACTCAGCATAACATGATGTAGGATGGATGACTTTACCAAGGGCACTTACATGACAACGTCCAGCATAGCACAAAGGATGCAAAAAAACTCCACATAGAATGAGCCAGCAGAACACCTTAAAAAGTCTTCATCAAAAAGTATCAGGACATGTGGCAAAAAAAACCCCCGGCAAGATGTAATATAAAAGGCTTCAATGGAGTTAACCTGAAGTCAACAAGATTGCATCAGAATTTCTAAAACAGGGGAAGAAGGAACAGATCCTACAATCACAGCCGAATCACCACATCGATAGGCATCCAGAATGCGTTGTTTTTTTGTAAACTTTAGGCAATGAGGATGTGCTGTACCGTACATATAGTGGTTTTGAATCTATGTACACTTTCTTTTGTTGTAGACTATTGTCTCCTTTAAGACATGGTATTAATAAATATTGTGAATTTGAATTCAGTTGTTTGTATTCTTGGTCCTAATTAAAAATCCCAGACCACTTCTTCATATTTCCCAGCATTGTCCGTTCATTCAGATAGACAGCATTTAGAAAAACTGGGCATGTGGCTATGCTGGGTGCTTGACTTCTTCAGGATAATTGGTAGTTCACGCATGTGTGTTTGAACTAATGCAATAGGCTGCACACCCCTATGGCAGTAACCCATAACAACCTTTGTAGCTTGACTATATAAACAGCTAAAAGATGAGATGATGTTGGCCCCCTCAATTAAGTAAGTTCACCTCAATTTACATGAGCCCCATTGACTGAGCAATAACTTCACTGCACATACGTATCAAGAGTTGTGTGGAATTACCCTGCCATTGGCATGAAAACTTGTAATATGTAAAAGGATCAAGGTAGAATCAGATATTTGTTATGCAAATTGATGTCAAGGCTTCCCAAGGAAAACTTTAGGAACAGACAGCAACTCGTGTAGCCACCATGGCAAGCTATGTTGTTAGGTCTTGTTCACACTTATGCGTTTTTTTGGTGCTTTTTGCAGAAACGCACTACAGTCCATTTAACATGGTTTCCTATGGACATGTTCACATCTATGCTTTTTTCAGCCGTTGTGATTTGTGAAAGGGACAGGGACTTTTTTTAAATGCAAAACTGTGCTTTTTGATTTAATATACGTCAATGGAGATGGTGCAGAAAAGCATGTGTTTTTTACACATTTTTGATGCGGTGTGTGTTTTTCTTAAAGCGGAGCTCCACCCTAAAGTGGAACTTCCGCACATCGGAACCCTCCCACCCTCCGGTGCCACAATTGGCACCTTTCAGGGGGAGGGGGATACAGATACCTGTATAATACAGGTATCTGCACCCACTTCCGGGAATAGCTAGCTGCAGCTAGCCACAGATGCCCCCCCCCCCGTTGTGTTCTGGGAAACACACAGTGTACTGCATGCGCAGTAGGGAACCGGGCAGTGAAGTCGCAACGCTTCACTTGCTGATTCCCTGACAGAGGATGGCGGCGGGGGCAGCCGAGAGACGAGCGATTGCTCGTCATCTGCTGCCGACATCGCTGGACCCTGGAACAGGTAAGTGTCCATTTATTAAAAGTCAGCAGCTGCAGTATTTGTAGCTGCTGACTTTTAATATTTTTTTAAGGTGCAGCTCCTCTTTAAGGCACTGCAGAAACAGATCAAATGCAGACTGCATAGGTGTGAACCAGGCCTTACAGCTTCCATACGGTGCCTAGAATTAAGCCTGCTCTATCTGCTGGCCTAAATATAAAATGCAGATTAATATGCTTAGCATTGAAAACATATGACTTCACAAAGCAAAACATATCAATTTTTCTCAGTGTATTGGTAGTAACTGATCCTGTTTTATTACTTGAACCTGCAACCCATGCTGTAATTTCAGCTAAGATACAAAAAAAAAAGAGTCACTTCCAGTGCTAATAGGTCTTCCAAAGTGTGGAGTAACAGATGTCAGATAAAATGGTGGAGTGAAAGGTATATATGGTATCCAAAACTGGGTGGATGCTGCCTTCCTGAGATCGGGTAATCCGAAAGGAACTACAAGTAAAAAACAGAAATGGAAGGCGCACACACCTAGTGCATTACCAAAGATAATTTAATAATAAAAATGTTTTATATAAAAGTGGGTACTCACAAAATTCAACTGACAAAAGGCCATAAAAACAATGCATGGACATGCACAGAACACGGGTACAGCTAACGTGTTTTGGGGGCGCACCCCCTTCCTCAGAGCTAGGCTAGTCTCGTACACCATGGGCAAGAGCTTTTATAGGGAAATTTATAGGGAATCAAAAAGAGCCACGCCCTCAAAATCTAATTTTAATAAATTAAATCGCAGTGCCAAACTTTGTACAGGGATGAAGCAGGGTGCGTGGTGACATCACCATGTCTTAGCTGTACGTTTCGTCACGTACCAATGATGTAGCTTTAGGGTCATTTTGCTTTTTTTCTACAACCACGTGTAAAGGTATCAAATTTTAATAAATTAAATCGCAGTGCCAAACTTTGTACAGGGATGAAGCAGGGTGCGTGGTGACATCACCATGTCTTAGCTGTACGTTTCGTCAAGTACCAATGATGTAGCTTTAGGGTCATTTTGCTTTTTTTTCTACAACCACGTGTAAAGGCTTTAAAGGAAAACATTTCATGAGAGATAGGCTACCATTGCTGAACTTCTTATGAAAATGTTAGCTGCCTGAATGTCGTACTGATTCCTTTTCCACAATACTTTGAGAAACTGATCCAGTAAAAGCCAGTAGGTCGGTACAATGGGCAGTAACTGACATTTTTAGAAAGTCAATAGTAATACTGTATTTCAGAGATTACTCTCATGATAGTTTTACATTGCAGCCATGCTTCAGGCAAGCAGCTTCATATGCAGATGAAATAACAGGAAATGTTTTATCTCCTAAAGGATTTGTTTTTCTGTCCATGCTGCATCATACAGCTCAGGCCTGTCTCTTCCCCACTCCCAGCATGTGACCAGACAGAGAAAGAACCAGCAGTACACTGAAAAGTTCATCTCTATTCCTTCCTCCTATCAGCTGGTTTCCTGTCAGTCACTTACTGGTTCTTTGTGCCACTTCTCACTCTCCTAGATACTGCAAGAGGCTGATAAAAAGTCAAACTCAGGTAGGTACGGTGCTTGCATGAATCATTTTTTTTTGGAGGGGAAAGAGAAAGAATGATCATAAACACAGAAGTGTGGAACCTGTGTCCTCAATGTAAACCAAGAAAAGGATTTTATGGCGAGTACAAAAATCCAATTTTCTCCCTTTTGAGGTATACAGGAAGTCCTAAATCTTTTTGATGCCAAAAAAAACGTTTAACTAAGAGGGTGGCCAACACAGCAAACAAAGGCTAAAAGGCCCCTGAAAAATAAAACAGAACTGGGAACTGCTTGCAGTTCAAAAAGCTGTCTGAAGTACCTTTCAACCGGAAGTGGCATTGGATGAAACCAAAATATCGATCTGGTAACACTTAGAGAAAGTGTATACAGATGACCAGCTAGTAGCCAAATAAATCTGAGAAAGAGTTGGCTGATGTGGAAAAGCCCAAATAGCACTCACATATCTATCTTTGTGCCTTGAGACTAAAGGGTGGAATACAGTAATTGGGACAATAGGGCTGTTTGAAGGTCTGCCTGGATCACTCATAGATGGTGGATTGTGAGAATGGTACATCCTCTCCAGGTCCATCTGTGATATCCAAATGGAATCAATCTTTCTGAAAAAAGCAGTGGCAGAAAGAATAGACTCTCACACCCCAAACCATATCCAAACAATGGCTGGAAATTTCCTTGTGATGAACTGGCATCAGACAAAAAGGACAGAAAAGCAATGTCCTGGTTAAGGTTTTAAATTAAGGGATGGTGGTGCTGTTCAGGGTAAGTATGGGGAGAGCAGGATAAAAATGGAAGTAAATAAATAAATAAATATAAGACAGGTGCATGTAAATGGTAAAAGTGAAAATGCGTATACCTGATAAAAAAATCTACGTATAAAAAACAATAAGACAACTTCACTTAAAAACCAATGGCGATCTATAAAGTGACTACGTGCGACAGCTCATGAACATAATGTGTAACTCAATACATAATTATGTATAAGCAAATACATGTGACAAGCAAAACCAAAGGTGTAAAATCCCATAAAGATATAAAAGAAAAGTAAAAATAAAAAGTGACTCCGTGCTAAGATGAAAAAAATTATTATATATACAAAAATATAAAAAATATATATATAAAAAAATTATAAATATATATGTGTTGAATGAATCCAGTGAGGATAGGATGAGTGTATTCTCTAAAAAAAGGCGGTTCAAGTGTACATTTTCCAGTATGATGGGTAGAAAAAATAGGTCAAAAATCCTTGACACTTGTCCCAAATAAATCAATAGTAGTGATCAGTGATCAAAGTGGTGAAGTCCTGTGCTGTCCTTTAAAATACAACAATCTTGTGACATCATATGGCATATAGGCAAACAGATGACTTGTACACGGTGACCATTCAAGTTCTCCCCTCCATCCGTCGAGTGACCCCAAATGTGCAAACACTCACCAGAGTGCCTAACCCCCTGCAGGGGTAATAGGCGTATAATCTCCTTGGGCATACAGTAGGGATCCTCCTCAATGGGGACGGTTTGCTCGGAAAAGCCTCCTCTGTGGGGATATCCAGCCTCTGCCACTGAGTGTCCTTATTTTAAAAGTTAGCGGTCGAACACGTGCTCGGAGGTGTGCAGCACAGGACTTCACCACTTTGATCACTGATCACTACTATTGATTTATTTGGGACAAGTGTCAAGGATTTTTTACCTATTTTTTCTACCCATCATACTGGAAAATGTACACTTGAACCGCCTTTTTTTAGAGAATACACTTATCCTATCCTCACTGGATTCATTCAACACATATATATATATATATATATATATATATATATATATATATATATATATATATTTATAATTTTTTTATATATATATTTTTTATATTTTTGTATATATAATAATTTTTTTCATCTTAGCACGGAGTCACTTTTTATTTTTACTTTTATTTTATATCTTTATGGGATTTTACACCTTTGGTTTTGCTTGTCACATGTATTTGCTTATACATAATTATGTATTGAGTTACACATTATGTTCATGAGCTGTCGCACGTAGTCACTTTATAGATCCCCATTGGTTTTTAAGTGAAGTTGTCTTATTGTTTTTTTATACGTAGATTTTTTTATCAGGTATACGCATTTTCACTTTTACCATTTACATGCACCTGTCTTATATTTATTTATTTATTTACTTCCATTTTTATCCTGCTCTCCCCATACTTACCCTGAACAGCGCCACCATCCCTTAATTTAACCACTTCAGCCCCGGACCATTTGGCAGCCAAAGGACCAGAGGTCTTTTTTCAATTTCGCACTGCACTACTTTAACTGGTAATTGCGCGGTCATGCAATTTTGTAACCAAACGAAATTTGCGTCCTTTTCTTCCACAAATAGAGCTTTCTTTTGATGGTATTTGATTGCCTCTGTGATTTTTATTTTTTGCGATATAAACGGAAAAAGAGCGAAAATTTTGAAAAAAAAAGAGATTTTCTACTTTTTGTTATAAAAAAAATCTAATAAACTCAATTTTAGTCAAACATTTGGGCCAAAATGTATTCAGCCACATGTCTTTAGTAAAAAAAAATGCCAATAAGCGTATATTTATTGGTTTGCGCAAAAGTTATAGCGTCTACAAACTAGAGTACATTTTCTGGAATTTACACCGCTTTTAATTTATGACTGCCTATTTCATTTCTTGAGGTGCTAAAATGGCAGAGAAGTACAAAACCCCCCCAAATGACCCCATTTTGGAAAGTAGACACCCCAAGCTATTTGCTGAGAGGCATGTTGAGCCCATTGAATATTTTTTTTTTTTAGTCCCAAGTGATTGAATAAAGACAAAAATAAAAAAGATTTTTTTTTTTTTCAAAAAGTTGTCACTAAATGATATATTGCTCACACATGCCATAGTTATATGTGGAATTGCACCCCAAAATACATTTTGCTGCTTCTCCTGAGTATGGGGATACCACATGTGTGGGACTTTTTGGGAGCCTAGCCGCGTACGGGGCCCCGAAAACCCAAGCACCGCCTTCAGGATTTCTAAGGGTGCAAATTTTTGATTTCACTCCTCACTACCTATCACCGTTTCGAAGGCCATAAAATGCCAAAATAGCACAAAACCCCCCCAAATGACCCCATTTTGGAAAGTAGACACCCCAAGCTATTTGTTGAGAGGCATGGTGAGTATTTTACAGCTCTCATTTGTTTTTGAAAATGAAGAAAGTAAAGAAAAAAAAATTTTTTTTTCTTTTTTTCAATTTTCAAAACTTTGTGACAAAAAGCGAGATCTGCAAAATACTCACCATACCTCTCAGCAAATAGCTTGGGGTGTCTACTTTCCAAAATGGGGTCATTTTGGGGGGGTTTTATGCCATCTGGGCATTCCATGGCCTCCGAAACTGTGATTGGCAGTGAGAAGTGAAATAAAAAATTACACCCTTAGAAAGCCTGAAGGCGGTGATTGGTTTTTGGGGTTCCGTACGCAGCTAGGCTCCCAAAAAGTCCCACACATGTGGTATCCCCGTACTCAGGAGAAGCAACAGAATGTATTTTGGGGTGTATTTCCACATATGCCCATGACATGTTTGAGCAATATATCATTTAGTGACAACTTTTTGTAAAAAAAATATATATATATTTTTTTTTTTTCATTATTCAATCTCTTGGGACAAAAAAAAAAAATATTTAATGGGCTCAACATTGCTCTCATCAAATAGCTTGGGGTGTCTACTTTCCAAAATGGGGTCATTTGGGGGGGGTTTGAACTGTCCTGGCATTTTATGCACAACATTTAGAAGCCTATGTCACACGTCACCCACTCTTCTAACCACTTGTAGACAAAGCCCTTTCTAACACTTTTTGTTTACATGAAAACATATTTTTTTTTTGCAAGAAAATTACGTTGAACCCCCAAACACTATATATAATGTTAAAGCAAAGGCCCTACAGATTAAAATGGTGGGTGTTGCATTTTTTTTTTTTCCACACAGTATTTGCGCAGCGATTTTTCAAACGCATTTTTTTGTGGAAAAAATACACTTTTTTTTATTTTAATGCACTAAAACACACTATATTGCTCAAATTTTTGATGAAATAAAAAATATGATCTTAGGCCGAGTACATGGATACCAAACACGACATGCTTTAAAATTGCGCACAAACACGCAGTGGCGACAAACTACATACATTTTTAAAAGCCTTTAAAAGCCTTTACATGATACCACATTAGATTCACGGAGGAGGTCTACTGCTAAAATTACTGCCCTCGATCTGACCTTCGCGGTGATACCTCACATGCATGGTGCAATTGCTGTTTACATATGACGCCAGACCAACGTTTGTGTACGCCTTTGCGCAAGAGAAGGGGGGGCAGGGGTGCTTTTTTTTTTTTTTTTGGTTTTTTTTTTATTTATTTAGCTTTTTTATTTTATTTTTAAACTGTTCCTTCCATTTTTTTTCTTTGTTATGATTTTTATTGTTATCTCAGGGAATGTAAATATCCCCTATGATAGCAATAGGCAGTGACAGGTACTCTTTTTTTGAAAAAATTGGGGTCTATTAGACCCTAGATCTTTCCTCTGCCCTCAAAGCATCTGACCACACCAAGATTGGTGTGATAAAATGCTTTCCCAATTTCCCAATGGCGCGGTTTATATCCGGGAGGGGGGACATTCCCTCCCACTGCTTGTAAAAGCAGTCTAGAGGCTAATTACCCGCTAGAATTGCTTTTACATGAAAGCCGATCACTGGCTGAAAAGAATGATACCAAGATGATACCTAAACCTGCAGGCATCATTCTGGTATAACCATTCAAAGTCCAGCAACATACTGGACATATATTGTAATCTTTTTTTTTTCATGCAGCCTCTTGGCTGAACGAAAAAAAGAGATTGATTGGTGGGTATGCCCACCATTAGAATACCTCCCTTCATCCACCCACTTCTAATGATGGGCATACATGCACCATTTATATATGCCGATGCATGGGGGCATCCTCCCGCAAAAGTTATGCCGTGTACACACGGTCGGAATTTCGACCGTATGTACGTGGCATTAGGAGCCAATCGCTCCTCCCCCCCCCTGCTGCCCCCATGCTTCGGCATATATGCTCTTTTTTTTAACTGTGGTGGTGAAATCACCTCCTACAGCGTTGGAGTCGCGGCTTTATGTATCGTGGGAGCAAACGCTGTTGCTGTCAAGATAAATAAATCCGCGTTGCAACTGAATGGCGCACCTGAAAACAAAAAAATGCTTAACACTAAAACACAGTAAACAAAATTACATACCTGAAAAGCAAGCATGATAAAACATGATAAAACATAATAAAACATTGCAGAATAGAATGGAGTAAAAAAAGAGCAACAATAGAGAGAGAATAGAGTGAGAGAGAGAACAATAAAACGACAACTATTTTTATTTTTTTTATTTTTTTGAGATTCACAGGTAAAAAAGCTCCTGACTGAAGCGACTGAATCAAAACGCTACCACAAAAAAAATGTTAGCGATCGCAGGGATCAGGCCTGACTCTGCGAACGCTGCAGTTATGTGTGCTTAGTGTTTTGTAAGTGACAGTGATCGATCGATACTGCACTTGGGTGGGCTGGGCTGGGCGGAGGGGGAAAACGCAGGTGCTAGCAGGTATCTGGGCTGATCCCGCTAACAATGCGTTTTTTTGGAACCCTAAACTGCTGGGACGCTAGTATAGATCTGATCAGATCAGATATTGATCTGTTCAGATACTGTACCACTAAGGGAGGTGTATGCTTTGCGCGTGGGTGTTTGCGGTACTGGCACTAACCTGGGGCGACGCAGACCTTATTTGACCCTAAAACCTAATTGATATCACCCGCCGGGCGATCAGGGGGTTAAACCGTTATTGGGTAATAAATGGCGGGTGCCCTGACAGTATAAAAAATAAAGCTAACTAACCAGCGTCACCCGTAACAGTAATACAAAAAAAAACTGGTTACCTAGCGACACTAATGCAGCGATCAGAAAAACGATCGCTTAGTGACACTGGCAAAAGGGGGTGAAAGGGTTAACTAGGGGCAATCAGGGGGTTAAAACCTTAGGTAATATATGGGGGTAATATATGGGGGTACCTGACGCTATATAAAAACCTGACGGGGAACCTAAATAACGAAATAACTAACTGGCTAACCAGCGTCACCAGTGACAGTTATACAGTGATCACTGGTGAAAGGGTTAACTCTAGGGGCAATCAGGGGGTTAAAACCTTTATTTAGGTTGTAATATGGGGGTACCTGACCTATAAACCTATTTATGAACCTATATAAACATGGCGGTTACCTAAAAAAAAAAAATGGTTACCTAGCGACACTAATGCAGCGATCAGAAAAACGATCGCTTAGTGACACTGGCAAAAGGGGGTGAAAGGGTTAACTAGGGGCAATCAGGGGGTTAAAACCTTTATTAGGTAATATATGGGGGTACCTGACGCTATATAAAAACCTGACGGGGAACCTAAATAACGAAATAACTAACTGGCTAACCAGCGTCACCAGTGACAGTTATACAGTGATCACTGGTGAAAGGGTTAACTCTAGGGGCAATCAAGGGGTTAAAACCTTTATTTAGGTTGTAATATGGGGGTACCTGACCTATAAACCTATTTATGAACCTATATAAACATGGCGGTTACCTAAAAAAAAAAAATGGTTACCTAGCGACAGCAGTGACACTAATACAGCGATCAGAAAAACGATCGCTTAGTGACACTGGCAAAAGGGGGTGAAAGGGTTACCTGGGGGGCAATCAAGGGGTTAAACCTTTATTAGGGGGGGGTAGGGGGCTACCTTGGACCTAAAACTAACTGCACTGACAGTTATTACAGTCACACTGACACTAAATGCAGTGATCAGTAAATAAATGATCACTGCAATTAGTGACACTGTGACTGGGGGGGGAGGGGGTGATCTGGGGGGTGATCTGGGGGTGACAGGGGGGGTGTTTTGTGTGCCTATGTGTACTGGTGTCAGTGTACTGTTGGTGCACTAACCTTTAGACGTTCACAGCTCGGCGTTCCGGTCACATAGACCGGCGCACCGAGCGTGACATCACTTCCTCTGCCTGTGTTTTGATTGACACAGACAGAGGAAGCATCTGATTCGCCAGGAGCGATCGCGAGGGGGTGACCAGAAACCACTGGCCGTCCCCTCATCCCGGATCGCTCCTGAAGCGATCCCGACCGTCCCCGCCGGCCGGGGGGGGTCCGATCGGACCCCCCACCCGCCGGAAGAATGGCACGTACAGGTACGTGGTTCTGCCTGTACGTGCCATTCTGCCGACGTATATATACAGGGGGCGGTCGGCAAGTGGTTAAAACCATTTCTTTTACTACACACTAGTGTGTAGTACCTCTCTGGGAGGCTGCAGTTCTAATCCTAAGCGTGGATTCTATATATATTTTTTATTTTAATGTCCTGTTAAGGTGAAATGCAAAAAGGAAGCCCTGGGCCTTATCCCTTTGCAAAACCAGAAAAAGTTTTTTTCTAGGATTATGCTGCCAATTCAGACACTCATTTCACAGAGGTGATGGCGAAAAGAAACACCACCTTGCAGGGGAGTAGTTTCAAAATGTAGGGTGAACCAGATTCAGATCCCATAGAGTCACAGGGGAACGGATGAGGGGAGGTACATGGGAGACCCCCCTGTACACAGGTCTTCATGAAAGAGGCCAACAGACTCAGACTCAATAGAAAGAAGAGAAACCTAACCCTTGATAGTGCTGAGAACCAAACAATGGACCAGATTCAGCTACAGGATTCATCCTATGAAGAAACACATGGGGTAGAAGCCCTGATATTCATACTGTGACGAAACGCTCCCACACTCCTCTTGAGTGCTTTCGTCATATACCACTCCCTCTCAGTCTTGATATAGATCTCAGATATTCCAACCGTTCCCAACCACTAAACGAGACAACACTTGCTTAGCTGCTCAACATGGACTGTTTTTTTTAGAACCAAACTGACTACTATATACAGTAGAAGAGGAGACCCCCCCTCCTGCTCATTTTACTCTAACAATACACCTGTAACAAATTAACATGAGCTAATTAACTAATCCCTTTAAGCAGCCAATGGGACTCTGTGCCCATCAGGATTTCACTAAAGGTCAGACTTGTTGTCACTGAGCTAATATCATCAACTCCACAAGACAGCAGGAGCTCCATTAGGAGTCGGCCTGTCTCCTACATTGTACAGAGGACAATGTGATCAGCTCTCTCAATTAACATCTTGAGTTCATCAACAAACTAAGAATAGTCTTTACATATATCCTGCATTGAATCTGACTAGCACAGATTATAGGGGGGGGGGGTTCTCATTCACCATGTGCCCTAGAGACACAGGGTGATTTACACATAAGAAGGTCCGGGGAAGCTGGACAAGGAGCCTCCAGAACTCTCCAGGGCAAGCTGAGTTCCACAAACCCCCGACCCAAAGTCACTCCTGTCACACATCTCCCCTTTCGGCAGGAGACTAACACAGGAGGAAACCCCAGATGGGTTAACTCCGAAGTTAGTCAGTAGTTCCAGTTTCCCATTGCCGGTATCCACACAGTACCCCAAATATATTGTCCCAAACATAGCATTACTTACCCAGCCAACCTCTGCCTCTCTCAGAGAACATGCCCGCCGCTGGGGAGAGGCCTGGACTGGCCCTTCTCCCTGGAGTCCTTTCAGCCGCTGGAGAGAAGACATGGTGACTGGGATCACTCCGTCATGCTGTTGGGGATTTGGGCCCATCCACCCAGCATCCCTGGAGTATACAAGTGGGGACCGCAGTCCCATCCCCCGATATCAGCTCAAGCTGCAGTTTTGTGTAGGGGCCAGTAGCATTCTGCCCTGTTAGCACTTCAGCTGAGGACCCCACATCATCCACTCCGGCTAACTGTTGGGGAGTGACCGTCACCTTCTCACCATGGGCCCCTAGAACTACTGCAGGTGTGGGGCAGAGGTCTTGGACCCTCTGTCCGGTGACCAGCACTTCAGTTGGAGGAGTCTCTTGTAACTCCACAGTTGCCGCCGGTGCTGGGCAGAGCACAGTAAAGTTTGGCCCTAATACCAGCTCTTCTGCTGGAGGCTCATCAGGTTGTTTTTCCTCAGCAGAAAAGTCTATCAAATCCCCTGTCTCTGCAACTGGTGTCTGGGGATATAGGTTCACCATCTCCTGTCCATGGAACCCAGAAGATGCTATTGGTGCTGAGCAGAGGTTGGCAGAGCTCTGGCCGGTTGTCAGCACTTCAGCTTTGGGGATGTCAATTTCCAGATTTTCCACTGCCGATTCCCTGGCATGCTGCTAGACAGGCACATTCCTCCATCCAAGATCATCCCATGCAGAAACAGGATCATCAAGGTCAGTCAGCACTTGCTGCATCCGCCATAAGACCTCCGCATCCATAGCTGCAGGGGCAGGTTGGCAAAGCACACTGTTACTCTGCCACATTGCCGACTCTTTAGCCAGGATTTCAGAGTTGTCCACTGGTATTTCCTGATAGTCCCAGGCAAAGGGAGCCCCACCCTGCTGCTGAGCAGAGTCTAGGAGCTGTCTGTAGGCGATCTCCAGCTCCCATTCCTGAGCGGCCAGGAACTCCAAATCTTCCTGTGCCCAGAGCACTTCCGAGATGTTCAATATTTGCTCTCTGTGCTCCATTATTTCCTCCAAACGACACTCCAGATCACTCCCAAAGTCAGGGTCCTCGGACAACCTCCAGTATAACAATCCCAGGCCATTATAGTCAAAGCCTTCTGTGGGGCTGTCATCCGCTGTCCATGGGCACACTTGGGCTACATACCACCGGAGGGCTCTGTAGCTCTCGTCCAACCGCATTTCTGCCCGGATGAGCCTGCTTAACTCAGCTGTCCACTGCTACTTCGGTTGTTCCCCCAATAACAGCATTCGTACTTCATACTGCGACCAGTACCTTACATGGATGGAGGGGAGAACTTTTCCCTGGTGTCGGTGCTCACAGGCTAGCGCTTCCTTCCAGAGTTGTAGGCGGACAGAATCATACCATCCCAGCAGGACCTGCACCAATACTGATCCTCTGTGCTGTATCCGCATCTCTCGCAACCTTCTTCCGAATTCCTCTTCGATGGCGGCTGGTATCTGTACCTCTCCTCCTCTCCTGCTATACGGACCTTGGATCCAGGTGGAGGTTTGGATGTCCCTGACTGCAGGAAGTATCCCACTGCTTGCCAACAATGTGACGGAACGTCCCTACACTCCTCTTGAGTGCGTTCGTCATATATCACTTCCTCCCAGTCTGACTATGGATCTCCGATATTCCAACCGCTCCCAAGCACCAAACGAGACGAAACTTGCTTAGTGCTAGCATGGACTGTTTTATTAGAACCAAACTGACAAGTATTTATATACAGTAGAAGAGGAGACAACCCCTCCTGCTCATTTTACTCTAACAATACACCTGTAACAAATTAACATGAGCTAATTAACTAATCCCTTTAAGCAGCCGATGGGACTCTGTGCCCATCAGGATTTCACTACAGGTCAGACTTGTTGTCACCGAGCTAATATCATCAACTCCACAAGACAGCAGGAGCTCCATTAGGAGTCGGCCTGTCTCCTACATTGTACAGAGGACAATGTGATCAGCTCTCTCAATTAACATCTTGAGTTCATCAAACTAAGAATAGTCTTTACATATATCCTGCATTGAATCTGACTAGCACAGATTATAGGGGGGGGGGGGGGGGTTCTCATTCACCCTGTGCCCTAGAGACACAGGGTGATTTACACATAAGAAGGTCCGGGGAAGCTGGACAAGGAGCCTCCAGAACTCTCCAGGGAAAGCTGAGTTCCACAAACCCCGACCCAAAGTCACTCCTGTCACACATACCAAGTGAAGAATGCCTTCCATGTCCTATTATAGACCTAACAGAAAGTATAGTTCTAGCTTTTAGCACTGTATGAATTACAGATTTAGAGAAGGCTCCTAGAACATTTCAAAAGCTATGTTATTAAGGCCAGCAACTAAAGGCAGTATGGAAAGTTGGTTCCCGGGGACAGGAGATCCCGATGATCTTGCAGTGGCCACAGAGCATGTGGCAGGAGTCTTACCAGGTCAGCATACCACATTTTCTTGAGCCAAACTGGAACAATGAGGATCACAGGAATGCCCTCCGTTTCAATCCTGAGACCTAGAAAGGGCAGACATTTCAGGGGAGGAAAGACATAGCTCAGGATGTACTGATCCCACCGAGCCACCAGAGGATCAAATGTTTCCAATAGAGGATCCCTGTACCTGGATAAACCTGTCTAGTTTGTCATTGAACCAGAAGGACAGAAGTTCTACATCTGGTGTCCCCTACCTACAACACAGAGCGTGGAGCACAAAGATCCAGGCATTACCAGCTTAGGAAATGTGCTTGCCAATTTCCTACTCATAGAATGTACACAGCTGTCAAGGCTGGAACTTGAAGTTCTCTCCCGGAACTGTTTTCGATCTACCTCTCCTGCCTTGGCAACCCTTCTGGATCATGTTTGATGATTGATGTATGCCACCTGTGGTGTTGTCTGGCTTAATCTGGATCTTAAGATCCTCTAGTAGGATGGTCCAAGCCTGTATAGACAGCCAAATCGCCAAAAGTTCAGATATCTTTATCTGTAGACGAGACCCCCCTCCCCCATACCAAAGACCAAGTCCTCTGCAGTGACAGGGTGCTCAGGACTCCTCCTCAGCCTTACCGGCTGGCATGCAGCGTGAGGCTCCTCCAAAAGATTGGACTGAAGCACTTCCCTGATTCCAGAGCTAGATTCCTGAGCCACCAAACCAAAGGCAACCTGGTTCTCAGTGACAAACAACTTTGTCTAGAGACCAGATTAACTTTTCCCATGACCGCAGAATGTTGTTTTGCAGATGTCTAGAGTGAAACTGGGCAAATTAAACTGCCTCGATAGACTACTATCAGGCCTAGTACCTCATATAAAAGCGAAGAGTTGGACAACTCCTGGACTAGAGAGTTTTAATCTGAGACCAGAGGGTTTCTCCTGTGGAACACTCTGGCCTCAGCTGTATCCAGAACTAGACCCAGATACTTCAAATGATGAGTGTGTTAGTTCCAGGAACGATTTTTGATCCATCTGAATTACTGTAATGTCTGGACAGTCAAAGGCATGTGTCCTACAATGGTGCAGGAAAGTGTAGCAGGTTAAGAACTGGGACCAGCACCTTGATGAATACCCAAAGTGTCAACATGAGGCTGCAGGACAGGGTCACAAACTGGTAGTGCAGGAGCCCCAGGGCAAAGTGTAGGAATCACTGATGCTCTGGAAAGATAGGGGCATGAAGGTAAGCATCCTTGATGTCTTCTAAAGCCAGAGAATCTCTCTTGTGATATGAGGTGATGACAAATTTTATGGATTCCATATGGAATCCCTGGACCAGAATGAAGGCATTAAGAGCTTTGAGATCCAAGATGGGGAAAATTACCCCCTTGAGTTTTGGAACAGTGAACAGATTGGAATTAAATCCCTGAAACCTTCTGGCTACAGGAACTGGGGCAATGACACCCGAATCCAGAAGACCTGGGAGGGCTTGGTGGAGATTTGCTAAACTGCGTGGAGAAACAGGAAGGTTAGAGGTGGGAAAACATTACTCCAAGCTACAGACATTGGAAACTTGAGTAAGCACGCTGCAAGAAGCCCTGGAGCCAGTAAGGAACCTCGTTTAGCAACTTGCATTTTTGCCCCCCCCCCCCACCTTTTAAGCTGTAATGGTCGGACTTTCCAATGGTAAATTCCGATCGAGTGTAGACAATTCCGATGCACAAAGTGCCACGCATGCTCAGAATCAAGCAGAAGAGCAGCACTAGTTATTTAACTTGATTTTTCTCCGCTCGTCGTACGTGTTGTACGTCACCATGTTCTTGACGTTCGGAATTTCCGACCAACTTTGTGCGACCGTGTGTATGCAAGACAAGTTTTAGCCAACATCCGTCAGAAAAAAACATGGGGTTTTGTTGTCAGAATGTCCGATCGTGTGTGTACGCGGCATTATAGGCAGTGGACAGGTGTGTTTACCTGACATGTAGTGATCAGCGGGTGGCAAGCCCTCCAAACACTACACACTCTAGCAAATAGGGAGGTGCTGCAAAATGGCACATCGTTTCCTCACCGCCTGTCAGTAGATGGGGCTTCAGAGGAAAGGGAGATTTAAATTTCTTAATCTACCATTTTTTTTTTTTAAAGATAATTTATTGGTATTTTCTTTTGTTATATAAAGCCAAAAGAAAGCAATTGAACAGAGGTCAAAAAACAAAACAATTGTTAATTGTGGTAGGCTGGGGGGGGGGGGGGGGAGAGACAGGGGGAGGTAATCCAAGCTATGTTTTTCAGGAATTGAGCTATCATTTAGCTCAGATATGCCAGACAGCCATAAAATATGGCGAAAAATCATGAGGTGATAACGTGGAAGTGGGGTGTTATTTTAGATGATCTGTCCATGTTATGTTGTAGAAAGTGCCATTACGGTCATGAATAGCAAAAATCTTTAGGAGAATGAAAACGGAAAAATGGCTAATGTTAGAAGAGTATAAAAGTTCAAGAGAGCAGTGTTCCTCATATAATGGCGAGGCTTTATTTGTGCCTTTAGCTGGAGATGAGGGAGTTTTTGAGGCGTTGGTGGTAGTCGGGAAATCCTTTAAAGATTAATTATTGTGGTCCGATAGCACTCTAGCTATGTATAGGCCCCACTTGCGATTGAATTTGAGTGTTGTTTGGATATGAGAAAGGACCAGATCTCCGCAGTAAGTTCAGCAGGTAATTTTGAACATCCTTGATGGTAGGAGGGGAGGATGAAGTCCAATGTTTAAGTATGGCTCTTCTGGCTGCCATGTAGCATGTGGCCAGCCATGCTTTGTTGTGTTGAATAATTTTGGTTTGCGTTCTCGGTTGGCAGGGAGAAGAGATATCCAATGAGCCAAAAAGTAAAGAGTATATATCCTTACGAGGTTGGAGTCCAGTAACCATGGCAGCAAATATCTCAAGTTGGTCCCAAAAACGTGAGATGAGAGGGCATGACCAAAGCCTGTGTAGCAGGGAGGACCTGTGGTCATGGGCGTCCGCAGAACTTTTTTCAGGGGGGGGGGGCATCATTTTAGGGTCACCTATGCACCGCCCGTTTTCGACAATGTCATTATCACATTATCATGATCAGAGACTGCAGACGCAGTACAGTCCCTAGGATAAGTAATGGATAATGGCCAACAGGCCCTCTTACCAGACCCAGCAAAACTACAGCAGTGATCCCTTCGGCTGGATGATCGATTAGTCTGGGTTCCCCGGGGGCGATTCTGGTCAGTAGTGTAGCATGTATGTACCCTGGTAGTGGCTCAGTATTTCTCTCTCTGGTGGTGCTGGGCAGCATGGCTCTCTCTCTGGCTTCCGCCCAGCACACTACTTGTTCTTTGTCCTGTAGCACTCTCTCACTCAGCTTTTTTTCCAGGCTGCAGTCTCTCAATCTATCTCTTGATCGAGCTGTAGCCTCCTCCCTGTGGAAAATGAGGCTGCCAATCTTTGGGACTACATGTCCCATGATGCTCTCCTCTCCTTTGATTGGCCCTCAGTTATGGCCAATAGGGAAGGAACGGAGCAGGCAGGAAGCTGGGAGGGGAACCTGGGAGAGCCGCCGTCTCTTCTCCCTGACAGGAGAAAGGGGGGGGGGCGATCGGGGGAAACCTCTAACAGCCCACAGCTCGACTTTCTCCTGTCACAGCGTCGCCGAGTCACACTACACTGATGGGGGGGGGGGGGGGCTTGACAGCACCTTGATGGTGGCACCCAGGTGTGGGCTGCCCGCACCCCGATAGTGACGCAACTGTGCTAAATTTAAGATCCGATCCCTGATTCCGGGGGGGCACTTGACCCCCCACCTTGCCCCTACCTGCGGACACCCATGCCTGTGGTCATTACATAAGAGACAGTATTGACGGTCAGGATATTGAGCTTGCTTTGAGTGGGGGATGTATGCCTGATGCATAATCCTGTATTGCTGCTCACGCCAGAATTTGTTTGTTATAAAAGAGCAGGTAGTGTTTTATCCGACCATGATGCAGTGTTTTGCCTCAGTGCAGAGCAAGTCTTTGTTCCATGATGTTGCTGCAGTAGAGTGCACCGGTTTTCGTGAGTAAGTAGTTCAATGGTTTATACAGGTGAGAAATGTTGTGGCATTGGAGATCCACAAGAGAGTCTATATGAGAGGTCTTGAAGTGCAAATCCCTGGATGGGCATATTTTGCACACAAAGCTTGCTTGTTGAGTATGGATTAGGTGATAGCTCTGGGCTAACTGGGGAAAAGGCAGGGCTCAAGTCCTGCGGGAACTCATGGGAACGGAGTTCCTGTACTTTTTCCACAACAGGAACTCAGTTCCTGTTAGCAGCCGTGTCCTGCAAGACTTTGAAGTATGCAAGCTGTGTGGCAGGTGCTACACCAGCAGCTGCCGACACAGCTCGCAATAGTAAGTGCCGCACACCTGACCATTCAAGCATTTCCAGTAGGGGGCCCCATGACAGCTTCCGCTTCGATCTACCTGTCAATCACAGCTAGCTGACAGGTAGATCAGGTCCCTGCTGCTAAGAGATTGTATTTAGTCAGACCTCTCGTGATGCGCTCCTCCCCGCCGGTCCCTCCTGATTTTCTGTCTCCTCACCCCCCCCCCCAGTCTCCTGCATACTTGCTCAGTGTGTCCCGCTGAATCCCCCCCTCCTCTATCTTCAGTGCCATATGATGAGAGAACCCAGAGGAGGAGCACAGCTATTCTGCTCACAGGACATGCAGGGAGAGAGGTGAGCTGAGGGAGGAACATCAGTTTGGGGTGGTAAGCTGAGCACAATACCTGGCAAAGTTTAATGCCAGGAGGGGAGTTTATGTGGAAATATGTGAAGGGTTGGAATAGCAGCGGGTGTGTGTTGGAGCCCTGCAGAGTTTGCAGCCCCCCAAGCTAACATACATGTCCTAAGCAGGAACACATCACTATCTCCTCAAGCATTCTGCCCAGATAATGTGCAGTTAATTTATGACCTTTCCGTTTAACCCTGTGTTATCCAAACTCTGTTCAATGAAAAGTGTAAACTCACCACATAAACACTCTATATACAAAATAACATTCCCCAATATAGATCAGAACATGATGTTCACATTTGCATTGAAGCACAATTGAATGAATGCTGATTATTCAAAGAATTACCGTATTTATGTTTATTGAGGACTGTTTTTTTTATGTACTAACAGTTAAGCTTCATACACACAATACGAAAATTGGATGAAAAATACCACTTTTGAAGTGTTCGTGCATATGAAAGTATAATTTTTTTTTTTGGTGGGGGAGTGGATCTTGGGCGGTAGTTCCCACACTTTTTTGCCCAGGACTTGGCCCCTGGGAAAAGGAAGGGGTTTGCCTGAGATGTCAAATAATTGTACGAAATTAGTCAAACCCTGTGAAGTCCATGTGGCAAAGGCTGCATGTTGCTGCGCTCGTGGAAAAAGAGGGTGCTTGGTAATGGGTAGATGGCGGGAGAGAAGGGGAGATTGCCCCATTTTCTTCCTAAGCTCTCTCCAAACTGCCACAGTGTCTCTTATTAAAAGATTTTGCCTTAGTGATGGTGGAAGAGATCTGATCCCACAATGCAGCAAGAATGGCAGACCATAGGGGCTCACCATCTGAGATTCTAATTCAAAGGTAGAGTGCCTAGAGGTTTGTGTCAACCAGTCTAACCCCCCTCTCAAGAGACAGGACAGGTTGCAGAGTCTTGTGTTTGGCAGATTGCCCCCCCCCCCCCCTTCATGTTTAGGGAGGTATAGCTTGTGAATAGAAATCCGAAGGCGACGACCCATACAAAAATTATTAAGGGCTTTGTAGGTCTTTGTGCTTTATTATTAAGAGGATGGTCTGTAGGGGGGTAAAGGAGTTTTGGGACGCTTACCATTTTGTACAGGAGAGAGAGAGAGAGAGAGAGAGAGAGAGAGAGAGAGAGAGAGAGAGAGAGAGAGATTTAACCAGTTTTCCATTTCAGCTATGATTTTGGAGAGGACGGGGGAATAGTTGAGTTGATAAGGGGGGGATGGTGTTTTACCAATTTGAATTCCTAATTAACGTGGTTTGTGGCTACAGGGAAGATAGAGCCAGTCGCCCAGGGCGGGGGGTGGGTACAAAATAGGGGTAGTATTTTGCTGTTGGTGAAGTTAATTCTTAGGCCCGAACATGTCCTAAAGCATGTGAAGATTTTGTGGATATGGAGCATATCCACTTGCGGACTTAAAGTAAAAATACCCTGACCCCATGCAACTCTGAATGGAAAAGTTGGTAATGGCTAGGGGTTCGAGTGCGAGGTTGAATAGTAGGGGCGAAAGGGGACACCCTTGACGCGCACCTTTATGTAGATGAATGGAGTTGGAGATAAGGCCTGCTGCAATGACGTTTGCAGAGGGGGCGAGATACATGGCGTTGATGAGATGGAGAAAAGGGCCTGAGAAATCAAATTTAGTGAGGACCATTTTCAGTGGAAACTGACATTGCCAAAGGCCTTTTTTGACATCAAGGGTGACAATGGCAGTATCCTTGTCTGGGTTGGCTCTCGCATTTTCTAAGACTACGAGGACCTTCCTTATATTGGAGGTAGCGTATCTTCCTTGGGTATTGTGTGAAGCCTGCTTGTGAAGGGTGGATGAGGGTTGGCATAATTGAAGCCAATCTGTTCGCCATTATTTTAGATAGAAGTTTTGTGGCGATGTTTCAGGGATATTGGGCGGTAGGAGCCAGGTTCAATGGGATCTTTCCCTTTTTTTGAGTGTCAGTTTAATGTGTGCTTGGAATCCTGAGGGAAGGTAGGGGTTTCCATCAAGTATATTTTTTGACAACTGAAGCTAGGGTGGGGGGTATATAGTGTCTGTAGAGAGTATGTAAAATTCTGATGTGTAACCGGCGGGGCCTGGGGCTTTACCGGTAGATAGGGATTTGATTGCATCTGTGATTTCATCTATTGAAATCTGGGCATTGAGTCGAGCGAGGTGGGCGTCATCGATGATAGGCAGCGAGATTTTATCTAAGAAGTCTTTTGCTGTATTCTCGTCAATGAGGTCAGGTCCATAGAGGTTTGCATAGAACCTCTTTAGGACGGTGTTGATGACCTTGGGAGATGTAACAAGGTTGCCTGATTTGTCTTTTAAGTGTGAGCGCCTTTGCTTTATTGCCATATTTATGGTATTGCAAGTCTAGGAGAGACTGGTGCATTTTTTCCTGTGCCTCTGCCCACAAATCGAAGCGGCTTTTGGTGTCACGCGGCAGGATTTCCTACTCTCTGGAGAGTTATGTTGGGATAGTTGTGACTGGGCTACACGCAAGGCATTGCTCACCTCACAGTATTCTCTGGTGACCCTTTTTTTTGTAGGCTGAGGAGTAAAAAATTATTTTACCCCTTAACACGCCTTTCCCAGCGACCCATAGTAAATTTGGGTTGTCTGTGTGCTGAGTTGGTAGCTGTAGTCAGCCCAATTGTGTCAAATGATGGATTGAAGTGTTGGATCATGGGCCAAGTAGCATGGAAAACACCAGATTTTGACTGAGTTTGAGGTGATGAAACCTGAAAGGGCTACCAATATTGGGGAGTGGTCAGATAGGGCTATTTCATGTATGTGGGGGTCTGTAATGTGTTCTAGGAGGCAGCATTACCAAAGGTATAAATCGATCCTGGACAAGGTGTTATGTGGAGGAAAAAAGAAGGTAAACTCTCTCCCGTCAGGATTTGAAAGTCTCCATAGATCTACAAAGTTAAGGCTTTCAGTGAAGTTCAACAAGAGGGAGGGGGAGCTTGAGGGGGGCCAAGGCAGGGGAGTGGTGACTCAGATTTATCCTCTTGGTAGTTGAGTACTGAATTAAAGTCGCCTCCCAGAGGGGTAGATGTATATAGGGTGCCAGGAGAGATGTTAGATGTTGGAAAAATTGTTTGGGAGGAGAATTGGGGGCATAGACATTAGATATAGCCCATTCCCGTGTAGAGGTTTTTAGTTTAGCTATGAGGATTTGTCCCTTGTCATCTGTTTGCGTGGAGAGGACCTCATAAGGGAGTCGATTTGTGGATAAGGATGCCTGCTTTCCCTTTACTAGCTGGTGACCAAAAGATCTGGCCTACCCAGAGTTGCATGCGGGTGAAGTCTGCTGTTGTCTTGTCAAGTGTGTCTCCTTGAGTATCGCGACATCAGCTTTGAGGCCTTTTAGATGTCGAAGGACCGCCATACGTTTTTGAGGGGAGCGCAAACCCTTGACATTCCAGGAGACACCTTTCATAATAGGGTTTTGTGGGGTGGGGTGTGGTTTGATTCTGCTGTTCAGTGGTATGGGAGCTCTGCATTTCATCCTCCAAGTCTGATAAGCGGTGTTCCGCTTTGCGTGATCTCCCAGCTCTTTCCTGAGCTGGGTGATCCCTGCTGCAATTGCCCTGTCCACTGCCTCTATGATTGTGGGTGAAAAAGGAGGGCTACCACAGCCTGAGCCAGTCCTGCATATTGTTCCTCTTAGATGGAGGGAGCCGCAGGTATATGTTTATTGGGGCTTGGCGTGGAGGACATTTCCCCTGCATCCGCCATGATGGCCACGTGTGAGTGTTTGATGGGGAGAGGACAGGGTGAGTGGCTGTGGCCTTGGTTGCGGAACTAGGTAGGATGAACCTGCCCATGCCCGATGGTCGCAGGGATGTGGCAAAGATGGTGGCGGGATCGGATGCCGTCTGAAGGAGACGTTTTTTAATGCGGTTTCTCCCAGGGGCCGCCTTTCCAAGCTCCTTCACATGTGGCGCCAGAACCAAAAGTCTTAATCTACCTTTACTGATGCAGTAATTAATAGAGTTCACAGTACTTTTTCTTGGAATTCAGTTTAATGCATATGATTATGTGCATGGGAATTTTGGAAAAAACAAAACAAAAAAAAAACGTTATTTACACAATTAGCAGTTTGAAGGGAACAGATCCCCTATAATAAATATGTCCTATGTTTTCAAGTTTACCTCACTTCACACTTAAATCAGACCCCTGGGTTATCAATAAAAGTTGAAGTTTAACTATTGTGCAGAGCCATGTTTTAAGGACATGACCTCTTGCACATCGCTAACCGTGCAAAATTAAAATGTTGGTGCCAATAATAAAATGTTACCTAATTGACACATGATAATAGATTACTGACTGAAGCACAGAATAAACATTTATGCAAAGCCGTTATTTTAATAAGAAGCCTGCTTGATTATTAAATATTTGCCATGTTCCTACTAGAGCAGACTTTGATCTTGTCACCAATCACATGTTAACTACAAACCTATTTTGTAGTGTACTTTCAACAAGACTGCTTACTAACAAAAAAATGTTTTATGGATTCTTTGAGTTAGACAATACCTGTTGGGTGTAATTACATACAGCAAATGGCACTATGATTCATCACAACACATGCCAATCACTAGGTCCTGGCCAGTGATTGACCGCTGGCACCCTGCGATTGGCTCTGAGTCTGACCGAACAAAGCTCTGTGAGTGCGACAGGGGTTCTAGTTGGTTTTTCATTCCCTGCTAAACGGGGTATGAAAACAACTAGATCCTCAGTAAAAGCAGCACACAGTACAGATACAAACACTTGTTAGGTACACATTTAACCCCTTGATCGCCCTAGATGTTAACCCTTTCCTGCCCAGTGTCATTAGTACAGTGACAGTGCATATTATTAGCACTGATTACTGCAATAATGGCACTGGTGGTGGCAGTTAGTTCCCACAAAGTGTCAATTAATGTCAGATTGCCTGCCTCACTATCGCAGTCCCATTATAAGTTGCTGATCGCCACCATTAGTAGTATAAAGAAAACAAATAAAGATTCCAGTATGTATCCCATAGTTTGTAGAAACGTGCTATAACTTTCACACAAACCAATCAATATACATTTGTTGGGATTTTTTTTTTTTTTTTTTTTTTTTTTAACCAAAGACATGTAGCAGAATACATTGTGACCAAAATGTATTAAGAGATTTAAATTTTTTTTTATGGGAAATGTTTTAAAGCAAAAACTAAAAAAAATATATATTATATTTTTTTTTCAAAATTGTCAGTGTTTTTCTTTTATATAATAAAAAAATAAAAACCCAAAGGTGATCAAATATCACCAAAAGAAAGCTCTATTTGTATGAAAAAAAAAAAAAAAAAGATATAAATTTAATTTTGTTATATGACCGCCCAAGTAGCACAACGCCGCATTGCAAAAAATGGCCCGATAATGAAAGCGGGCAAGTGGTTATACTGCAGTGTACAGCATTATCATAAACACAGAGGCAGTGGCGTAACTAGAACCCTCAGGGCCCCGATGCAAGAAACCATGGAGGGGGGCCCCGACCTCCGGACAAAGCTCTTTACTCCAAACCCGATGGAACACCAGGGCCCGGTCACAAGTGGGTGGCTGCATATAAAAAAGGAACCGATTTCTCCATTCCCTCTAAACTGAAAAATTCAGAAAAAAAAACCCATCAAATGCCGCCACTGTGCCCATCAAACGCCACCAGTGTGCCCATCAAACGCCACCAGTGTGCCCATCAAATGCTCTGCCACTGTGCCATCAAATGCTGCCGGTGTGCCCATCAAACGCCACCAGTGTGCCCATCAAATGCTCTGCCACTGTGCCATCAAATGCTGCCGGTGTGCCCTTTAAATACGGCCACTGTGAATCCCCACCGCCCGATCGCCATCTGACCGGCACTTACCCTGTCCTGGTGGGGCAGCGGGTGACGGCCACGAGCGGGGTCCTCCATGCGTCTCCTGCCATCCTCATCTCCCGTTCTCTCCTCCTGATAGGCGTCCAATAGCTGGGCCAATCATTTCAGCCAATCAGGTGACAGGTAACAGACCCACACACCTGATTGGTGGAGAGGCGGTTCAGTGTTAGAAATGTGAATATTCACTATCCTAAACACACCTGGGTGGACTGTGAGCGTCAAGCATGGCACTCGCAGTTAACCTATTTTGAAGCCTATTATAGCCGATGGCTCTAATCAGGTGCTTCAAAGCCCCCCCCCTGTGTAATTCAGGCCCCCCAAAAAAAGACCGGACACCTAAATATGGGGGTGGCAGCGGTGGCCATGGATAGATTCATGCTATGCATGATTCTATCCATACTGCACTGTAGGGGGAGACAAAGAGCACACACTGCTTTCACTAGGCTAATGTGAGGAGCTCCCTGCACAGTGCCTAATACAGGTCGGAATCAGCTGACAATCGGGGAGCTCCTCTCAGCTGCCCCTCCTATCAAAGAGTACAGGGGGACCTCAAGGGCCCCCTGCAGCAAGGGGCCCGGTCGCCATGGCGATCTCGGCAACCCCTATAATTGCACCACTGCACAGAGGAGTGGGACCAATGTCTCTCAAGAACTCAAAGAAAATGATTGTATGGTGAAACATCCTGCCACGAGAATTGGAGAAAGTATACCTTGTTCATAAGACCTGAGAGGGCTTGATGGAGATCTGTTAATCTGTGTCGGAGGGTTGGCAGTGAAAAACCAAGAAGGTGGAAGGAAGCAAAACCCTACCTAGGAGACTCTACCTCACACACCCAGACATCTGAGATGCAAGTTGGTCAAGTGTCTGTAAAGGTTAACAAACCCCCCACCATTCTAGAAAGTGGGTACACACCCTCATGCTGAGAAGACACAGACCCTTTGTGTAGCCTGGGAGGCAAACTTTTGGTGTCTGGACAAGGATGGCGCAGTGGTGGACAAAGAAAAGAGGAGGTTTCTTAATCGTTAGGGAGAAGATTTTGCAGTCGGTTCTATAGAATTTTTCCATACTCTTGGAAACAGTAGCATTCTTAATAGTATCCAACACACTGCTGCATCTTGGCCTAGGCTGACAAGTCCTAGGGCGGCACTTTGCGGGGGGCAGCACCAAAGCTGCCCCCCCCGACCTGTCCTCCCGAGTCCTGACTCTCGCGACCGCCTCCCGGGTCCCGCACCAATATATAGCACGGCAGCCTGTAGCATGGCACTTGCCAAAATCAGTAGCAGTATGGGGCGTACTTGGCCAGGAGGAGGGAGCGACTGACGTCCCCATCAAACGGCCGGTGACTGGCCTGACCAGGTGCATGTCATTCCAGTGGCAGAGGTGGAGCCTAATGCTCCACCTACCCTCCTTTGCACGACATCCTTATGCATATTCTCCCCGACCAGGGTCTCTCTGACTGTAGGAGGAAAGGAGGATGACGGGAACCCCCTCAGGTGGTGTCCAGGACAGCAGGTAAGTTAATTACATTTATTTTTGTAAGTCATCATCCATATAAAGTGGCAGTGCTCAACATGGATGAAATGCAAATTTTCTGAGAATATTGCAATAAAGTGCTCCATGCATGCTCAAACTCAATAAACAGTCCACATTCAGTGAAAGCCAAACGTTCAGTGAAACTACAACTGGATTGATTGATGTAAGTATGGAGTGAATGGTATGTGATTGTGTGTGCTAATGTACAGAGAGGAAGAGGCGGAGCTCTAAGAGGAAAAGGTGAAGCCTAAAGAGGGAGGGGTGTGGTTTACAGATGACAGGGCGTGTCTTTGACAGTCGTATTTAAATTGGGGGATGTATGAGTTTAGTAAGGTCTGGGGCAGCACAAATCCTAAATACCCCACTGATCCAACAGAGGTCCAAAGAGACATCCCTCTAAGGTCATGCCTATTAAACAAGTGTTCCAAAGTTCAGCATTTCAACTGTGTTCTCCACATGCGTATGAACAGGAGACCCAAGAAGGAAATCAGATGGGGAAACCTCCAGAAATCCATCACTTAAAACTACATCTATTTACTTGAAACATTCTAAGACCAAGGAATCAACCACAGCCGTGGCAAAATCTATTTTAAGGGCTTTTTTAAACTCTATTTTGGTTGATTTTTTAATTAGTTATAAAAAATGCAAAACGGAGATAGAGTAAAATGTTATAACATACAAAATTTGGGTATTCACAATGCATGAATGCAAAGAAAGAAGACATTGATATTATATAGTACATGCAGTAAAATGTTAAGAGAAGAAGTGTCTGTCATTGTACATGTACTGTACAGTATAAGTAAATACCAGGTAAATGTGCTTTAATGGCGAGCCGTGGTGGAGTACAGTATATCCTCAAAGCAGATCAATGATAGATTTGCCAATGGGCAATATGTAGAATGAAGCTGTTCAGATTGAAATAATAGGCAGAAGGAAAGATTGGGTAAGGGGCTGGGAAGGAAAAACCCTACTTTCTCTTTCCTTGGCACACCTGAGTCTCCTGTATTCAGACTAGCAATTATAGTGATTCAGTATCTGTGGAAAATAGAAGCTACTCCAGTAAAGAGTATTAAGGCTGCCTTCACACCTGAACGTTTTCAGCTCATAAAACGCCAGAAAAAACGCCTGAAAAACACCCAACAAGCAAAATCCTATTAATTTTAATGGCACATGCTCACATATGAGCGCTTTGTCACCTGAAGCAAAACGCCTGAAAAACGCCTTGAGCTCAAAAAAGGACATGAGCTTCTTTGGGGCAGATTACAGGCATTTTTCTGCTTTTTACATTGGTAACCTGTCCAAATTCAAGGCAAAAACACGGTAAAAACATGACTTTGAAACACTCAGTTGTGAATGCAGGCTAGGGTGTCTTTAGAAATGCCCATGGGGTCTACGTTTTTTTTAGTTATGATTATTATACAGGATTTATATAGCAACAACAGTTTTTGCAGCACTTTACAATATAAAGGGAGACAATACAGCAACAATTCAAGACAAGAGGGTTAGGAGGGCCCATCTCCTGGGAGCTTACAATCTAATAGGGAGGGGCTGGTGGAACAAAGGGTAATAACTGAGGGATGAACTGATGGGAGAAATAGAATATTTGGTTACTAGCTAAAAGGCAGGATAGGCTTCCCCGAAGAGATGAGTTTTCAGGTATTGCCTGAAAGTGGACAGAGTAGGAGATAGCTGGACAGATTGGGGTAGGGAGTTCCAGAGGATGGGAGAGGCTCTGATGAAGCCCTCAAGATGAGCATGGGAGGGGGAGACAAGGGAGCTTGAAAGCAGGTGGTCTTGGGAGGAGTGGAAAGGACAATTTGGGTAATATTTTGAGACAAGGCTTTGTTATTGTTAATGTTCTTAATTTTATTTGTTGGTCAATGGGAAGCCAGTGAAGGGATTAGCAGAGAGGGGTGGCGGTTTGGCAGCAGCATTGGTGATACACTAAAGAGGGAATAGCCTACGAAGAGGAAGTTACAATAGTCAAGGTAAGAGATAACCAGGGAGTAAATAAATTGCTCAGTGGTTTCAATTGTTAAAAAAGGGGCATATTTTGAAGATGTTAAGGAGATGAAGTGTACAAGATTTAGACACAGAATGGATTTGGGGCTAAAAGTAAAAAGGTCAGAGTCCAGGATTACACCCAGTACCTTGGCATGAGGGGAGGGACTGATGGTTGTATTATTGATCTTGATGGAGAAGTCCGGAGAGGGGGCACAGGCAGGAGGGAATTTTATGAGCTCAGTTTTAGAAAGATTGAGTTTTATGAAGTGGTGTGAAATCCATGCTGATATGTCAGTTAGTAATGCAAGGAGGAGACTGAAAGAGTGAGGTGAGGAGTTGAGAGATAGAGGAGGTGTAGATGGAGAAGAGGAGGGGTCTGAGGACAGAACCTTGGGTGACCCCTACATAAATAGGAAGTGGAGATGAGGAGACAGAGTAATAGTTAACACTGAAGGTAGGGTGACCAGATGTCCCCGGACTGAGAACACTGTCCCCGGACCAAGTCGGTCACTGGTTTTGTCCTTGGCAGTGCCAGGTGAGTGCTTGGGTGTGCTTAAGCCCCCCCCCCCCCCCCCCCAAAAATAAATAAATCTTTAAGCACCCTCATAGCACCCCCAAAATTCAGATGCCACTATTTGCATATGTCACAATTTAAAAATGTTTTTTTTTTTGTATGTGCACATCATCTATTGATGCCAGAAGGCTGTGAAATTTTTTTATATATATATATATACATATATATATATATATATATATATATATATATATATATATATATATATATATATATACACATACACATACACATACACATACACACACTATATACATACACACACTATATACATACACACACTATATACATACACACACTATATACATACACACACTATATACATACATACATATATATATACATACATACATACATACACACACACACACACACACACACACAATCTTTGATGATCCCTAGGAGCACCATCAAATCTATTATAACCAAATGGAAAGAACATGGCACAACAGCAAACCTGCCAAGAGGGCCACACACACACCAAAACTCACGGGCAAGGCAGGCATTAATTAGAGAGGCAGCACAGAAACCCAAGGTAACCCTGGAGAAGCTGCAGAGTTCCACAGCAAAGACTAAAGTATCTGTACGACAATAAGCCATACGCTCCATAGAATTGGCTTTATGGCAGAGTGGCCAGAAGAAAGCCATTACTTTCAGCAAAAAAACAAAAATTGCACGTTTTGAGTTTGCGAAAAGGCATGTGGGAGACTCCCAAAATGTATGGAGGAAGGTGCTCTGGTCTGATAATACTGAAATGTAACTTTTTGGCCATCAAAGAAAGCTCTATGTCTGACACAAACCCAACACATCATCCAAAGAACACCAAACATGTGGTGGCAGCATCATGCTGTGGGGATGTTTTTTCAGTGGTTGGGACTGGGAAACTGGTCAGAGTTGAGAGAAAGATGGATGGTGCTAAATACAAGGTTATTCTTGAGCAAAACCTGTACCACTATGTGTGATTTAAGGCTAGGACGGAGGTTCACCTTCCAGCAGGTCAATGACCCCAAACAAACTGCTAAATCAACACTTGAGGGGTTTAAAGGGAAACATGTAAATGTGCTGGAATGGCCTAATCAAAGCTCAGACCCAAATCCAATAGAAAAGCTGTGGTCAGACTTAAAGATTGCTGTTTACAGGCGCAAATCATCCAACTTGAAGGAGCTAGAGCAGTTTTTCAAGGAGGAATGGTCAAAAATCCTAGTGGCAAGATGTGGCAAGCTCATAGAGACTTAGCCGCAAGAGGTGGCTCTACAAAGTATTGACTTGGGGGGGGGGGGTGAATAGTTATGCACATGTTACTTTGTCCTATTTGTTTTCTTCACAAAAAAAAAAAATAATAATTTGAAAGGCACTGTATCTGATGTCTTAGTGCCTTTTTACCCCCGTATGATATTGCTACTCTTTCAATCTTTCTCCAATACCCTCTACCCAAAAGGTAGGTTTTTAAATTTACACATACACATCAGGAATACATAAGCCCATGGCCCCCTTAATCACATAAGCCCCGGACCATTTTGATGGCCAAAGACCAGACCACTTTTTGCCATTCGGCACTGCGTCGCTTTAACTGGCAATTGCGCTGTCGTGCGACGAGGATCCCAAACAAAATTGACGTCCTTTTTTCCCCACAAATAGAGCTTTCTTTTGGTGCCATTTGATCACCCCTATAAAACAAAAAAAAAAGTGACAATTTTGAAAAAAAAAACGCATTATTTTTTACTTTTTTGATATAATAAATATCACCCCAAAAATGTATAAAACAAAAATGTTTTCCTGTTTAGGCCGCTACGTATTCTACATATTTTTGGTAAAATAAAAAAAAAAAATAATCGCAATAAGGGATTGATTGGTTTGCGCAAAAGTTATAGCGTTTACAAAATAGGGGATAGTTTTAAGGCATTTTTATTAAATGTATTTATTTTTTTATTAGTAATGGCGGCGATCAGCGATTTTTATTGTGACTGCAACATTATGGCGGACACATCGGACATTTTTGGGACCATTGTCATTTATACAGCAGTCAGTGCTATACAAATGCACTGATTCCTGTGTAAATGACACTGGCAGTGAATAAGTTAACCACTAGGTGGCAGTGTAGGGGTTAAGTGTGTCCTAGGGGCATGTTTCTAACTGTGGGGGGCGTGGCTGTGTTACATATCACTGATCTCGGCTTCGATCACAGGGAGGAGAGATCGGTGACACTGTTACTAGGCAGAACGGGGAGATGCTTGTTTGCTTTAGCATCTCCCCGTTTTTCCTTCCCGTGAGACGATCGTGGTTATCCCCGCGGCAATAGAGACCGCAGGACCCGCGATCCGACTCACTGAGGTCCCTACTGGCACCGGCGGCGCACACGCGATGGCACGGCGGCAAATTTAAAGGGACGTACCTGTACACCCATTTGCCTGTCCGTGCCATTCTGCCAACGTGTATCTGTGTGCACCGGTCGGGAAGTGGTTAAATATATTATCCCTGAATGTACAAGGACTCAATATTTCACAAAAACGTACTAAAAGCTTTCCACTCCTTTTTTACTGTTTTATGCCTTCACAAAACACATTTTACAACTCAATCCACTTCTAAATTCTTTAGTGCATTATATCTACGAGTATTTACAGCATCCACAGCATGGTGTACTTATTGCCTTTGATCGCAGTAAGCCTTTCTCAATTTTAAAAGAAATTAAGGACCCAAAGGGGAGGTACCTGATACTAACAGGACATCTAGCAGATTCTGCTGTTAAAATAGTATCTTAGTATGCCCCTAATTTAAATTTAAAAAAAAAAAAAAAAAAAAACACAAAAACACCCACATCATAATTTCTTACACACCTAGGCACAGTAATTATATGTGGAGATTCGAATCAGATCCTTTTGCACTTCTTAGATAAAACCCCAATACTTCCAATAAACTCTAGCAAAATACAATCTAGTTGACTCATGGCAGGAATTTAATCTGGTCAAATGACCATTTACACACTATTCTTATCCACATAATTCATTTTCATGAATTGACCATGTGCTTTTAACCATAGGAATGGCACCTGAGATCCTGGCATCTAAAGATTATACCGGTCACATGGTCTGATCATAATGCAGTCTTTACGGTCATAGCCTCTATGATTCCTAAAACACATGAACCCACATGGTATCTCAAATTCAATCCTTAAAAATGTAAAACACAAAATTGATATTGAATAAGCCCTCAAGAAATACTTAATACATAACTCTACCCCTGACATACCCCCCACTTACTCAATGGGAGGCGCATAAACCGATTCTTCATGGGATATGTCAAGCTGCACTTTTCAATACAGAGTAAATTATTGTGCAGTAAATTAGAAGCAGACTTCAACGCGTGTAATATGGAGTTTCAAAATAACCCCTCTAAGTTGAAGCTTAAAATTGTATAAAGCCAAACTGGAATTTGATTAATTTCTTACAGAATCAGCTGACAAAACAATTAAAAAAAGATCTCACCATAATTATATAAACCAGACACTATTGGCCTGTACACTTAAATCCTACCAAAAACCCTCTAAGCCAAGTCGCCTGAAAATTTCCAGATATTTATTCTGATGACCCTGTGAAAATACTACAAATGTTTAGGTCCAATTTAGTGACTTTTTTTTTTTGGGAGAATATAAAGGAGCTGGATACCTCTAAAAGGAAGATAATTTTTTATGCCATCTGCATCTCAAATACAACCAGACTTGCTAGAAGATCATATCTCAGCTAATGAAGTGCTGAATGCCATAAAAACTTTGAAACTCAATAAAAGACCAGGACCTGATGGGTTCTCTGCGCTATATTTTCATACTTTCCTGGAAATTTTATCTCCTGCAATAGCCAATGCCTTCAATTCCCTTCTCAAAAGGTCAGTCTTGCATGCTTCCCAAACATCACACCGATTATACAATTTGGTCAAATTATCAGCCCATTTTTCATTTAAACCTAGACATCAAGATTTTAGCTAAGATTCTTGCTACTAGATTGACTAGATGTATAGGAAATCTTATACATGGAGCCCAAGTAGGCTTCATGCCTGTCCAGCAAGCCAACGATAATATCTGTCAGGCAATCCTTTTATCTCACTTTTCTAAAACACGCCCATTCTATCTTGTATCTTTTAGATCTATCAAAAAAAAAAAAAAAAAAAAAAAACACTTGATTCTAATGGGGCTTTGGCCCTTTGTTCCTAAAATGGATCGCTACGTTATTACAATTTAACCCAAAGCATATATTAAATATGCAGGATATACAGGAAAAAAATGTTCCATGCTGTTGATTTCTGCATATTAACTGCTTGCCAGCCACCGCAGTTTTACTACAGCAGAATGGCACGGCTGGGTGAAACGTTACCTTACGTCGCTTCGCCTTGTTTTTTTTTTTTTTTCTTCAAAATTGTCGCTCTTTGTTTATATCGCAAAACAAAAAAAAAAAAAAAAACCACAGAGATGATCAAATACCACCACAAGAAAG
This sequence comes from Lithobates sylvaticus, assembly GCA_028564925.1. Classification (NCBI taxonomy): domain Eukaryota; kingdom Metazoa; phylum Chordata; class Amphibia; order Anura; family Ranidae; genus Lithobates; species Lithobates sylvaticus. The sequence goes on along the minus strand of CM053027.1, from coordinate 188,506,494 downwards.
CTCTATTTGTGGGGGGGGGGGGGACACGACGTCAAATTTGTTTGGGTACAAGGTCGCACAATTGTCAGTTAAAGCGACGCAGTGCCGTATCAAAAAAATTGAGCAGCAAAATCTTCCAGGGCTGCAGTGGGTAAGACCGGAAATATCTGAAAACCTGTTTAAAATGTTTATAAGATTGGAGGCAGAGATTTGTGGGGGGGGGGGGGGGGGGGGAAGGATAAGAATAGAAGAATATCTTCCGGAAACACAGCTTATGATGGTACCCACCTAGTTCTATACCTGTAATGGACGGTTCAGTCCTAATTCTCGCTGCATTATACAATCAACCCAAAGCGTATATTAAATATGCAGGAAATAAATCTGATGAATTTATTAGAGAGGGTATACTAAAATGCATCATACTTATATCCTGCATATTTAATATATGCTTTGGGTTGATTGTATAACCCAGCAATCAAATTTTAGGAAATGAGAGCCAAAGCCCCATTTTTGCAAAGTATACTATATGCATCAGAATGCGTGAAGCCTTGTCCAAAAACAAGGGGGCCTCTTTCCCCCCCTCTTATTTGCCCTGCTTATTGAACCATTAGCCAAGAGAATATGGACTGAACCGTCCATTACAGGTATAGAACTAGGTGGGTACCATCATAAAGCTGTGCTCATTTGCAGATTATATTCTTCTATTCTTATCCTCCCCACAAATCTCTGTCCTCAATCTTAAACATTTTAAACAGGTTTTCAGATATTTCTGGTCTTAAAGCGGGACTGTACCTGAAATTTTTTTTTTTAAAAGCCAGCAGCTACAAATACTGCAGCTGCTGACTTTTAATAAATGGACACTTACCTGTCACAGGTTCCAGCGATGTCGGCAGCAGAGGCCGATCGATCAACCGGCTCTCTGCTGCTACCAGCGCCATTCTCGGTGAGGGAATCAGGAAGTATCGCCTTTGCGGCTTCACTTCCTGTTTCCCTACTGCGCATGCGCGAGTCGCGCAGCGCAATGAGAATCGTCAGCGCTGTCTGCCGGAACACTGTGTCCCGGCAGCCAGGATGCCGGGACAGGAAGTTGGGTAAACTCCCGTGGGAATTTATGCCCGGAAGTGGGTGCAGATACCTGTGCACCCCCCTCCCCCCTGAAAGGTGCCAAATGTGACACCGGAGGGGGGGGGGGGGAGGGTTCCGAAAAGCAGAAGTTCCACTTTAGGGTGGAATCCTTCTTTAAAGTTAGTATGCAGACATCAACAGAATTGAACATTTCATTATCCGATAAAGAAATGGATACTGTTAATGAGGCATTTCCTTTTAGATGGGCTACACATTGGGGTTGATTTTCTAAAGGCAAATATACTTTGCACTACAAGTGCACTCGCTTTAGCTCTGAGGGGGAAGATCTGCCGATTTGATCATCCAATTAAGTACAAGCAAAATGCTGTTTAAATTTTCCTTGCATGTCCCCCTCAGATCTACTGCAACTTCACTTGTAGTGCAAAGTGGATTTAGACAGCACATAGTTCTGTTCACACCAAACATTAGCGTTGCGTCAAAATTGAAGCCTCATGTCGAGTCAGGAGGCATTTGAAGCCTTTCAACGCCTCCCATTCAAGTCCATGGTAACGCCTCACAAATGCTCTGGCAGGCAGATCGCTGTATTAATGCCAATGGTCCCAAAAATGTGTCAAAATTGTCTGATGTGTCTTCCATAAATGTATCAGTCACAAGAGGAAAAAAAAAAAAAAACTATCCCCCATTTTGTAGACGCTATAACTTTTGTACAAACCAAACGCTGCTTGCAATTTTTTTACCAAAAATATGTAGAAGAAGAATACGTATCGGCCTAAACTGAGGGGAAAAAAAATAGTTTCAATTTTTGGGGGATATAGCAAAAAGTAAAAAAATTTTTTTTCTTCAAAATCATCGCTTTTTTGTTTATAGCGCAAATAAAAACCGCAGAGGTGATCAAATACCACCAAAAGAAAGCTCCATTTGTGAGGGAAAAAAAAAAAAAAAAAAAGTCATCAATGTTGTTTGGGAGCCACGTTGCAAGACCACACAATTGTCAGTTAAAGCAACGCAGTGCCGAATGGCAAAAAATGCTCTGGTCAGGAAGGGGGTAAATCCTTCCGGGGTTGAAGTGGTTAATGCTTGTAAAATGCCTGTCTAATGCCCATACTAAAGCTCACCAAAATGGTCATCTATTCCACTGTCATCATTCGGGAAAAATCTATTTAAAATGACCATCCTTCCGAAATGATTATATCCATTTAGAGTACTCCCAATATCCATAGAATTGTTCCACCACAAAGATTTCTTCTTTTTTTTTTTTTTTTAAGTGCTAGGGCTGTATGAAGAACTGCTAATTGTATGGGTAGGTTTAACCAGTACTGTATCCAGTAAGTGCAGAAAAATGTAGCCGCAGCTAAATAGAAGTACCTACTTCTACCAATGCCAGCAGGTGGTGAAAGTGATGGAGCCCAAAAGGGATTAAGGGATAGATGAGTGCAAGGGTGACAAAATTGAGCCATAAAGGTACTGTCTCCAAGCACAGTGCATTAGACAATGATGTTCATTGAGGGGCGTTCTTGGGCTGGAGTCTGTAGAACTGACAAGACCAATTACTTTACTGAAGTAGGACAATTGCAGGAGAAAGATGGAAAAACTTCACCCGGTTCCCCCACTTGACACAGCAATAATGGGGTGCCACTGCTCACTGTACAGATGGGAACAAACAGAGCACTGCTATGGCTCTAAACTGAAGTAATACTCTTTCCTGACTTGTAGCAGAGTTCTACAACAACTGGACCACAAATCAGGTACACATACAATATGGCACAGCCCTGGTCCTGACATGCAAAAAGGAAACAATACTGGCCTGACTAAGGCCTCATGCACACTGGATGTTTTTGGCTTCAGACGTTTTCTTTTCTACAGTCAATACACTCTCCAGCATGTTATCCTATGTGTCTGTAGCGGGACACATTCACAAGTGTACGCTATGTGTGGAAATTTAGTTTTTTCCCCTCAGAACGGCAATGGGGTTCTGAGTGTTAATTGTGCCGGTTAACTTTGGCATCAGTTTGGCTGGGCTGAAGTAGGGTTCTGTGTAGTCTGGGGAAGGGTACTTAAGGTGCTGAAGTCACGTGTTCGGCCACAGTCCTGTTTCCTGGTTCTGGACCAGAGTAGCCCCACGAGGGGTCCCGGGCCTGGGAAGGTTTGCCGTCCCACAACATTGTCAGTTTGACTAGCCCCACAGACCCGCCTGGTCTGGGGTAAGGATCCATCTGTTCCCAAGTCTCGGAGCCGGTTAGCCAGAGGCCCAGTAACTGAAGGAGGATTCAAGGCATCCCGGTGTGCTCTCATTACTGGAGGGGCACCACAGCTCGCATAAGTGACCGCGGGAGGACTCTTTGGAGGAGGGCCAACAAGCTGGCAGCTCATTATGAATAACTTAACTGAGAACGAAGCCCCCGAAGCGGTCCTCATCCACGACCTTCTCCGGCGCTATCAATACCGGAGTGACTTCCGGGTCTCGCCGCTCCATCGCTGTGATCCGCTGGAGCGGCGATGACGTCACTCCCGCACATGCGCAGGAAAGCGGCATATCACCGTGAACTCGGCGTGCGCCTGCGCGCCGCTGTCTACGGCGCATGCGCCGTAGACAGCGATGCCCCTTTTTTCTAAATATCTCCTAAACCATGTAGGTTTAGGAGATATTTATTTGACCTACAGGTAAGCCGTAATCTAGGCTTATCTGTAGGCCAAAGTGGTTTGTAAGGGTATACAACCACTTTAACAAGTTTCCGGATCACATTGTTGGCTGCCATACCTCTGGCTAGAGGTTTGCCTGGCATTGAAGTAACCAGCTGCGAGTGGCTACTCTCTGGGTTTGACAAAGGACATTTGTGGATGTCAGCAGTTCAAGGTGCCTGAGTTTCTCCACCCTTGCCCTCTGTTCCTATCTGAGGCTGTTTTGTTGGATGTTACCACTGCAAGAATAAAAACATTTAAAAAAGGACTTTTATTGTGTCAGCATCCAAAAGTTGTTGGGTACTAACCCTGGGAACCCCTGGACAATCGTCAACAAGCCAAGCGGAGGTAACAAAAGTCAAGGCCGCCCCATCGAGGGTTATGGCCACTGCATGTCCATTGCCCACATAGGCCATCAACTGTTTTTGGCTTGGGAGTTTTTTGGCTTTGTAAAAAACCCAAAACTAGTAGGTTCCGAGAAGCATTTTTCAGCTGTAAAAACACGCCAACGTTAAAAAAAAAAAAAAAAAAATCCTAAAAGATAAAAAACGCTAAACAGCTCACCAGCATTTAACATTTTGATCCATTGTGGAAAAGACCCCCACGCTACAAAATGCTATCGCAAAAATGATAAAAAACTCGCTGCAAAGCTGCTGGCGGTTTTAGAACGTTATTATAAACGTCCAGTGTGCATGAAGCCTAAATGTGAATTTCAAAATCCTCAGCCTAACACTTCCACTCTCCTGGTTGGCTTTATCCGGTGCTGGCCAACAGGGTTCTGTTGCTAGTGTCAATTCTCCCGTAGGAGGTACTGTAACAATTCCTTTTTCACTCAATGCGTGATAAGAAAATACTTTCCAGATGTTCCGTTCCCTATAAAGATAGCAAATATTTTGTTTGGGTTCAGATATCTTGTTATAGGGTTACGACTCCCCATCTCCCAAGTGTGCTACCGTTTTGTCATTATGCGACAAACTACAAGAGGCTATTTCAACAAACATTGCACAGCTATAAAAAAGGTGTGCAATACTCTCCCATCAGGTCTGTCACATATGCTCTTTTATTGCCCACAGTGTAGGAGATAGTGATAATATTGGACACTACTTATTGGTCCCCTATCAGGAAGCAGCTGCAAGTAATTCAGCAGTGGGTTAAAATCTAGAAAATGGCATTTGATCATTTGGGATGTCTGACCTTAATCATGTTTATGATCACGGCCATCAAAAATACTGTATGGAAGATTCTCATTTTCAAAGTACAACTGGTTTTCCCCCTCCCAACTGGTCTTTTACGCACCTTCAGCCCTAAACTATCAGTCGATGTTCAGCTCTGCTTTAAGACTGACAGCATATATGAATATCCACACTGCAGCCCAATCCTATGAGAAAGCAATGTAGTGTGTGTGGCCTGGAGTACAGCTTTTGCTTATGATGAATAAATAGAGCTGTAGCACACATGCACAGTAAAAAGGGGAGGAGAAAAAATTAAGCCAAAACTGTTGTCTAAAATGTATTACCATTTTCAATTCATGTTGGATTAGGCCCCTTTCACACGAGGCGGACTCCGCTTGCACGGAGCCCGCCTCTGTCCGCCGGCTCAGCGGGAGATCTCTCCGTTGATCTCCGCTGAGCCGGCGGATGACAAGCCTCTCTCTGCTCACTGAGCGGGGAGGGGCTTGCGAGCGCCGCTGGTCTCTATAGAGAGATCGGATGAAAACGGACAGCGTGTCAGTTGTCATCAGATCTCACCCGATCCGATAGCGACGGATCTGGACGTAGAGCCATACGTCTGCTTTTGGCTGATCGGATGTCAGCGGACATGTCTCGGCTGACATCAGACGCTCCATAGACTAACATGGAGCGGCCGTTCAGATCCGCCGTCAGGCGGATCTGAACGGTCCGTCCATGTGAAAGGGGCCTTAAAAAAAAAAAAAAAAAAAAAAAAATTAATATATAAAATATAATATATATATATATATATAAAAAAAAAAAAAAAAATAAAATAAAAAAAATAATATATATATATGAATAATATAAATAAAAAAAAAAAAAAAAAAAAGACTGCACTGAAAACAAAAAAAAAACACAAATCAGTTACCAATGGTTTATTTAAACAAAGATTCTTACATGTTGTATTGAGTGACCATGACAAAACAAATCTTCAAGCTAAAATTATTCCATCCTGGCTTTCAGTTGAATCTTATGAATTCTATGGCTAATGCATCTTTGGGATTTTGTACTATTTTATGAGCTGGAAAATCTGGTCTCAATTTCAACACCAATCGGCTCTGAATTGGGGAAAAAAAAAAAAAAAAAAACACAAAAACACACCCCACACAACAGGACTTTAGAAAATTACTTTTTTTGTTGGACTTGATTTTACTATGAAGATTACTGCAGTAGATAAAATCCATAATATATATAAAAAAAAATAAAACACAAAAAAGGGGCAGATTACAATTACTTGCTCAAAAGCGAACAGAAAGCAAGAGGTTAAGTGGTTTAAGGTTTAATATGCCGCAATGTGATCTGCGCAGCCAAAGTTATACCAATGTCATCCAGGAACAATATACTTGTAATACAGAAGTTTAGAAACAAGCAAACTACTAGAAATCTGTTAAACTTTAGTGGTCATTGGGGAAAATGACGACAGCAACCACTGCCATTCTTTAGAATATGCTATATAGTTAAAATTAGTAGTACCAGATAGAATTTTCACAGCAGCGGTTTAAGGCTAGAACAATACTGCATCCATGGATCAATAGGGCTACATTCCCAACTCTGTTTCAGGGTAATAAAAAAATCCTGCTTGCTGCATCTTTGGTGTGGCTTCCATCACAATGTACCTTGCAAATGGTAATGCATTTAAAACATTAAAACACCCCATATGAAACATGCAGAGTAAATGTAGTCTGACTTATGTGCCATCATATTTCCCCACTTATGTTAGGCTAGGTTCACATCTCTGACAGTAGGGAACAGGTGCGAAATTGCATGCGTTCAACCCACAGAGAAAAAGGCACCGCACTTTAGCAGACATGCTGGAGTAACATAAATTTTTTGACAGCTGTTCGATTATACGACTCAGTGGGGACTTATTTCCCAGAGTTTCTTGTGGGTAGGGCAGCCTATTGAAATGAATGGGCTGTCATACCCATGACATGCATACAACCCTCACAAATCTGAATGGAGCCTAATGGATTACCCACAGCAGACAGTGCATCTCTAGATTACCTTTATCAAGTAGTGTTAAGGTACAGTTTTTATAAACCTCCAATTGAACAAAAAGTCTATTGTACCAACCAGTAGATATAATATACATTAGGACATTAGGTCACCATGTGTACTTGTGCGTACAGGGAAGTGGTGGGGGGAGAGGAGATTAACCAATATCTTTGTGGAAAGTAATGATTGGCCAGAGAAACGCTGACTTGGGGAATTTTTTCCACCCTCCTGAGAAAGCTTGGACACGTGAATGTCTACCATGCAGACAACCTAAGCATTGAGTTTTTGCAGTAATACCTTCTACAGAATTTACCAAACTGAAAGAACCACAGAGTTGTGTGTTTTACACTCACAGAATGCTGGAAGCCAGGATGGAATAATTTTAATACTGATTTCAATGGAAGGCTGAAACACTTTTAGCAAACCATGCAAGGATTCTCAAAATTCTGATATTTTTGTTGACATTCCAACCAACTTCAAAACACAACATATGAAACCCAACTTGTCTGAACAACCGAACTGGAAAGGAATACAAATGTTTATTCTGAGATAAAGTGAATAGGGAACAGTATTTCACCTTTTCAAATGTGATTATTCAGAAATGACTATTAGCTTAAAGCCAAATAAAAATGAGCCTGGAACATCTGAATAGCCAATTGTGATGTTTAGAACAAAATAGCAAAACCTTCAGCTTCCTTTGGCCATTACAACTACAGATATACATATGTGAGAACATTAAATCAAGCATTATCCTGCCTAGCCAAATGCAAAAGGAAAAGTTTTTTTTGACTAGAGTACAATATTACACATTAATAAAAAGCAGGACCCATTAGCTGTTTTCAACCCAGAAAATGAGAATTAGCTTGACATAAAACAAGAATCTATGCCATGTACAATTACAATCCTTAAAGTTAACCAACAAGGCATTTGGCAAAGAGTCATAATACAAAGGCTTTTAAAATGCACCCATCATAAGAAATTTGGGTGCTGCCATTTCAGACCTTATAAAATACAAGCAGCCTGGCTTCTATGGAGGCCACTTGTGTTAATAACCTGGAACAAGTCAGAACTCCCTATCTGAATGCTTGTTCTGGGTCAGTGGCTCAAAGTATTTAAGCAAGAGGGTAAGCTTGAACCAGGCAACTCGCATTTGTAGAGGTCAGCAAAAGCTTGGAATAACCTTTTGTTGGAACTATAATAAATCGCAACTCTACATGAACCAAGCAGCTTTATATATGTAGCTTTAAGGGCCTGTGCACAAAGGATCTTTAGCTGATATCTCCTGATCTTCATTTCGGCTTTCTGAATTGATTCATAAAAAAAACATAAAAAGGAGTGATGCACTGTCAAAAAAAAAAAAAAAAAGTTAAATATGAAGAGAGAATACCACAAAAAGCCTTCACCCTGACTCAGGATTAAATGTTTGAGTCCAACTCCAGGATCACTTGAGGTTCCTTCACTCACCTCAGAGGAGCAAGCAAACCAATAAAGCACACGCCCTTGAAATCAATTACTTTAAAAGCTTTGCCAGGCTTCAGCTGTTTATTCTCAGCACTGTGAAATTAGTTTAGAACAAACCACACTGTCCTGTGACTAGGGCTGCTGACACTAAAGCTGGCCATACACCTATAGATTATCTGCAGATTTTCTACGGTTAGATGGAAAAAGTGGGAGATTCCTCCATCCACACAGTTTAGCGAACATGGAGAAAATCTGTTGCACTTTTTCCATCTAACCATAGAAAATCTGCAGATAATCTATAGGTGTATGGCCAGCTTTAGGGTTGACTTTCTAAAACTGGAGTTTGCAAAATCTGGTGCAGCCAATCAGCTTTTAACTTGAGTTTGTTCAATTAAGCTTTGACCAAAAGAGGGAAAAAAAAAAAAAAAATGGAAGCAGATTGGTTTCTATGTAGAGCTGCATTCGATTTTGCACTCTACAGTTTTAGTAAAATCAGACACAAAGCCTCCACTGATTAAGGAAAATATGTGCATCCTTGTTTTCGTCTCTTCTGTAGGAGCACCCCCTTTTTTTTTTTAGTAACCATTTGCGCACAGCTCTATTAAGGCATACACATTTAAGAAGCTCTCTCTTCCCCAACTTAAAAGTATAGAAGATCTAAAACAGGCAACCAAGTCCCTCCCCCCACCCCCAAAAAAGTTACGATTAAAACAAAAACAGTGTAAATTATCCATGTTTATGCTTCATTAACATTACCCAGCAGAAATACTGCCCACACAAATATGGAGGCATGACGTAAAAGGCCTTTTTTGGAGAAAAAAAATAAAATAAAAATAAAAAAAGAATAAACCCAAAACAAAACTTGTCAGATTTGTCTGACTTTGTCAGATAATGCTAAAATGTTATAGCAAAAGTAGGGGACTTGAACAAAAAAAAAAAATTTTAAAAAAGTAACGTTCTTGGCACTCACCTTTATAACACTGACTCTGGATTGCAAAAACACTTCAAACAAATCTATTGGAGAAGGAGAGGGGGTGGCACCATGCAAGTGTAACCCGTAGTAATGCTTAAAATAAGTAAGTTCACTCTGTGTGAATCAAGTTCAGCATGTAAAGATGACCATCTGTAAGGTTGCAAAGATTGGAAAGATTGGAAAGGCAAGCGGCTGGTAAATGCAGAGGTTGGCAGGAAAGCGGCTGTTATAAGCAGAATTTGTCAGAGGGGCTGCTGAATTGTAAAGTAGAAGGGATCCCTGCTATATTGGAGATGGAACGCAAGAATGTCAAGCTGTACTCGTGGCTTCCTGGAATCCTGGGCTGCTTCCGCTTTCCCGACAACCTCTGCATTGACCAGCAGCTTGTCTTGCTGATCTTTGCAACCTTACAAATGACCATCTTTACATGCTAAACTTGATTCACACAAAAGGAAGTGCATTTACTTCCTATTTTAAGCATTACTACAGGTCACAATTAGATAGTGCGGCCCCTCTCCAATTTATGTGCATTAGGCTAATTCAAGACCTGATGCAGGGGAGCAGCCACCATTCCCAACCCCTTATTACCTTTTTTTCCCTGGGGACTCCATAGCGCCAGTTTAATTTATACTTCAAACAAACAATCTATGCATTATGATAAAACTGTACTTTTGATTCTAAATGATTCAAAATCTGAAAGTATTTGCGGATAACTTTTCTAAACTCACAACTGACACCCTGGGCTATATTTGGGCAGAGCAGGGAAGGCTCAGAACATGCTGAAGATTTTTATTACCGTCTGTGTGCACAGTAGAGAGACACACTGGCAACGCACATTCAGAAATAGGGAAATCTCTCCAAGCATACAAACAGAAAATCATACTTTTGGGTAGTAACCTCAGCTAGCTCTTTAGGCCCCTTTCACACGAGGCGGACTCCGCATCCACGGAGTCCGCCGGCTCAGCGGGAGATCTCTCCGTTGATCTCCGCTGAACCGGCGGATGACAAGTCCCTCTCTGCTCACTGAGCGGGGAGGGGCTTGCGAGCGCCGCTGGTCACAATGGAGAGATCAGATGAAAACGGACAGTGTCAGTTGTCATCAGATCTCACCCGATCCGCCAGCGACGGATCTGGACGTAGAGCCATACGTCTGCTTTTGGCGGATCGGACCGGGTCGGATGTCAGCGGACATGTCTCCGCTAACATCCGACGCTCCATAGACTAACATGGAGAGCCCGTTCAGATCCGCCGTCAAAACCGACAGGCGGATCTGAACAGTCCGATCGTGTGAAAGGGGCCTAATAGTTGGGTCTCCAAAGGGGATTTCCATTCATTTTCTGTGTGTATTACAGGTATTGATGGGAAAAATATATAAAAAAAATTAACAAACTTTCAGAGAACCTGACCCTTTTCTCCCACATTTTTCAACGTTTTGAATGTCATTTTACTATGCAAATGAGAAAATTCAACTTAAGAATTCTTGTCGCGCACATTTTAAAAAGGAAGCCATGTGCATATTTGAGAAACCAAGTACTGCCAGATGCCTTCACATACCTCTGGTAGGTCCACATTCAGGCAGCCTGCATAACTTGTATGCAGAAAGTCAGTGCAGAGGTTAGTAAGGGGTGAACTCATGGTATTATATTATGAAAGGAGGATGTGTTTTTGCTTCAGCTTTCTGTAAACAGCACCTGCTGGTATCCATGTTTAATTTTGACTAAACGTAGACTTAAATCAGCACAGGGGACATTACGCATACATTTAATCTGAAGTGTCCCTGGTGCTGAATGTCATAGTGGAAATCTTCAGTCATATGGGCGCCCGCGCGCCCCACAGCCATGATCTTCCAATGCTGTAGGGGATAATGCCAGCCCCTGAACACACACAAAAAAATAACTTAAGCTTTTAAAAGAGTGTTATCTTATTTGCAGCTCCATGTTTGTCATCATGTCCAGTAAATTGCAAAGCACTGTTTAGATTTAAAAAAAATCTGTCCCTTTCACATTGTACATCCCGATTGGCCTGCCTGCACAAGGCTCAGCTGCTTCTGATAGAAGGAAAGAGCCCTGCACGTGAACAAAGCCTGCTCTTTTCCTTGTCTAACATTCATCCCATCTGGTGTGTGTGCCACTCAACTGATATGGGTATGCATGTGGATACTGCCGCTGGGAGTGCTGGCAGGGGATGGAGCCCAGCCTGGCTCCTAGCTGTAGCTCAAGAAGGAGAAAGGAGGTTACCCCCAATACCGCACATCTGTCTAATCCAATGGTGGTGATAAGAGTGGCAAACTCAGCCTGGACTCCAACCAGGCCACCCCCAGAGCTTAATCATGGGGAGGGAGATCCAACACACGTGGGGAGTATTTAAGCATCAGTCACTCAACTGTGTGAGGGGCTGACGGGTGTATACAATTGCTAGTGCGGTTTGCTTAAACCAAAATTAAACAGCTAGAACTAGCTATTGTATACACCTGTCAGCCCATCACACAATTGAGTGACTACCGATCATGCTTATTTCCCCCACACGCATGGGACCTCCATCCCCATGATTAGGCTCCGGGGGGGGGGGGGGGGGGGGGACAGAGGTAAAAAGGTGGCAACCACCTAGAGCTTTTTGGAGACCGGCCCATGCAGGACACAAAAGTATACAATGAGAAAGAGGCAGCTTAAAACCTGAACAGTATTTTGCAATGTGCTGGGGGTGATCGAAAGCATGTGGCATTTTTGGGGAAAAAGTGCACAAAGGTGAACTAACCCTTTACATTTTTCTAAACTTTGAGACAAATCAGCTTTAAATACATTTCCCTAGGAGAAAAAAAAAAAAAAAAAAAAAAAAAAAAAAAAAAAGCAGGCTTAAAATGAACAAGGTTACTAAATACACACATATGCAGGGCACATTAGTACCCCATTTTTAAACCTGAATGGTGAAAGGCTATTAGCTGGAGAATAAATAAGAAGCTGGAACACCACAAAGGGCCAATGACAGGACATGTGTGAGGATTGCAATCTTAAATCATTATGTATACAAGAGTTTATGAGTAAAGCCTTTATAGTCAAGCTAAATTAGAACTGCAGTCATGGTTCTGTGTTAAATTTAACATAATTACAGAAATTAAACTGAACATTAGACATTATGCCCAGGCATGCTCTTGATACCCGAGGGCGCTCACACACACAGTAGGAATAGACATGCATGTACCATATATATCGTTTTATCTCTAAGCGCTTACAGCAGAGTCAGAGTCATCAGATAGATGGCTATTCTGTTACATCTACAAGTGGTAAAAAAGTTATATCCACCGCAACAATATATATTGTGAAAGCATATCTAAATAAAGTGTGCATGTACCACCAATATGAAAATGGCAAAGAAACCCCAAACACACAAAAGTCTTTACGAAAATCACACATGTGCTTACTGGGAGCTGTGGAAAAGAAACTAGGGCTTTTGCCACAAAACCAAAAAAAATAAAAAATAAAGTCTCCAGCCTCTATGGAGGAAAGAAAAAAAAAATAAATCCAATCTTGATCTCAGATCCTGGGGGTATAAACGTATTGAACCGCATCCCAGCACTGAATCCTATAGTTCAATCCCTGAAAATGAAAAGGTAAAATTTGGAGGCTTTGGCCCCAAGTTTAAGTTTGTCCTGTAATGTGGTAATCATCCATATGCTTAAAGTCCTTTATGTTCTACACGTGTGTGCAGGAGAAAGTCTGTTCGATGATCCTATAAAAAGATACACATTAAACCATTAGAACCCGATACACAACCTTTTGCTTTTAAACAAAGTAAGACGTTCTAAATGTCAAATGACCAGCTTAAGTCTGAAATACATATCTGTGAACGGTTTCTAAGAGGTTTGAAATTCTGAGCAACCCATCTCTGCTGAATTCTAAGAACGAAGTATCCCACTAAAAAAATAATAAAAAAAAATTAATATGTGGGGCTTTTTTTTTTTCTCATCTGCCAAAGGATCTGTCGCTCTTCCCTGCCAGCACTTAGATTTAAAACTCATTCACACTGTGCAGCAACTGGCATTTTTCTGCACTGGGTAAACACCATCATAATCATATGGGAAATCAGTTATTGACATGCTGAGTTCACACTACAACAGTGATGTAATGTGTAATGTAGAAAAATGTGATGCCATGCAGAGATATGAATAAACTATGTGCAACGTTGAAAAAAATAAATAAAGTACACTCAGTTGCATTGAAATTGCTGCCCCCTGCTGGACCTCGCATAAGACACAAGCCTGTATGGTGTGAAAAAAAAAAAAAAAAAAAAAAATCCTCATTTTACCATGCGAAACAGTGTGAACAAAGTCTTCGATGCCACTGGCAGACAGAAGAACCAATCTGTAAGTTAAAGGGATTGTAAAGCTTTGTTTTTTTGCCCACTTAAAATAACAAACACGTTATACTTACCTGCTATGTGCAAGGGTTTTGCACAGAGCAGCCCCGATCCTCCTTTTCTGGAGTCACCCGGCGGCGCTCCTGCTGCATCCATGGGCAGACAAGACTCGGCCCCACCCCCGGCTCCCATGTCACTGGATTTGATGTCTATCTATCCAACGAGGAACAGAGGCAGTGGGTAGAGCTACAGTGCACGTCCCCGAAACGATCAGGCTCAGGTAAGAAAAGGGGGGGGACTCTGGGGGGGGGGGGGGGGGGGGGCAGCGCAAAAGGTTTTTCACCTTAATGCATAGAAAGCATTAAAGCGGAGTTCCACCATGCAAACTTTTTTCACATTTTCACAGTCTTTTATTAACCACTTTTAGACCGGACCATTTTGCTGGCTTAAGACCCCTTTTTGCGATTCGGCACTGCGTCGCTTTAATTGATTTTTGTGTGAAACTCTGCTTTAAATCTGTCTAAATGAGTCTATAGACATTCCGGGTATGATAACATTTTAAAACACAAAATCATAAATAATATAATAAATAACTATAAAAAATAATAATAAAATTAATTTCCCCACGATTCCCTATCGCTCAATTCTGCAAGTGTTCTAATTTACCATCGCTGTTTTCTAGTTTTCTGTAATCTAAAACCACTTGACGTAAAGGGACACTTTTTGGTTGCCATGGACAATCTCAAGTTTCCAGGCAGAAAGAACAGTATATATTATATAAAACTGCATGCAGGGCACTGAACACTAGGGAGTGACAAAAGGGATGTGAAACGACTTGATACAGTAATGCAATCTGTAATATTACACTGTACGTAGTGTAATTTTTTTAAATTCCCCCCGGGCTCTGCCCCAATGCGTGGAAGGAAAACGCAGGAAAACGGAGCCCAGAACACAGTACATCGGGCAGATGATTAAGCAGAGGACACAGTAGGGGGGCCTTGCAGGATCCTGGTGGCAAGGTAAGCTGTACCAGGATTCTGCAATGCAATCCCGAGTTTGGCTCGGTGTTACCGCTAATGGTACTGAAATTGAACCCCCGAGCCACACTCGGGATTACCACCAGGGAGGTTAAAGAGGATGTAAACCCACTCTGCAGGCTTGTACCTACAGGTAAGTCTATAAGGCTTACCTGTAGGTACTATGAAGATCTCCTAAACCTTCACGGTTCAGGAGATATTCACACTTCATGCAGCCGGTGATGTCACATATGATGGTATACCCGCACCGTCCCTTCAAAGCTACGTGCCGTGGTCCGTGACTCCCGTGCGGAAGAGACCTCTTGCAGCGCAGCCAGGTGGCCAGAGGACAGGGAGCCCAGAAGGAAGATCGGGTGAAGATGTAAAAATCTGTCAGAGCTGACAGCGTGGCAGTGCAGGGCTTCGTTGTAAGGCATTTCATATTGTGCTTTGCAGGGTTAAAAAAAAAAAAAAAAAAGTTTACTTTCTCTTTAAGGTAAAATACCTTCTGTGATCAACTGCCCCCAGCCCTTTCCCTCTAAATACTTAACTGAGCCCGATCCAGCGCTGTGCCTGAGAGCAGCAGTGTGCTCTTTTCACAGTAAGCAGCTGCTGTCAAGCAAATCATGTGATGAGGGAGCATAGGGCGGGGCCAAGCCACACTGGTGCTTACATAGCAGGCAGCACTAGAAAAAAGGAAGGAGCCAGAAGTGCAGGCAGGGGACCCCAGAAGACCCCAGCTGCTCTGTACAAAACAATTGCATAGAGCAAAGTGTAACATGTTTATGAAAAAACAAAAAAAAAAATAATTTTGAACCTTTACAATCACTTTAAGCAATACAGCTTGGTCACTTCTCTTCCCCATTCTGTGACTGGAAATTGAAGCAGCAGATAGATGAGCTCATCTCACTCTTCCCGTCAGCATGTTATTGCAGCCATGAACTTGTTTTACCATTTCAATGCCATGACATTTAGAGCACATCCTTGGAAGATTACAGGTTGGCACAAGGGGAATTTACTAAAACTGGAACAGCTGTACATAGCAACCAGCTTCTAGCTTCAGTATGTTAGAGTAAGCCCAAAAAAGGAAATCTAAAAGCTCATTGGTTTCCATGCACAGTTGATCCAGATCTGTTTTAGTCTTTGTAAATTTCCCCTTAAATAAAAAAAAAAAAAATTCTAAAATTCTAGGTATTCAAAAAGAAATACACACAGTGGCTACTCACTGTCAGGGTATCTTTCCAGCTGAAAAATGCCACAGGAATGTATGAATTAACTGGAGAGGGAGTCTCACTTCACACTCCTCCCCAGTGTATTCTGAATAGCAATTTCTAAAACTGCAGGCTATGAAACAACAAAAGTAGAAGAAGAACTACTTCACCTACTGACTGCAAGTGATTCATATGAAACATTGTACATCATCTTTACCCAACCAAAAAAAAAAAAAAAAAAATTTATATATATATAAATAATTTTTTTATATGAAAATGGCAATTTCTGCTCTACTAGCTTACTTCAAGTAATTGTAAAGTCGCGTTAAAAAAACTAAAAAAATAAAACACGTTATACTTCCCTCCTCCGTGCAGTTGGTTTTGCACAGAGCAGCCCGGATCCTCCTCTTCTCGGGTCCCTCTTTGCATGCATCAAGAAAAAAAAAAAAAAAAAAAAAAAAAAAAACACCTTTCTGCCTTTAAAACTCCCTTTGGCTATGTATGGAGAGGCTGGTTCTACAGAAGGTCGATCTAATGATCAACTTCAGTACAACAAGCCTGTCGGGTAAACATCCATCCCCCCCCCCCCCCCCCAAATGATCAGTATGTTCCGACGGCGGGGGAAGGCTCATCACTGTCAGGACAAAATAGCACAGTGGGAACGATTCCCCCATCCATCTCAAATATGTGAAAGGGGGAGCTGGACCTTTTTACATTCAACCTCCAGGTTGAACTAAAATAAATAAAATAGGATTACTGTAAGGCCAGCTTTAGTTTCAAGCTGTGTGCAAAAAAAATAAAAAAAATAAAAAATAAAATACAAATACAAAAAACACACCAAGAAGGACCAACAGGCAGCAAGCATTTCAACAAGTTATCCTACTTAGAGTCAGGGTCTGAATAGATTACCCAGAGCTTCCAGGTATAGAGTAGCATGTGACAGCACTACACTTGCCGCCACATGACTGCCTCTCCCCCCCAACGACTGAATAGGGAGGAAAAAAGGCAAACATGTACTGCTGGGAGGTTGATTTTATACGGAATCTGTGGCTTAGCCCTGTGGGCAAAGCATGGGTTCACTTTAGGCAGCATCTTTCTTGGATATGGGATATCAATTTTTGTTTAGTCTAGATTGGGGGTCAGCAACCTGTTGATCGCCATCTACCACTTGTAGGTGACTAGTAGATCATGATCAGGTCTCTGCCTTTGCCACCCTTGTGTTCTAGCGGCATAGCAGCTTGGGAAACAAACAGCTCAGGTTTTTCGTCACCTGAGCTCTTCAGCCAGGAAACAGTCAAAACGCATCCTAGGCTGTAGAGGCATTCGCTCTTACGTGGCCATGGGGCAGGAATGCCTGTGCCTCCTACGGTGCTCTTTCGGCTTGGATATCGGTGCTGTGAGCCCTGGATTTGTGCGGTGATGCCGACTCAAAAAGTACCGCTGGGGCAAATCTGGGCTCTTTTACACCAGGGTGTAGTATGCTGATCCCTGCCAGCCCTACTCTCCAGTCCATTCAAAATGCTTGTCTGTGATCACATGGGATGGATGAAAGAAGGGGGCCAGTGATAATCAGCGTACCACATCAGGTAGATCTGCCACAGCGGCATCCCTGTGCCACTCTGCATCAGAAAACTGCTTCTGTTCTCTCTAGGACTTCCCTGTACCATACCCTCTTGACCTGTGTACCCTGACCTCAGTGCACACTGCCCTCCTACTCCCCAGGACCATGCCCTCCTGACCACCATCCATTTTGCCCTTCTGACCTCTGTGCACTATGCCCTCCTGCCGCCCCCCCCCCCCCCCAGGTACCATGCTCTCCTGACCCCCATGTACCCTGCTCTGACACCTCCACACCATTATGCTTTCCTGACCTCTTTGTACTGTGCCCTCCCAGACAGCCTCCCCCCGCCCCCCTCATGGTTAATTTAAGAGACTGGAGGGGGGATGATCTTCAATATTGTCCAGGTAGATCTCCACTCCTGAAAGGTTGCCTACCCCTGGTCTAGATGCACGATTGCTCACTTGCTACCACTGGCAATAAAGAACTTTTTTTTTTTTAATATAATATATTATATAATCTCAACATGGTTTATGGGATCTGTCCAGCCTTGTGTGTTACTGAAGATAGTACCTGTGCCTATATAAACTCAATTACTTTGATAATTTGTGACATGCATAGAGATGCAGAATGGCAAACGTGTGTAGACATCTTTTGTCGGCTTACCTGATTCTTGGTGCGATATTCTAATTCTTTATTACCTAAAAATTAAAGATCAGAATAAGTAGAGGAAATTCATCCATATTAACAAATATATATATATATATATATATATATATATATATATATATATATATATATATATATATATATATATATATATATATATATATCCCCCCCCCCCCCCATCTCTGCCAAAGAAAACAGCAAAACTTAATGTCATCTCACACATTGCTAAGGAGGCAATGCTATAGGAGTTGAGATTTGTAACAATTTTTTTAGTTTCTTTTTAGACACAGAACAATCTTGCAACTGACAGTTTCTTCATCTTAGGGACTGTGCTGGTGAAAGAGCTGCACAATTTCTGTGGACATAAGAGGTCCCACGGTACTTTTTGGATTTTTATTTATTTTATTTAAATTTTCGCTCGTATTTGGCGAGTGGAAATCAGTCTTAAAAGGCCTTAAAGTATCTGGACACCTATATTCCCACAAATCTATTACGAGTATTTGAACTTAATTTCCCGCCACTGCTATCCAGAATCTGCATGCTTCCAGATTCATGGAATAGAGGTCTACATTCATGGTTTGGTAGAATTCATTTATTGAAAATATCTATATTACCCAAGTTCCTCCATTTATTCCAAGCCTTACCAATTAAGATTCCATTGGCCTATTTCAAACAGGTTAACACGCTCTGTAAAGTTTATATGGGCATATAAGAAATTACATCTCCCTTTTCATTTACTGTCACTACCTAAACAATATGGTGGTTTAGCTCTGCCAGATGTTCGGAAGTATCACCAAAGCAACTCATTTGAGTAGGATCATAGACTGGTGCCGTTAGTCAATTTAAATTGTGGGCTCAGATAGAACAAGCTCAGACACATGCTTGGCTACCGAGGACTTTGTGGTGTTATGACCACCTTCAGATGTCATTGAAAAAAAATCACCCTATAATAAATAGTTGCGACACTTCATAAAGGATCCCATGTTAGCAAACAATTTTCTCTTTCCCTTCGAACACCCCACTATTTCCTATTTTGGGTAATCTGAGTTTCTCTCCAGGCCTTTGCGCTAATACATTTGGACCCTTACGACAATCGGGCAAAATTCAAGCGTCCCACTTTCTAATAGATGGCAGATGGCCTTCTACAGAGGAACGAACGGTGGAGTCAGGCCCCTTTAAACTGCCCTTTTGGCCAGCATTTCAGCTGCAACATTTTCTTGATACCTTGCCTGATTCAATGCGTTTTGCTCGCCCTTTGACGACGCTAGAGGGACTGCTCCGAGGAAGGAATCATAACACAGGTATTCTTTACTAAATTATCCAGCGGCCCCGCCACACCTGCCGTTCTTGGATAAGTGGGAACAAGACCTACAGCAGAAATTTACATCTGACCAAATACAACACATACCAAGATTCACCTTAAAGTCATCAGTCTGTACGAAAATTCAGGAATCCAATTATAAAATCCTGATGAGATGGCATCTCACCCCACATCTTTTACATCGGTACTATCCGGATACTACAGATCACTGTTAGCGATGTTTGGGGTGTAGAGAAACCCTATTTCACATATTTTGGACATGTCCCAAATGGTCCCATTTTTGGACGACAGTCCAAGAAGTGATTTAAAAAAGTTTACGGATTATAAGATCTCTGGTGATCCAGCTTTTTTCCTTTTGCATTTGTCTACCATGTCGGTCAAAAAGTTATCAAAATTCTATTTTAAGAAACCTTTTAAATGCTGCAAAGTCCTGTATCCCACTTTATTGGACGAAACATACACTGCCGACGGTGGCGGATTGGTTACATAAAGTAGATAATATAAGTAAAATGGAAGATTCAGTATTTGCCACACAACAGCAACAGGAAAAGCATCATAACTTGGAAACAGTTTGCCACATCTACAGAAGGTTTGATCCTCCTAGGAAATGGAAGTTAATTCTAAATACATTTTTGAAGCACCTCGGCAATCTGGAACCAACTATAAAATTAAGTTTCCCCCTCCCCCAACACCCCCCCTTTTTTTTTTTTATAACCCTTTATTATTTATTTTTTTTGCAGTTTAACCACTTCAGCCCTGGACCAATTTGCAGCCAAAAGGACCAATTTGCAGCCAAAAGGACCAGGCCCCTTTTTACGATTCGGCACTGCGTCGCTTTAACTGACAATTGCGTGGTCTAGGGTTGTCCCGATAGCACTTTTTTAAGATCGAGTACAAGTACCGATACTTTTTTTCAAGTACTCGCCGATACCGATTACCGATACTTTTTTTTAATGTCATGTGACAGTTTTCAAACCACAATACAGACTAATGATATCTTCTTAATCTTAACGCACTGATGGGTGGCACGCACTGATGGGCAGCACGCACTGATGGGCGGCTGCATGGCACTGATTTATGGCTGGCAGTGGCACTTATGGGCAAGAGGATTTAGTTTTGCTCTGCAACGCCCATCTTGGTACACCTAGCACTCAGCCTCAATAAAGAAGCAGCGGACATCTTGTTACACCCAGCCCCAACTATATGGGCTGGGTGTAACAAGATGTCCGCTGCTGCTTTATTGAGGCCGAGTGAGTGCAGGGTGTACCAAGATGGGCGTCGGGATTATCAACCACGTGTAACGGCAACACGGAGCGTCACTTGCATTACTGAATGTGACGGCTCCGGTCGCTGATTAAGTTATATCACTGCTGTGAACACGGAGTACTCACTCTCCGCTCGGCTCTCCGAACTGTTCTGCCCTCCGCAGCGCCCGCTGACTCCGCCCTCCGCAGCGCCCGCTGACAAGGTATCGGCTAAGCATCAGGAGCATTTGTGCGAGTACAAGTGCTCGGTATCGGTCCCGATACTAGTATCGGTATCGGGACAACCCTATATATATATATATATATATATATATATATATATATATATATATATATATATATATATATATATATATATATATATATATATATATATATATATACATATATATATATATATATATATATATATAAATATATATATATACACATTTCTTTCATATAAACAAGTGGAGAGATTATCTGCTTAGAGTCCATTCACACAGGGGCAAACTTTGAATCAGACTTGAAGTCGTCCCAAGTCGCGCAACAAAATCAATGTAAGGGAATGAGAGCCGTCCCTGTCTGCACACTGCTGAAGTCGCTCTGACTTCAGAAAAGGTTCCTGTACTACTTCAATCCGACATCGCAGGAAGTTGCCTCCAAGTGGATCTCCTGTCTTAACTGAAGCAACTTTCCAACTTGAAACATTGTAACTAACCTTACTTCTTAGATCAAAAGGGATAGAACTTCTTGTGTAAACAAATAATCTGGGCAGTCTGCCAAGCTTTCAACCACAAAATGCAGGAAGTTTAACCACTTAGGGTGCTTTCACACTGGGGCGTTTTTCAGGAGCTACAGCGCCAAAAATAGTGCCTGTGTAGCTCCTGAAAAAGCGGGTCCTTTCACTCCAGTGTGAAAGCCGGATGGGACACTGCGGGGACACCCCGCTAGCGGGCACATACCGCAGCTAAAACGATGTTAAAGCAGTGCTAAATATAGCGCTGCTTTACAGTCGGTGCCCGCACCGCCCCAGTGTGAAGCCGGCCTTAAAGTCTAAATCTTTTTCTGACACTTCTTTCTAAAGTTAAAAATCAATATGTTTTGCTAGAAAATTACTTGGAACCCTCACATACACATACAAAATTTTAGCAGAGACCATGGGGCAGGGGTGCCCAACCAGTGGCCCGGGGGCCACATGTGGCCCGCGGAGCCCTCTGATGTGGCCCGCGGAGCCCTCTGATGTGGCCCGCGACCTCCTGCTCTGGGATGGAATAGAATACTGTTATTAATAGTAACTTTATTAGCAAGATCAATGTCTATATGGGCATATCTGTTCTGCAGTGGTTACTGGGCTGCTTTCAAACTGATCCGCAGGTGCAGAGCAGTGCACTTGAGGGTTACATGCACTGAGCCATAGGCCCCTTTCACATCGTCAGTCCGACCCAATTGGACTCTCCATTCACCTCTAAGTAGCAGCAGATGTAAATGGACTTGTGTCTGTTTAAAAACGTCTACCTCCAATCCGATCCACAATTAAAAAAAAAAAAAAAAAAAAAAAAGTAGAGTGGGCTGCCATGCACCCGCTCATTGTGGCCCACAACCGGTTACCAAGTCGCTTAGGTGGCCCTCGCTGTTCAAAAGGTTGGGCAATATTTTATGTCAAACTGTATTTGCCCAGAGGTCTTTCAAATAAAATTTTTTGGGAAAAAATACACCAATAAAAAAAGAAACCGTAAAGTTAGCACAATTTTTTTTTTTTTTAATGTGAAAGATGTTACGCCGCGAGAATCGTGATCTATCTTCTAAGCAAAAAAATTGCGATTCTCATTTTAGCCAGAATCGTGCAGCTCTAGCAAATAGTATAAATTAAAAATCAAATAAATATTACTATGTCCCCTTTGATATGGATTTTTTTTTTGAAGATGCCTGTATAGAGGAGCATATAATGTCTATGTGATTGTTTGATGTAAATATACACAAGCTTGTATAAATATGCATTTGCCCGTTGTAGGCGTTAATAAAAATTTATATTGAAAGTTTAAAAATAAATAAATAAATCAATTAGTTGAGTGAAAGTGTGGCGCAGGGACGGACTGGGCTGACAGTTTCCTGGCTAATTGCTTCTGGCAGAAGCAGTGCAGCCTTTTTTTTTTTACAGGGCATCTGAGCCGCTAGAAGCGTTCAGCCAGGAAACTGTTGGGAGTTGAGCTTGCCGGGCGACACAGAATCTCTGGCTGCGACAACATGGATCTGAAATGCTGGCCGCTGTCAAAGCCCCGTCTCCTGCGATAAGACAGGACACTGGTTCAATGCCAGGAAATTTAATCCGTGTGCTGTCTTTCATAGAAGCTGGTGCAGGACTTTGACAGCGGCTGGCGTTTAGGATTCAAGCTGTGGGAGATCCTGTCATCCAGCCGGCTCTCCACCTGTGATCCCCATGCAGTGATAGGCTGCATTGATAGGCTGCACTGATGCAATGCCTTATGTTAATATTGAAAGTTATTTTTTTTTTACTTAAATTCTGCATAAAACATTAAACAGTGTCATTACATGGGATAATTTACAAGTGATTGTTTAGGGGCAGGGTTTGGGTGGGACAACTTGTGGCGAGTAATGCAAAGTAGAACTAAGGGCAAAAAACTTAATTTCAGATAGAGTAAAGCCATCTCCGTCCCATTGCGGAGATTTCTCTTCACTTCATGTCCCATAACCAAACAGGAAGAGAGTGGATATCTCTGCAAAATTAATGGAATTTTTTCGGGGACCCCCAGCTCACCATAACTAGTGTCCCCATTGAAAGATTTCCCATTACTTTTCTGGGGACAACCCAAAAATGTGGGTTCTCTTTTTACTTTCAATGATAGTGGTAAACAGTACAAATAGAGAGGGTAAATCTCCTCAACAGGGGCACAGACAGCAATAAAAACTGACAGAGGCTCTAATCCCTCTCCGCTGTCCAAAAAAAAAAAAAAGTTTTGCCTTTAGTTATACTTTAAGGCCTGACTAGTAGCTCAGGACTCAACGTTTTGATCCCCGTTATAGAGTATGCAATAGAAGTTGCAATAGACAAAACTCAGTTTGACAGATTATGGAAGCCAGGTCTCTCCACTGGCATAACCAAAACAGAGAAAGCCAAAAGGATGACCCACCAAACCACGTTTGAGTTATTCAATATTGCTTTTGGGTGGACTAATCTTTTAAGACCCTTTCAGACGGAGTTCACCACAGCAATAGATTGCAAATGCTAGTGCCAGAAGTAATGATCACAGCAATTCTTTACATAGCACTAGCAAAGCATCTCACAAGCTTCAAGACGCCTGCATACTTCCTTAAAAGAGAATCAGTCACAACTAGGCTTACGCAAGTTTCTAATTATTCAGTCAATGTGCCGGCTTAGCTATGGATTTATATGTTCTCCCTTATTTAGCTTAAAAAGAACGACTTTAATTAAATTTAAATACAAGAATCTGAACATTTAGGGTGCTTTCAGACAAGTGGCGTCTGGTACAATCAGCAGGGGATCCATAAACAGATCCCCTGCTGAATCCAAGCAGAACAGAATAGATGTCACTTACAGCACAGTGAAGATGTCATCACTACTTTACAAGCCAAAATCTGGGTTTGCCAAGGCATTTGGTGCACAAAACGGATTTATATCCTTTCTGGGTACTGCAGAATACTTTTGCGCCTAGCGTTAATCTTCAAGTTGTTAATTCTGTAAGCGCCAGAGAAAAGATATATACATACTAGGGCTGAAACAACTAATCGATTAAATCGACATCTAATCGATTATGAAATTAATCGATTACTATTTTCATAATTGATTAATCGGCCAGTAATTTGGGGGGTAAAAAAAAAAATAAAAAAAAGACTAAAATGAGCCCTTTATAGTACAAAAAGAGCAAATAATCACTACTGTAAATATTACTTTCACAGTTCTACGGTAAAAAAAATTAAACCCCTTACAGTAGTGATTATATGCTTTTTTGTACTATAAAAGGGCTCATTTTAGTTATTTTTTAACCCCATTATGTTACTAAACACCTTAGACCTGGTTCACATCTATGTGTTTTTTGGTGCTTTTTGCAGAAACTTACTACAGTTCATTACATAGTTTCCTATGGGACACGTTCACATGTACGCTTTTTTTAGCTGCTGCGTATTTGGAAATGGTCAGGGACTTTTTTTTTTTTTTAAACGCAAAACTTTTTTTTGGTTAAATATACTTCAATGGAGAAGCTGCAGAAAAGCATGCAATGCATTTTTGCAGCAATTTGTGTTTTTTATTCTGCCCAACAACAAATTGGCCAAAAAACTGTATGTCTCTTCTAAAAGTGTATACAGTACATCTCCTCTAATAGTATATACAGTATATCTCTGTTATTCTCAGAGTGGATTTAATAATTTGCTCCCTAACCATATAGTTGGTTGCTTATATTTATCACTGCATCGAGATATTTAAGAATAAATTGTTTTTTAAACTTTACATATTAACTAAATTATACACCACACTTTTTTTTTTTAAGGTTATTAGCCGATTAATCGAAACAATAAATCGGCCAACTAATCGATTATGAAAATAATAGTTAGTTGCAGCCCTAATACATACCCTTTCAATGTAGCGTGCACAATTCACGTTTAAGCCTAATCCTAGGCAAAATATAAATTCCCAACCCTCATTTCCAACCCGTGACCATGGTGGCTTTAAGTAAAAGCTAGCAATAAAGATAGATGGGGTGGGGTTAAGATTCTTAAGATGGGCTTTACAAAAAAACACTTTTACAGGAATGTTTTCATTTTAAGGTGCACCCATGACTGACAATTCAGAGTACATTAGATGTTTAAATTGAAATTGCACAAAGCGGCCCCGAGCCTCCTTTTCTCGGGTCCCCCACTGGCTTTCACGGCTCCTCCTCTCTGGCGAGTGCCCCCATAAAAAGCAGCCTATTTCTATGAGGGCACTTATGTGGACTCGCTCCCAAGCCTCAGTGTTTGGGCTTATAGATACAAAGCACAAGGTGATCGTTTACAATCAAGCTGATGACAAACATAATTCTAACTACGTTGGTCTTTATTGAACACAGCCATTTACACATTCACAGTGCTGGAGGAGAAGAGAGAAAGAAAAAAAAAAAAAAAAAAAAAAACTATAGACGGATTACTTTAACAAGTGATAAAGTCTTTTTCATTAAAAACAAAACACGGTATACTTACCTGCTCTGTGCAGTGGTTTTGTGCAGTGGTTTTGTACAGAGCAGCCCAGATCCTCCTCTCGGGTCCCTCTACGGTGCTCCTGGCTCCTCCCTGTTGAGTGCCCCCACAGCAAGCAGCTTGCTATGGGAGCATCCGAGCCAAAGCTTCCTGTGTCCATGCAGACATGTAACCGCGGTCTGGCCCTGCCCCCCCTTTGTCCTTATTGGCTCACTGACAGCAGCAGGAGCCAATGGTGGGACCTGGACAGCTGAGTCTCTCGTGCAACATCGATGAATCTAGATGGGCTCAGGTAGGTATTTGGGGGGGGGGGGGGGGCTGCTGCATACAAGGCTTTATCTTAATGCATTAAGATAAAAAAAATTAGAATCACTTTTACAAAAGCCAATTGGAGTCAGAAGTTGGCATACCAGGAGTGAAAATACGTTTTGAGATGTGGTTTAGAGCTACCCTAATAAAAACACTCAAACATTTTAAAAGACTGCTGTCTATAAAAAGCATTAGCTGATGTGAACCCCCTTTGAGAACCAGGTTTCGATTCCACAGAGCCAGCATAACCCATAAGGCAAGTTAAATGAGAGGTCCTATACAAGGATTAGGCAGGGGGGGTAGAAGGTAGATACAGTATCTCACAAAAGTGATTACACCCCTCTCATTTTTGTAAATATTTTATTATATCTTCTCATGTGACAACACTGAAGAAATGACACTTTGCTACAATGTAAAGTAGTGAGTGTACAGCTTACGTATAACAGTGTAAATTTGCTGTCTCCTCAAAATAAATCACACAGCCAATAATGTCTAAACCGCTAGCAACAAAAGTGAGTACACCCCTAAGTGAAACTGTCTAAATTGGGCACAAAGGGTCAATATTGTGTGGCTGCCATTGTTTCCAGCACTGCCTTTAACCCTCTTGGGCATGGAGCTTCACAGGCAATTGCTGCATCAGAAAACTGAATTGTTTTTTTCTTGACCTTGTAGATGCTGAACAGAGGACCAAACACGGGAGAAGCAGCACACAGTATTATAGTCATCCCATGGATCTTCAACCGCTTGCCCACAGTGGTAGTACTGCGAACAGGCAGAAGCTCCAGGGTGGGATATGTACCTGTACATCGTGCGCACCTGCTGATCTGTTCTGTGATTGGACACAGCACAAGTTTTGCAGCTGATTTCAGCCGACAGACAAAAGAAAGCTCTATTTGTCCATGGTCAGCTGAATCTGGGTCACAGAAGAGGACCAAAAGAGTCCTGGCCATGCTTCTCATTTAACCACTTGCCTACTGGGCACTTTTACCCCCTTTCAGCCCAGGCCAATTTTCAGCACTGTCACACTTTGAATTGGGCGGTCATGCATCACTGTACCCAAATGAAAATGTTATGTTTTTCACACATATGGAGCTTTCTTTTGGTGCCATTTAATCACCACTGGGTTTTTAATATTTTGCTAAAGACTTTTTTTTTCAAAACTTTCAAACATTTTCATAGTTTGTTATAAAATTTTGCAAACAGGTAATTTTTCTCCTTCACTAATGAGACTGCTCTGATTGGCAGCACTGATAATCAGGACACTGATATCATGTATATGTCCCTTTTAGAGAAGCTGGTTATCTGCTCTCTTCTCCGATCCTCATGCTGTCAGCATGAGGAAAGGAGTGCCAATATCTGGTGTCGGTTGACATCTGTGATCAGCTGCGATTGGACACAGCTGATCACGTGGTAAAGAGCCACCGATTCCAATCCACCGGACACTGCGATGACAGTGCGCGCCCGCCCACGCCCCACAGCAGACAATCATGGGACACCGTCATATGACAGCGTCCTTCAACTAGCCGGCTGTGCTGTAGCCGCCATTCGGCTATAATGTGGTTGGCAAGTGGTTAAAGCGGTAGTAAACTGCTGGGTGTTTTTTTTTAACCTGAAAAGTATTAAAGATGTTGAAAATAGTCTAATCGATGAATCGTGAAGCAGCCTTAAACAATTCTGCATCAATGCAGAGAAGAGCTGCATCGCGATTGGTCGAATTAAGTCATCCTGGCGTGCCCCGACGCTCCTGAGAGAACGCTCCCAGCATACTCTACTTAAAGCAGTTAAAATAACCCTTATTCAATCCTCTGTCTTAAATTACTAGCCCCACTGTAAACTTAAAAAAATATGTAGCTGTATACCGTTTTTTATAGGCACTCACAGGACTGCCCTCCGCTCACCTCCTGGCTGACATCAGCGGGGGATTTTCTGCCCCTCCTGCTGTGGTTTTCAGATCATAAAGGAGAAGGAGAGTGATGGGCAGTCACGTGAGCTCCGCTATGAAATACGGTACACAGCTACATATTTAATAAGCATTTACAGTGGGGCACTTGTAAGACAGGGGATCGAATAAGACTGATTTTAACTGCTTTTGAGTACGCTGGGAGTCAGAGGCTTAACTACAACGTTCAGGGACCCGGTGCAAGAAACCATTAAGGGCCCCCCTGATCCCATCCCAGGGCCCTTTCTCATGTTCTGCATGAGAAAGGGCCATCTTGAAGCCACCACATGGTGGTGGAACGCCAGGGCCCAGTGCGACTTTTGAGACCCTGGTAGTTCTGCTACTGACCTTATTAATCCATTGGGATCAGTGGAGGTGGGGTGGATCAGTGGCAGAGAGATGGCGGGGGAGGGGATGGTGACATTAGCACTCACCTCTTCATTTCAGTGGATTATCCCTCCTTGCTCAGTGCTCTCAGTCTGGACTCACAGTGCCTCCAGTAACGCTTCTCCTGACATAGGGACACTGCACATCTGCTGACAAAGGTGATAACTCCCCCCTTCACTCGACTCGCCCATCAGCTGACTCTCCTCCATTGCAGTGTCCCCCTCCAGACATGGAGCTGCTTGGAGGAATGGGCAGAGCACTGTGCAGTAACCGAGTGCTCACTCAGGCAGTGTACATTTTACGGACTCCCATGGATTTTGCCACATGCGTAATTGGTCTCCTTGTAATACGGGTCAATTAAGTCTGGTGAGGGCATCGTGGGTGCACTTGTGGGTGGAGAGGAACCTTTCCTATACTCACTGAGGATGATAGATACATTAACTTACATACATACACCTAGCATAGTGGTTATCCCTTTCACCTAGCAGCAAAAAGGGTCACTGGTTCGAATACATATACAAAGATTTAGGAATATTTAATTTATGATACAAGAGCGTGATTGCGTTAAGAAAACAATGAAAACGCATAACACATGGATATATCACTCCTCTCTCCCTCCTCCCTGCCAGTCAGCTTGGGAGTCAGTCTGCTCCCCTCCACCCCCCGGAGCCCTTCTTTAAAGTTGCTATCCTGCACTGTGAAAGTGTTTGTTAGAAACAAAGCCTCTAAATAAACTTTGTTGGTTAAAATTGATACCTCTAAATACCTTTTTGTGATGCATCTTTAGGCTAGTCACGCGACTCCCGGCCGCTCTGCTACTCCAATCCAGGGCTACAGCGGGAGGGGCCAAGCAGACAGCTTGGTTGTCACGTGACGTCCCAGTTGATGTCAGAGGGTGATCTCGGCCCCTCCCACTATAGCCCTGGATCAGAGTGTTAGAGCAGCCGGGAGTCAGATGACCGGCCTGAAGGTTCATTTAAAAAAAAAAAAAAAAAAAAAAAAAAAAAAAAAAAAGGTATTTATCAATCAAATCAATTTTAACCAACAGATGCATAGTGCAGGATGGCAGCTTAAAATAGTGGGGCTGGCAGCAAAGCATAAGGTAGGGTTACAAACCCTTTAATTAAACGAGGGTGTGTGCATGGAAGGCAGAATCAACGGTGTAAAGGGCCTCATTGTATGTTCTGCCTACAGGCTTCATTTAGCCAAAAGGAGGAACAGTGAACACTTCAAAATTCACTCATACGCCCATTATATAGTCTTATAGCTAACCTCTAAAAAATTATCCCTTGCAGTGGGCTTCCAGTGATGACTGGCTTATTGGGCATTTTGCCTCAATTAGTTTGGATGAAAACCATGGGCAGTAATTGTGATGCATCACAGAATCAAATCATTGACAGGATAATCGTAATAGAACCGATTCATGAGACAGTGAAGGTGCACACCTCTAGCTAGTATGCATCGCATACTAGCACATGTCAAAAGTGGATGTTAGAGCTGCACGATTAATCGGTAAGAATCGAAAGTCACATTATACTCCTCTGGATCTTAAAACAGCATTTCCTGATTCTATGCAAGTACAGAAAGTTCTCTGCTCACTTCTGACAGCTGACAAAAGTTAAAAAATAAAATAAATCCAGGCAGCCTGCCACGTTTATCTCAACATTGAGAAAGATGCATTGTAAACATTTTGTTTTTAGATCAAAAGGGATGAACTTGGTCTGTAAATGAAGGAAGTTTAACCACTTAAAGACTATACCTTTTTCTGACATTTGTTGCTTACAAGTTAAAAATATGTATTTTTAGCTCGAAAATTACTTGGAACACCCAAACATATATAATTTTTTTTAGCAGAGATCCTAGAGAATAAAATGGCGTTTGTTGCAATATTTTATGTCACAGTATTTGCGCAGCAGTTTTGCAACTGCAATTTTTTAAAACGAAAATGTAAAGTTAGCCCAATTTTTTTTGTAGAATGTGAAAGATGTTACGACGCGAGAATCATGATCTTCATTCTAAGCAAAAAATTGTGATAATCATTTTAGCCAGAATCGTGCAGCTCTAGTAGACGTAAACCTTTTTTCGTGGAATTTGAGCTGGGCACATATAGCTGCAGTGTTTTCTTATATCTCGTCAAAGCACTAAGTCCGGTGTCTGTCTCCTGCTTCTTTCTTCTGTTATCAGCATGATAACTGACAATTTCTCCGACACGTGATAAAACCAGGCTGAATTTTGTGTCAGGGTGGGTGCTAAAGATTAGCAGAAAGCTGCTTTACTCTCAGGACAGCTCTGAAAGTCTTTGCCTATCTGAAAAGGGGGGGGGCTTTCCTCCAATCAGCCATCTCAGTGTAATCCAACACTACACTGCTACAGCTGTATGGAGTGAAAATGCTAACACGATGTGCACTTTCTAATTATTTAAAGCTGAAGACAGCAGATATTCATGTAAAACAAAATCTATCATCTGAAGCTGTTGCATTGGGTATATGTGAGGGTTTACATTCACTTTAACTGAAAAAGAAGCCTTCCAGCAGTGCGCTGTCGCTGCTGAAGGAGCTTCTATCCTCACCTGGTCTTCCTTCCAGGTTTGCAGACTCCGACTGTGTGAGTGGCTGGAGCCGCAATGTAATTTCCTCACCGGAGCCATCGTTTACAGCACTGGTATGCCTTTCCTTTAAAAACGCACACTCCGGTGACATCACCGGCTGCATGGGACAGTAAATGTCTCCTAAATGATGCACCATTTTAGGAGATTTTTAAAGTACCTATAGGTAAGTCTTATTATAGGCTTACCTATAGTTAAAAACAAGAAAAAAAAAGAAAAAAAAATCATTCATGGGAGTTTACACCCACTTTAACATTGCATCCCTGTGCCCTTTATTTTGGACACAGAGGTGAACTGGTTCACAAGAGGCCATCTACATCAAAACTGGAAAAACCATCATTGAACAGCGGTGGGGACTGTCAAAACCATCTGTCTGACATATGGCATTTTTATCATTGTTAAAAAGAAGGCTATACTTCTCCCAGGGAACACCACACAGTTTGTTACGTTTTCAGCCGACTGAGCTAAAGCCCACTGTCGGCTGACGTCAGAGCCAGTCCAGGCTCTGGAAATATTTTAACCATATAGGCAGGATCCACCCAGAAGTCTGGATCGGCACTTAGCTCAGCCTTTTAGTCATCTGCCAAGAGCCTGAGCCAGCAACTAGACCGCTGACCCCCAACAGCCCTAACAGTCATGGCTCTCAGCTCAGAGGAGAATTGGATCAGCAGTGTTTGATTGCTCAGTTCTGGCTACAGAGCCCGGGGGGGGGGGGGGGGGGGTTGATGCCGCATCCACATAGATGAGCATAAAGGTTTTTTGTTTCCCAGAAGCCATACTTCTCTTAACCTCTGCATTTTGACAGCAGTTAACACCTTCAGTCATGCAAGTCAAAGATTTTTACTCCTGCCATCTGCCTTTCCAAGGTAACAGTAACAAAAAAAGTGTTGGTGGCACCTGTTTGGATCTAGATGCTGCTGTGTTTTCCAGACTCTCGTTAGGACCAAAGAAGTGGTGTGGGCAAGCTATGAAATATCACAGAACAAGTCCAGCTGAATGTGATTAAAAGAGAAGCATGTTTTTTTTTTTTTTTGCTATTCATACTTACCTAGGTGGATGCAGCATCAGACCGATGTTGCATCTGTGCCCCCCCCCCCCCACCTCTTCACTGAGAACCGAGCCACCAAACACTGCTGATGCTCGATTCTCTCACCTCCCTGAGCAGAGAGCTGCAACCTGTCAGAATCTCTCCTGCTCTCCTCCATGCTCATTGGAGGGGTGGGGAGCGGCTGTCTCAGAGACTTGCTGAGATGCCGAGACTGCCATCGGTCAAGGCAGCTGGCAGATCCAGACTTCGGAAGTCAGGATGATGCACTGCCTCAACTGATCCTGGTAACGTCAGCGGAAAGCGGACTTCAGACTGCTCTCTGCTGAAAATGGGTCACAAAAACGAAAAGAATTGCACTCCTGTGACCCTTAGGAGAAGCCCAGGCTGAACTTCTTTTAACTGCAACTATATATGCTGTAGACCCGAAAACAGAAAAATAAATTTTTCATTTGTTAACTTTATTCCTATTGCAAGGGGGCAAAGCACATAGTATAGTTGACCGGTTCATTTTAGGAAGACATCACAGGTCTTAGACCTCTAGCATCAGTCTGTTGGAGCCAATTAAGCATTAGGCTCTGCCTGATCAGCTTGTTCCTTGGCTAGAGTGTGTAGGGTATGCCAGCTCTAAACTCAAAGTGCTTAAATCAGAGGCAGCAAGAGGATTACATTTAGAGCAAATCTGCCCCATTATAAGATGCAAACCTGGCTGCCTCTCAATTAGCAAAGTATGTACAATAGATTGTGTATTTTTGGCCCCTGAGCCAAAATCCTAAGAAGCATACAGACAAAATTTAGCACTGATGCTCATTTAAAGCAGAATTAAAGACTGCAAATACTCACCTCTGCTCCAGCATTGCATTGTCCACAAGCACCCCCAGCAGCTTATTTCAAGTTCACCATCTTGAATAGGCATAAGTTATTTCTTCCTGACAGGCATTCACCATTCAGCGTATATTCAGTAGTTTGCAAACAGGAAGGTAAGAAGCCATTATTGTAAGATATTAAGTCTGTTCTGCAAAATGTCCCTGCTTGCAAATTTAGGGCTCTTTCACATGGATGGACCAATTCGGTCTGCCCGTTTTTTTGGTAGGCAGACCTGATCAGACCATCCACTACCCTCTATGGAGTGGCAGATGTAAAAGGACAGGTTTCTGTTTACACCCGCTGACATCCGATCTGCTAAAAACTGATGGGTGGGGATTGCATGACAGTCAGATTTAAACAGGCAGTATGTTTACATCCAACCGCCCATAGAGAAAAAGTAGGCTGTGTCCGCTCTGCATAATTGGAGCGGACACTAACCTGTCTTCCACATGCCTAGCGGGGGACCAGCAGACAGATCACCCGCTGAGCAGGCAGATCCACTGACGGGGTCCGCCTATGTGAAAGCCCTAAGGCACAGGTTTTACTTGATCGCATTGCTATATTAGAGCATCTGACAGAAGGATTTTTGAGAAGGGCTTAAAAACAAAGTGTTAAACACAGTTTTGTTTTTGTTTTTTAAATTCTTACCAACAGTTGATTTGTCACATGAAAAAAAAAAAAGGTAGTCTTAAAGGCTCAAGGTTTTTTACCATCATGCATTCTAAAAACCGCAGCAGCGGCCCCAGTCCCTCCCAATACTTACCCGAGACCTATCTCGATCCAGTGATGTGCACAAGAGCGTCGGCCAACCCGTGTCTTTCCCTTATTGGCTGAGACAGCAGCAGTAGCCACTGGCTCCCGCTACTGTCAATCAGAACCAGTGAACCAACGAGGAAGATACACACATAAGCAGCTCAGGAGAGAGCCTGCTCGGGGAACCCTATAGCAAGCCGCTTGCTATGGGGGCACTAGGGAGGGGCCTAGAGTGTCGGCGAAGGACCAAAGGAGGATCGGGGCTGCAAAGAGCAGGCACGAGTATAACATGCGTGAGATTAATATATATATATATATATATATATATATATATATATATATATATATATATATATATATATATATATATATATATATATATATATATTTTATATTTTATTTTTATTTATATATATATTTTAAACACCCCAAACCTTTAATATTTTAAGTGCAATACTAAAAATCACCCACTCCTAAAGATTATGCAAATTTTAATTTCTCCTATAAGCAAGCTAATTTGCAGTAAAAAACAAAGCTCAAGCACAGAAAGGTCAAACACAGTATGAAGTAGGAGGAGTACCTTTTTGATACTGTCTTCCTCCTCTTGCCTCTTCTCATAATGCGAAAAGTCATCAAATATGGAAGTGGTATGTTTGTAGCTAGCTATGATTCGGAGAACCTGGCGAGCCTTTTCCAAAGGAACCTCTTGAGTGTCTCGAGAGTTGGTAACAGGCTTATTCTCATTGTTCTCTAATCTGATGTGGCGCAACTGCCCATTGGGAACATCTTTAACAAAGACCCAACGTACATCAAAACGTCCCTTCCATTTGTCCTGAGACCATACACCTGCGCAGGTATTATAGTCTACAGCAGATTTCATTTCTGCCACACCACAGAAGTGACCACTACCATTAACACTGAAAAGCAAGTACACGGGACCTTTGCCATTAAGAGACCGAAAAGCTGCATCCAGGCGTTTATTGCCGTGCTCAGTGGAGCACCACACATTGTATTTGATGGATCGATGTATGTCATCTTCTGAGTAACTTTTAACAATAAACACACGTCCAAATTTTGGGTTGCAGTCAAAATCCTTGGGGTTATAGTTATTGAGTGAACGCAGTTTCTCCAAAACAGGATGAGGGTCCGATGAAATATGCGAGGCCTGAGTTTGCTCTGAACCTCGATTGCGTGGTGCTGACCAACGTGCAGGAGCATGTGAAGATGGAGTCACTGTAGGCTGTTGTGCCACTGGAGGAGATGGTGGTTGGCAGCTATTGGAGGGTGCTTTGTTTTCCCAAGTTCCAATCTCCATGTTGTGCTTCACTGGTGGAGGAAGAGCCTTTCCAATATTCTGCTTGGCAGGTTTACTGGCAATGTCCGCCCAAGATGCCTGCTTTGGTGGAGCGATGGTTGCAGGTGGGAGGTTTACACTTGCTTTGATACCATTTCCTTCGCCCAGTTTTAATGTCCCCATACTCTGCTCTAGACTGCCAACCGCTTTGCCACCACCAAAACTGGTCTGTTCATCCAAAACAGCTCCTCCCAAAGTGCTTGGAGCATATGCATAGCTACCACCATAACCAGAACTAGGAGCAGATGCACCAGGAGAGTTTCCTCCACTGCCCCAAGCTGAAAAGTCCATGCTACTAGGAAAAAAGTTAAATCCAGGTTGTCCCAAAAAAGGGGCACTGCTTAGAGGTCCAAACATGGCATCTGGTAAAAAGTGGGGCTCAGCGCTGCCCAACTGTCCATAGGAGGCAAGAAAAGGCATGGTTGGTGGCGGGTCCCCTCCAGTAGACCAGGCAGCATCATTCAGAGAGTAGGAGAAACCAATGGCTGGACCATAATAACTAGGAAGGTACGAGTCTGACAAGGCAGTGTAGCCATTATTCTGCAACAAAAAAGAAAAATCATTAAGTGTAATAAACATCAACCATATGTTAAAAAAAATAAATAAAAATATATAATAATACATAGTACAAAATGTCGATATCAGTATAAGGCCTATTATAAATATTTATTTTCTATGTGCCATCAACAAATCTGCACATTTTCTTGCATTTAACAGCTGCATCATGCTGCAGGAAGAAAAGTTATGAGAATTGTAAGGATAAGCCGATACCTTTTTGACAAAATTAGATGTCTGGAATTTTTTTAATTTAAAGTAATGTAATCATATAGAAATGCAGTGCCAATCGAAACCCACAGTTACTCAATGTGAATGTCCAATTAGGTTGCATGTGCCAACAGATTTGTATTGTTTTAATATCCAAGCTAAATAACGTCCTACAACCCCAATTCCAAAAAAGTTGGGACGCTGTGTAAAATCCACAGAACAGAATGCAATGGATTTACAAATCTCAAACCCATATTTTATTCACA
Organism: Lithobates sylvaticus; assembly: GCA_028564925.1. Classification (NCBI taxonomy): domain Eukaryota; kingdom Metazoa; phylum Chordata; class Amphibia; order Anura; family Ranidae; genus Lithobates; species Lithobates sylvaticus. The sequence goes on along the minus strand of CM053027.1, from coordinate 188,470,216 downwards.
ACAGAAAATGAAAAAACAAAATATTTAAACTGAGAAAATGTTCCATTTGAAGAAATTTTTTTTTAAATTGATGGCAACAGGTCTCAAAAAAATTTGGGACAGGGCAACAAAAAGCTGGCAAAGTGGTACTAACTAGGAAGAGCTGGAAAAACATTTTGCAACAGGTCAGTAACATGATTGGGTATAGAAATGGGCAAAGGTTCAATTTTGGAAACGCTGCATCTAAAAACTGAACAATTTCAAAATATTGTTCAAAGTAAAATTGCGAAGACTTTAAATATATAATCATCTACAGGTGCAAAAAAAAAAAAAAAAACAAACAAGTCAGAATCTGAAGAAATCTGTACACAAGGGACAAGGCCAAAAGATAGACAATATTGGATGTCTTTATTCTTTGGGCCATCAGACGGCACTGCATTAAAAAACAGGCATGATTCTGAGCACAGTTCCTGTGCCATCCAAAAATTCAAGGAAATCGATCCTTTTAAAAAATGCCATATTTGAACATGATCCTGTAATGCCAACATTCTCTCTGGGCCAAAGCTCATTAGAACGGTCTTTTGTAAAGTTTAAAACTGTTATGTGGTCAGACGACCGTATATACTTGAGTATAGGTTGATCCGAATACAAGCCGAGGCCCCTAATTTACCACAAAAAAAACTGGGAAAACGTATTGACGCGAGTATAAGCCGAGGGTGAAAAATGCAGCCGCTACTGTAAGTGGCAAAGAGGGTCAACAATGCCCATCTGCAGGTCTCCCAGTGTCTATTGCATTCCTCCCTGTGTCCTGTGCATACCCCACTGTGTATTGCATGCCTCCCTGTGTCCTGTGCAGATCTGCCTACCTCACTGTGTCCATTGCAGCCTTCCTGTGCCAATCTGCATCCTCTGTGTCCTGTGCATGCCTCCGTGTGCCGATCTGCATCCACCGATCAGCATGTCATAAAAACATACGGAGGCCATTCCAGTGTTCAAAAGCACCTCCTCCTCAGCTGTGATAGGCAGAACACTCAATTTCCCAGCAGTCAGTGTTCAGCCTATCACAGATGAGGAGGCGGCGCGGCTTTTTAACACTGGAATGGCCACCATATGTTTTTATGACAAGCTGGCCGACGTCTGTCTGCATGACACGCTGATCAGGTAGGCAGACGGCAGTGACTAGAGTATAAGCCAAAGGGGGCACTTTCAGCCTAAAAAGAAAGGGCTGAAAATATCGGCTTATACTCGAGTATATACGGTAATTGAATTTTGACAGTCTCTGGCAAACATGGTCACTGCATCCTCCAGAGTAAAGAGGATGGAGACCTTCTGGCTCATCAGTGCCTGCATCTGATGGTATGGGGGTGCTATTAGTGCATATGGAATGGGCAGCTTACACATCTGGAAAGGCATTATCAATTCTCAAACATGTATGGAGGTTTTAGAAAGCAGCATATACTGCCATGCAGATGATGTCTTTCAGGGAAAGCTTTGCATATTTCAGCAGGACAATGCTAATCCATATACTGCATCTATGATGGCATGACTTTGTAGTAGAAGAGTCCAGGTGCTTAACTAACATGCCTGCAGTTCACTGAGTTCAGAATTTTCACCAATTAAAAAAATATTTGGTGCATCATAATAGAGAAGACAACCCAGGACTGTTGATAAGTTAGAATCTCATATCAGGAAAGAATAGGACATCATTCTTCTCCCAAAACTCCAGCAACTGGTCTCAGTTGCCAGACATTTAAGTAAGAAGTTACATTTTTTCAGTTTAAACATTTTCTATTGTGAATAAAAAATAGGATTTTTAAAAAACGGCTTGCCTGTAAAAAGTACATCACAGGACACAGCGCCATAATAGTTACTATGTGGGTTATAGGCCACCTTCAGGTGATGGACAATGGCACGCCCTAAGACAAAAAATGCACTCCCTATATAACCCCTCCCACTACTGGATGTACCTCAGTTTTGTAGCAAAGCAATACACGTGTATACCAAAGAAGGGAGGGACCTCTGTGTCCCGTGATGTACTTCAAAGAAAAGGATTTTTACAGGTAAGCCGTTTTAAAAAATGTATTTTATTATCGTACATCACAGGACACAGGGCCATAGTAGTTACTATGTGGGATGTCCCATAGCAATGCCAACTGAATGGAGGGAGACAACAAAAGTAGGGCACTAAGACTAGATGACTTATACTTCAGCCTGCAGTACACTGCGCCCAAAAGGCAATAACCTCATGACCTTTTACATCTACTTGATAGAATCTGGCAAATGTATGGACTGAAGACCAAGTTGCGGCCTTGCAGATCTTAGCCATGGAGGCTTGGTGATGCACTGCCCAAGAAGCACTAACAGCCCTGGTGGAGTGCGCTTTAATATGAAAAGGTGGAATTTTCCTTTTTAAACCATAGGCTTGAACAATCACTTGACGAATCCATTTAGAAATTTTAGATTTCGACGCTGCCTGTCTTTTTTTAGGACCGTCTGGCAACACACAAAACATCTGTTTTATGAATCTGAGCGGTCACCTTCAAATAGACCTTGACCGCTCTCACCACATCAAGTGAATGTAGTGACCTTTCTTCCACAGAACAAGGCTCTGGAAAAAATGAAGGCAGAACAATATCCTGGTTTAAAATAAAAACCAAACACTAAGTTCGGTAGGAAATTAGGATGAGGCCGCAATACAAACCTTATCCTTATGAATAATCAAATATGGCTCTTTACAAGAAAGAGCAGCCAACTCTGATACTCTTCTTGCAGAAGATAAGGCAACCAAGAAAATTATTTTCCTCGTCAAGAGGAAAAAGGGAATGTGTCATATTGGCTCAAAAGGCTGTTTCTGTAATGCCGACAAGACTAAAAATTCAAGTCCCAAGGGTTCAGGGGGTGACTTAACTGGAGGATTAATCTGCGTTACCCCCTGAGTAAAGGTTAAGAACCAGAGAGTGTAAAGTGGTCGTTGGTTGGGGGGGGAACACACTGATAAGGCCGACACCTGGCTTTTGATGGTACTCAAGGCCAGCTTAATTTCCAATCCCATCTGCAGAAATTAAAGGATCCTACCTATGATATATTTCTTGGACCAGGAGACGTATGCCTTCCAGACTCTATAGTATATTATTCTGGAGGCCGGCTTCCTAGCATTAACCAAAGTAGAAACTACTGAACCCGACAGCCCACGGTCTTTCAGAATGTGGGTCTCAATAGCCAGACCGTTAAATTTAGCATTTGTAAGGTAGGATGGAATACCGGAAACATGCGAGAGAAGGTCTGGCCATAGTGGTAGAGTCCATGGGTCCCCCACCGCCATCTTTATGATCTCTGCAAACCAAGATCTTCTGGGCCACAAGAATCACTTCCTTCCCTTCCTGCTTGATCCTGTGAAGAAGGCACGGAAGGAGAACAGGAGGGAACACATAGATCAGTGAAAACTGATCCCACGCGAAAAACTAAGGCATCTGTTCCGCATACCATCGGATCCCTTGTCCTTGACACAAAGTTGTTGATCTTGTTGCTGAACCTGGATTCAAACAGATCCACGTACAGAAATCCCCATCTTTGACATATTGACAAAGATATCAGGGTGAAAAGACCATTCCCCCCGGGAACAACTGTTGGTGACTGTTGAATAGAAGGATTCTTTGGTTTTGACCAACTGAATCAGTTCCCATATGGAACCGATCCTTTCCTGGGGCAAAAACACCCTCTTCTGAACTGTATCTATGATCAGCCCCAAGTACTGTATTCTCCTTGATGGTTTTAAGGAGGATTTCTCTAGGTTGAGAATCCAACCTTGGTATTCCAGGTAGCTGACTGCGGTGATCAAACTTTGGTTTGAGCGGGCTACTGACTGATCTTTCAAGAGTAGATCGTTCAAGTAGGCTAGTATCGTTATACCTTGAGCCCTTAATCTGGCTAAAGGAGGAGCCAGGACCTTAGTAAAAACACTTGAGGTGCAGTAGCTACGAACTGGAAAAAAAATAAAAAAATAATAAATTAAGCTTTTCTACCTCGAAGTGTAAATGTTTCTGGTGAGCGGGGGAAAAAAAATAAATAAAAAAAAAAAAAAAATCGGCACATGGAGATAAAGCATCCTTGATGTCGAGTGACGTCAGAAGTTCTCCACCTTGTAGGATGGAGACTACTGATCGTATTGACTCGATGCGAATAGAGCGGATATTCAAAAAACGGTTTAGATCTTGATATCTAAAGTGGATCTGACATCCCTGTTTGGTTTTGGTACCGTGAAAAGGTTTCAATAAAGCCCTAATCCTTGCTCTTCCAAGGGGACCACCGATATCCCTCTTTGAGACAAGAGATGATCCAAAGCTAGAAAGACTTTACTGGATCTCTGGGAATGTTTAATCTGATAAAACGAGGAGACTGGAATTCCCGGAACTCTAGTTCGTAACCTAGAGAAATTGAGGAAGCCACCCATCTGTCTTGACATTGTTCCTGCCAGACCCTTGAAAACTGCAGAAGTCTCACCCCCCCCCCCCCACTTGAGCGAGCGGGGGCACCCCTTCATAAGGAGGTTTTAGTATTCCGTTTAGTGGGTTTCCTCTCCCAGGGCCTCTTTTGACCCTGGGACTGACCCTGAGGTTTACCACTTGAACCTGACGGTGGAGGCCGCCGTGACTGCCTGCAGGCTGATGCACCTGGCACTGGAGAAGACGCTCGTAGAAAAAAAAAAGAAATGCTTAAACTTCTTAACCGGTAAAAGGGAACTTTTCCAATTAGAAATTCTCTGGATGTATTTATCCAGATCGTCTCCAAATAACCGTTCACCGTGAAATGGGAAACAGGCCAAGAGCTTTTTGCATGGTGCTTCAGCTGACCAATTTTTCCAACCATAAAATTCTATGCACATGTACCAGACCTAGCACAAGCCGTGAGGCCTGGAGAATAGAATCTTTCATAGCGTCTACCGTAAAACACAACACCTCTGATATCCCGGCCAAATCTTGGGCCTGCTTATCAGGAATATTTTTTTGATAACCTCTATAAACTGGTCCTTTAGGGACTGGAGATACCCCAATCGCTGCCAGCTAAATAGTTTTTAAAAAGGAATTCCAACTCCTTATCCGTTGGATCCTTTAGCATTTGAGCACTGCCTACAAGACAAGTCAGGTTTTTGCTCACAGAGGATATAGCAGCGTCAATTGCTGGTATTCCCCATTTCTTATTAAGCTCTTCCTCCATAGGATAAAAAGTGTTGAAATTTTTATTATTTTTTTCCCCCTCCAAAAAAGTTTTCAACACTTTATCTGGGTGCTCCCACTCAGAATACATAAGCTTTTTTTAGCCATGAATGGATAGGAAAAGCATGAACAGTTTGGGGAGGCTTTAGTGAACCCAAACCAGAAGTGGGCTCACCGACTGACTCTGCTACTGGCAGCAAAAATGTGGCGCAGACCAATTCAGTGAGACATTGCATTAACAACCTTTCTTGTGAATCAGATCCTTCCATATTAGGTTCTTCGGAAGAGGAGTCACCAGCCTCTTCCTGGTCCCGAGAGAAATTTATCTCTTGCCCCTTGTTCCTCCGCATGAGGGTCCTGAGCAATGGACGGGGACCCGTTACGCTTAGTCCCACTATGGGATGCGATTAAAGCGTCAATTCTTTTCTCCAAGCCTAAAATGGTTGAAGAAAAAAAAAAAAAAAAAAAAACCTCCTTAGTAATATATACAGGGGCTGCAGTGTTAAGCGCAGTTGCAACACTCATCCCTCCTGATGGCTCATTCTGACCAGCCAAATTACGCTAAGGGGAGGATGCCATCTTTTTTGAGATGGTTCTAGGCTTACGTGTGACTCTAGAAGTCTTTCTAGAGCCCTTTTTTTTTTTTTTTTTAGGTGTTTTTACACCCCCTTCCGACCATGGCCCGATGCACCAAGCAGAGGTACTACCAGAAGGAACGCATCCACTGCTTGAGCAATAGTCCAGCCCCGTCGCTGCTATTAATGCTCAGCCTGATGCAGTAGTAAATGTGTCAAAAGCAATGCCTGTGTCACCAAACCTCTTCCATGCCACCTTTGCGCTTGTGTCCCTCCGCAGAATGCAGCGGCAACAAAGGTGCCTTTTAAAAACGTTTTCCCACGCTGGAAGACGCCAAGCTAAGCCTTTCCTTTGAAAAAGAGCCTTTCCCGCACGAGTGCAGGCTTCCGATCCTATAGGATCAGCAGTGGGGGGGGGGGGGGAGAAAAAATGGCGAAGGTGGGGCCTGGAAGCCGCCGAGTAAGGAAGGCAGCATGCCGTTCGCACCTTTTTTGCACTTCTTCCCCATGAAGAGGGGGGACACATGGGGGAGTCTGGTGGGGGAAGAAACCCCCCCCCCCCCCCCCCCCCCCCCCCCCCCCCAGATTTACCGGAGGTCTGCTGCTGGCTGGAGGAAAGGAAAAGTGCATGTGCCAGACACAATGTGGGCTCTCTGAGGAAGCGTTAGAAGTTAGGTGCTCTATACAGCCCCCAGTGGCGACCCGTAGGCATGACAACATTTACTAAAATTAAAAGGGAACATTCATAAGAAAAATAAAATAAAAAAATTCTTAGAAAACTCCACTTACCTTTCCCGCAGCAGGGTTTTCTGTGGTAAAACCAACAGACCCAATCTTCACCTTCACGGTGGGTTACCGTTAAACCTTCAGGAGCTGGGGATCCTCAGGGAAACCCACAATCCTGGACCTGTAATAGCCCCACCGCCAGTCCCTGGGTCCAGCGCTCTAAAAGAAGCATTTACAGGCAAAACCTCTTTGGATACGAGGCCCGGGTACCATTCAATTCGGCCTAAAAGACATTTTGAATGGATCCGGCTGCATGGCTAGCCCCAGCAAGGATTGCTCCAGTGGAGCTCAGCACAGCACATCTTTACTTGTGACCAACACCTTAGACACTGGCGAAAAAACTGAGGTACTCCCAGTAGTGGGAGGGGTTATATAGGGAGTGCATTTTTTGGCTCAGGGCGTGCCAGTGTACATCACCTGAAGGTGGCCTATAACCCACATTGTAACTACTATGGCTCTGTGTCCCGTGATGTACGATAAGAAATATGGGATTTATGCTATTTGCACATCATTGCATTATGTAGATTTTACACAGCATCTCAACATTTTTGTAATTGGCACAGCAAGTTACTCTCCCTCAGTTAAGTACATTAGCCACATCTCTCCCTGATAGCGTTCACTTTTCCCATAATTTCTTTGGAGTATAAAACATTTGTTTAGACACTTTTAAAACATCTTAATACCATCTAGTATGCTAAACAAATTGTCAGTAAGCAAAGCCTAGGACAAAACATTCATGGTCCATAAATTTACTGAGAGAAATATAAAGGCTGCCATTGAATTGCATATTGTGGCAGAATGGTCAGCAATGGTAGCCTATATCTAATCCCAGTACAAAAATTACATGACTGGTAACTGCATTATCACCAGATTTTGCACTCTTCAGTTTTAGTAAATCAACTCCTGTATCTCTTGATCATGCACAGGTGGCAAACTGGCTCTTTGGTAGCTGATCTACAGTGCAACACTTGGCACTGCAAAATTTTAATCAGGGCACAAAAAATAAATAAAATCATAGTATAAAATAGAAATCAAGATATAATTTGCAAATCCAATTTCCAACAATGAAATAACAGATAGATCATGAACATATGACATGAGTTCTGCCCTACAGCTGGAACAGATGAAAGTATGCATCTTGCTAGTCGTAATGAGCAACAAGTGCACTTTTCCTATTTTAATTTGAGACCAGTAGAATCTGTACGAGTGTTAGAAGGTCAAAGTAGATACAGTTGTGACAAAATAAAGAAAAAATGATTACCTGTCTTTCCTGTGTATGTAGATATGGTTCAAATTCATCATCATTAACTCCATCTTTCTGATGAACACTTCCATTTTGAACTGAAAACACATACAGCAGTTACTAAAGGAACATAATGCATATACCTCTTCAAAAGGCTTTAATATATATATATATATATATATATATATATATATTTTATATATATATATATATTTATATATTTTTTTTTTTTTTTTAACAAACGCCTCAAAACCCAAGAGGAAGCTTTGGAGCGAAGTAAAGCCACCCAGTGCTAATTTGGAGCTTACACAGGACTGAAAGCTCTCTTCCCACTGACATGCAACACTTGGCCAATCACATTATCTCTATACCCAGAAGCACTGGGGATTTCTTAGTTCCATTTGCTGCTAGGAACATTAGGTAGATGCCTTTATGCAGAAGAGGGGGTGTGCACAAGTTCACTGAGTTCCAACACTTAACCTACTTCATCCATTCTCCACTGTTATTTTGCATTATGTACAAAGTCTAAACTTAAGACGAACATGCTTTTATAAACATTTTATGACTATAACAATATGTTCAGTTCACACAACCTTCTGTGACTGCAGAATGTTTGCAATAACTAAAATAAGACTGTATAGTTGGCTTTTCATTAAACCTAAAATGTGTTTTTTTTTTTTTGTTTTTTTAAACTAAATATTTACCAACACAGAAATGAAAAAGGCAACCAGGCAAGGACTTTTAGGGCCCCTTTACACTGCTCTGTAGTAAAATCTGGTGCAATTTTTGGTTGCCTGCACCTGTGAAAAAACGGACATGTCTCAAACGCACCAAAAATGCAAAAACGCAGTGCATTTTTACCACGTTTTACATTAATTTCAGTGGGAAGCTGCGTTTTGGTGCAATTTGAAAAACCACACCAAAGATGCAGCATGCAGGACTTTTCAAGACGCACCGCACCCAAAGCGCAGTGGGGTGAAAAGCCCCATATGGATTTAAAGGGAACTATTGAACAATTGCAAAATGAGTGTGAAAGTTGTTGGGACAGAACAAAATTTCCTCTCATTAGCAATGCAAAACCCAAGCCTGAGACCTTTAAAACCCTTGTTAGGACAGAATGTAAAAATTGAGTTCACAACACTGAGATATGCCAGCTCAGTACAGACACGGTTATTTATGCAATACCCAGGCCCCTCCTTAACATAACATAGGAGAAAACTTCAGTTTTGGAGTTTTCAGTGGAAAAAAAATGTAAGCAGCTATTTTAAATATTTAAGTTATGTTGTGTACATAGGAACCTGTAACAATCATTGTAGATATTATCCCAGTTTGGCTGCAATAATTGAAAAACTATTTAAAAAGTAAACCTGTGCTTTTATAATGCAAGAAAAGCATATGTTACTTTAACACCTGCAATCTAAATATATTTTTTTTCCACAACAGCACAAACTCTCCTCTCCTGCAACTAAGTCCAGTGTCTGGGAGTGAACAATGAAAGCCCTATGAAAGATCCATCCAAAGCTAACAAATGGCTGAGGATTTTCCTTATGTGACCAGGCCAATCACCAAAACACCATCACATGGAGAAAGTCAATTGCTTCATCATACCCAAAGTTTGGGCATTTTCTTCAGCAGCTGAACGGAGCAAAAAGGGGAGAAAAAGAATGATGAGTACATGCTGCTGGGGGGGCATTCGCATTAAAGCGAACATGTTTCTTGCTTTCCAGCACAAGTTACTCTTAAATTCCTGTTCTAACTGGAGGTCATCTGCTACTCCATCAACTAATGCTTCCTACATCCCTAAGGCTGGCTTCACACTGGGGCGGTGCGGGGCGGCGACGGTAAAGCAGCGCTATATTTAGCGCTGCTTTACCATCGTTTTTCCCGCGGTATGCGGCCGCTAGCGGGGTGGTTTTTAACCCCCGCTAGCGGCCGCAAAAGGGTTAAAAACCTCCGCAAAGCGCCGCTGCAGCGGCGGTTTGCGGGCGGTATCCCCGCGGTTTCCCATTGATTCCAATGGGAAGGAGCGGTATAGGAGCGGTGAATACACCGCTCCTTCACCGCTCCAAAGATGCTGCTAGCAGGACTTTTGTTGCGGTCCTGCTAGCGCACCGCTCCAGTGTGAAAGCCCGCCGGCTTTCACACTGGAGTGAATGGGGCCGTTTTTTTCAGGCGGTACACAGGCGCTATTTTTAGCGCCGTACCGCCTGAAAACCGCCCCAGTGTGAAAGGGGCCTTAAAGCAAATTCCTTGCCATTTTAAAAGGTAGACTGAATTTCAAAGCTTCTTTCCCCCCCTCAGGCTTCAAAAATGCCTATGAAATACATCGTTTGCATGTTACTCACCTTTGCTTCCTTGCCCTTTGGGTCTCTGCAAAAACAAAAAAGGAAGTACGGTCAGAACTCAACAGTAGGATAAATAAAGGGAGCACAAAAACAGATGACCCACAAGATAAGAAAATAAATGGGGCACACAGATCAATGACGGCATGCACAATCTGTTGCAACTTTCACAATATGACTTGCTATGACACAAGTTGGAGGATCGGTAACTTATCGACAAAATTAAGTAGCTTGCGGCTATACATACACACACACACACACACACACACACACACACACACACGCAAGCCTTCTGCATGTATCTCTACATTGTAAATGTCACCCCCTTCAGCAGTAGGAGCCCTGCAAAGAAAAGAATTGGTGGGTGGGTCTCTTTGCTGGAGCTCGGTGGGTGGAGTCGTGATGTCACAGGACTTCTTGCCCACCTCTGCACTCTTCTATTCCTGCGTTTTGAGTAACATCCAGTCAAAACTCAGGAAAGGAACCACATGCCCAATTAAGCCGAGGTGTGTCACATGTTGGGGGATTAGTAGCTTGCATTGGGACTGGATGCCGATGCCTACAGCAGACCTTCACCCTACATTTTGTACACACACAATATACTGTGCAGGCACCACAGCAGGTTTTCAGGGGACTGGTTCAGGATCCTAAAAGTGGTTGTAAAGACTCAGTTCACACTGCATGCCGATGTGGCTCACAGCAGGTGTCCTGTGCATCCTGGTTCACCTTTTTTAGGTCCGATTTCAGCCTGTATTTTGGGCTGAATTTGGACCTGAAATGGACCAAAAGACGCACAGGGTTCCTGTGCAAATTTGCACTGGAGTCGCATCGGAGATATGTGAACCGGCTCTATAGGCCAGTCACAATCTCCTGCTATTGCGAATTGGATGCAGGGATTCCACATCTAATTCGCAATAGTGTGAACCCGGCCTCAAGGTTTTTAACTTCGTGCATTCAAATACTAACCTGAGCCCCATCTCCATCCAGCAATGTGCACGAGAGCAGGGGCTCTTCCGGGTCCCATCCACCTCATTGGCTGAACCTACTCGATGTCCCCATAGCAAGCCGTTTACTATGGTGGGCGGCACTCAGCAGAAGGGAGGTGCTAGGAATGTTGGCATGGGACCCGAGAAGAGGAGGTTTGTGGCTGTTCTGTGCAAAACTACTGCACAGAGCAGGCAAAAAAAAAAAAATATAACTCTGCCTTTAATATCACCATTTAAAAATATTGTCACTTTATTCACCAAAAAAAAAAAAAAAATGCATTTTCTTTTTTTTTCTCAGGAATCTGCAGAGCATTGTACCCACAATCGGTGCACTTCAAGCTCCTGTAGATACTTGCTACAGCTTTCTCTTTGAAAGCCATCGGAAGTGTCAATGAAGTACAAGTGCGCTCACCAGCATCCTTGCAGTTTGATAAGAATCACACGCAGTCTGCTGCAGTGGCAGATGGTACTTATTAGTTCATTCAGACTGCTGTGACTGAATGACATGGCAGTGCAGGCAGAGCCCTGCAGTCACTCTGCATTTTGAAATCTGACAGCAGGTGCAGGGAGATACTCTCCCACCCGCTGTCACTTGGGGATGAGGGAGATGTTGGGGATTTGGGGACAGGCGCTGGAACCCTAAAATATGGGTGTAACATGCTGCAAAAAATAAGCTTAGCCTTTAAGCCTTACAACGGAACAAAACCCTACTTTATAGCCCAGGAACCTGCCATCCAAGCCCGTTTGATCTGCAGTTACCATTGTGCTTGCACATTGCACATGTGCTCAGTCATGGCACCAGTCTTAAATAAAACTGTTTGTGGAGCAGTTAAATCAAGGCGAAGATGGTGGCGTGGGACTGGGTGTGCTGCAGCACAGATTAGATCAGGAAGATGTTAAATTTGCTGGGTATGAGCATTTACAGAAAATAACCCGGCGAGTAATGTTACTCTTTAAATAGAAACTCACTTTGCTCATTCAAGACATAGGGCTTTATTTACTAAAGGAAAAAACACTTTGCACTACAAGTGCACTTGGAAGTGCAGTCGCTTTAGATCTGAGAGGGACATGCAAGGAGAGAGAAAAAAAAATAAGCACGTTTGCTTGTTTATGATTGGATGATAAAATCAGCAGAGCTTGCCCTCATTAAAGATCTTCCCCTCAGATCTACAGAGACTGCACTTCCAAGTGCAAAGTGGATTTACCCTTAGTAAATCAACCCCAAAGTGACAGTGTCTTCATGCAGGCCGCATCCCCAATCATGAAAACTTACCAAGCTACACGACCCTTGCAGCATCCCAGCTCAGTGTCAACTGACATTGAATGACATTATGGCAATCCCCACGCAAGTGTTTGTACTTGACCACTTAGGCCCAAGCACTGCACATAGGCGAAGTCATGCTCCCCTATACCCAGAAGAAATGCGTTATTAGTAATGTCTCCAGCGATGCAGAGAGGCAGCGAGGGAACGTGACTGCGTAATTATACAATGTCTGCGGTGAGTGGGCTATGCGCTCACAGTCACTTCACCCAAAATGGGCCAAGCGGCTAGGGCCTCAAAGAAGATATAACTAACTGGATGACTGTCTGCTAAGGTTTACACTAGCCTGCATGTAATACACACATCCTTTTACTGTGTGGTGGACTAGTGTTAGTTCTGGCTGAATGCAGTGCACATTATAGTGCTTGACACTGACTATGCAAGTTTTATTTTCCCATTTGTGTGTCATAGTGACAGCATGGTGCACTGCTGTGAGGTAGAATGCAGCACCATCCACCACACAATAGATAAATGGGGGACATGCTGCATTGTGGTGTCAATGAAACACAGAAAATGGTTTTCCAAGTGCCCAATTGGTGACCTTCGCATAATCAGTGCAGAAAAATGCACGTCAAACAGTGTGAATGAGCAATAAAGCATCATAATTTGCCACTGCAGGCAGTCTGGAAGTTTCCGATTGCGACCCTTCCCACTCACCAATCTGGTGGATTTATTTTCTCATTCAATACTTTTATTAGTTTTCATAGAAACAAGTATAACAGCAGAATCGCCCACACAGGACAACGCAAAATTGTACAAGAACTAAAAAACGCAGTAAAACTTAACAAGTTCAGCATACTGAGACTCTGACATCAAGAATTATAAGGCACATCCAATGGTCAGGGTAACCAGAGAGTCTTAAAGTGGAACTTCACTCTGTCAACAATGACTATTTTTAATCCTTATGCCGAGATAGATAGATAGATAGATATAGATAGATAGATAGATAGATAGATCTATCTATCATTTACTGGTTTTAAAGACTTTTCCCCATTTCTTCAATTACTTCCTTGTTTCTCGCCTAGACAAATGTCATACATCCCAGGAGTATTCAGGAGGGCTTTTCTCAGCCAAGAACACCCTCCTGTCTGCATGTCTGAGCTAAGGGCAGACAAATTCCAGGAAGCAAATGCTACATGAATCATCTTGCCCTTACTTAAGATGACCACAGCCAGAAATGCTAGGGGGTTGTTTTTCAAAGAGATTTCTCAGCAAAATAAAGCATGGAGATATGGATGGGTGGATGGGTGAGCTTGCTTTGAAAATAAAAAATTAATTCATATAGCATTTTTGAGTTGTGGTGCTTCGAAGCCGTGTAGGACCTCTTTAAGAAATAGACTCTCAAACAGAGTAAAAGGAGAGCGAAGAAAGGGAGAGATAGGAGAGCGGGAAAGAAAATGAAAAAAAAAAAAATACAAATACAAAAAAAGATAAATAAATAAAAAAAACACACACACACACACACACACACAAGAAGGGGGCTTAGAAAGGAAGGGGGATAGATAGCAAGAGAGGCCAGAAGTTCATGCCCCACAGACTCTGAACCAGCCAGGGAGGTAAACTAAAAAAGGTAGGACAGACTGGATACATTCGCTGAAGGCAAAAGTGGTTCCCATATGTTAAGAAGTTTTAGCTGGGGGTTGTTGAGGATACTGGACAACTTTTAATTAATCATAGTGTTCATGCTTTAAGGCCCCTTTCACACGGATGGACCGTCTATCCGTTTTTCTTCCAGCCGTCAATGGACGACAATGCATTCTTATGGGCAAACGGGTGACCATCCGTTAACCTCCGCTCCTGTTTATTTTTAACGTACAAGGCTACATCCAGATCCATCAAAAAGGATATTAACTGACAATGTCCAACATCAGATCAGTTAAGATCAGTTTTGAATAAATAATTCAAAGTTCACACTTTGACAAATAAAAAACCAAAGTGAAAAAAATAAAAAAAAACTTTATTTTAAACGGGTTATGCAGAATTAAAACATTATGTGCTTGTGTCTTTTTATCATTGTGTATCAAAACACAATGAAATAACCAAATTAATCAATTTCAATTTGCACTGCATTATTTATATTATATTAGTACTGCCATGGAACTTCTCCTGATGGAAAGTAGTCGCCAAATTGTTCAAACGGCAATGTAGGATGGGAGAAGCAAAGCTTTCTGGGTAATTTCCTTAAAGGCACAGAAACTGCTGTAAACTAATGAAAAAAAGGATGCAAACGTGTACATTAACCACTTTCAGACCAGACCAATTTGCAGCCAAAGGACCAGGCCCCTTTTTGCGATTCGGCACTGCGTCGCTTTAACTGACAATTGCGCGGTCATGCGACGTGGCTCCCAAACAAAATTGACGTCCTTTTTTCCCCACAAATAGAGCTTTCTTTTGGTGGTATTTGATCGCCCCTGCGGTTTTTATTTTTTGCGCTATAAACAAAAAAGCGACAATTTTGAAAAAAAACGCATTATTTTTTGCTATAATAAATATCCCCCAAAAATATATAAAAAAATCTTTTTCCTCAGTTTAGGCCGATACGTATTCTTCTACATATTTTTGGTAAAAAAAAAAAAAAAAAAAAAAAAAAAATCGCAATAAGCGATTGATTGGTTTGAGCAGAAGTTATAGCGTTTACAAGATAGGGGATAGTTTTATAGCATTTTTATAAAAAAAATTTTTTTTATGAGTAATGGCGGCGATCAGCGATTTTTATTGTGACTGCGACATTATGGCAGACACATCGGACATTTTTGGGACCATTGTCATTTATACAGCAATCAATGCTATTTAAATGCATTGATTCCTGTATAAATGACACTGGCAGTGAAGGGGTTAACCACAATGGGGCAGTGTAGGGGTCAAGTATGCCTAGGGGTGTGTTTCTTACTGTGGGGGGGCGTGGCTGTCAGCTAGTGAATGCTGATCTCTGCTCCAATCACAGGGAGCAGAGATCGGCGTCACTAGTTGCTAGGCAAAACGGGGAGATGCTGTGTACTTCCGCATCTCCCAGTTCAGCCTTCCCATGAGACAATCGCGGGTGTCCCCGTGGCGATCGAGTCCGCAGGACCCGCGACCGGCCTCACGGGGGTCGCTACCGGCCTCACGGGGGTCCCGACCGGCGCGGGAGCGCGCCGCACCCGATGGCACGGCAGGCATTAAGGAGGGACTTATATATACGCCCTCCTGCCTGTACGTGCCATTCTGCCATTCTAACGACGTATATCGTCGTACGCCGGTCGGGAACCGGTTAATGGATGAAAAACGGATATTAAGGGAGTGGAAGTCTGATGAAAACAGAGATTAACGGAACGTTTTTAACGTGCATACAAACAGAAGGCTTCCTCCAGACCTTGGCTATTGCCTGCTTAGCAGCCAGAAAAAAAGGTACATGACTAGTTTCTGTTAGCAAGAAAAAACAAAAAACAAAAAAAAAGGCAAGAGATGGAGCAATGAAGCAAGGCCAGTTTACAAAAATGTAAGAATTATTAGGTGGAAAACTGTTTGAAGCAGACCAAAATACCATCAATTTTGGGCAGGACCACCACATATGGAAGACAACACCATGTTGTCCACATCCTTTGAATCACATCACTGATTCAGATTCACATGAGCTTCACAGGCAAGGAACCCGCTACTACTAAAGAGAACCTTTTAGGCCCCTTTCACACATATGACTTGTCCCATGATTTGGGACTGCAAAGTAGCATGACAAGTCGTTCCCCATGATTTCCTTGACAGCCATTCATATTAGTACGACTTCAAGTTGTTCCGACTTCAAAGTAGTCCCTGCACTACTTTGGTCCGATTTTGATGCCACTTACACAGGCATTCCTTGAAATTGTGGTCGCAAATCGTGGTACTTGGGACTTTGAAGTCGCACAAGTGTGAGAGGGACCTTAAGCTGATTCCAGAGTAGTCATGTTAAAGCGGTTCTGCACTCTGCACACTTTTTTTTTTTTTTGGGCTATATGCCTAGGGCATATAGCTCAATTGGGGGACTTACCTGTTCCATGTTCCATCTCGATCGCCGCCGGTTTTCGTCTTCATCTTCTTCTTGTCTTCTTGTCTGCTGGGGTCCATCTTGCCTGTGGGCATGTGAAACCCCACAGGCACTGTTGATGGCCCAGCATGCACCGCCGTTACTCGCGCGTGCGCAGTAACGGCACATCTTCCGACATCTCACGAGATTTCGGCAGATGTGGCCGAAATCTCGGGAGATTTCGGAAGATGTGGCCGAAATCTCGCGAGATTTCGGAAGATGCCCGCACTGACTCCTGGGATCAATGACACCAGATCCCAGGAGACAGTGCGGTGTGACGACGATCGACGCAGAGACCCCGCCCGCCGCAGAGAGAGAAGACCGGAAGTCTTCATTACAAGGTAAGTAAAAAAAAAAAAAAAAAAACACATTTCATTTAGTACTCTTTGCCTGATTTGGAAGGCAAAGAGATTTACTAAATGAAATGGGTGCCGAACCGCTTTAAAGGAGCATTTTGACCAGGCTGTCCTCCAATCTTCTAGGTCTGTCAGGGTCACAAGGGGGGGTCATTTACGAAGATGAATGTGCTGCGCAGGCTCATACCTTAATTGGTGTGCCAGATAAATCATTAATTGAGCGCGTGAACCAGCACACTCATACGCGCAACAGCAATAATAATATGCCATTGATAATCGCGCACGTCGGGGGAAGCGACAGGGGAAACAGACATCCAGCGCAACTTTGGGAGGCAACTTGGACAAGACTTTAGTATGAATCACAGCGCGACTTACAACACGACTTTAAGTCGCCCCCAGGCCAGGCAACTTTAATTTTAAATAAAAAAAAAACGGCATTGGTTCCCTTTCAAGAGCATACCAGGTCCTTCAGGTCTTTTATGGATATTAAGGGGAACCCCGCGCCAAAAAAAAAACCCTAAGCCGAGTACGCAACCTGGCAGGCTAAGAGAAAGCACCCGCCCCCCCCTGAACCGTACCAGGCCACATGCCCTCAACAGTGGGAGGGTGCTTTGGGGGTAGCCCCCCAAGGCACCTTGTCCCCATGTTGATGGGGACAAGGGCCTCATTCCCCACAACCCTTGCCCGGAGGTGGTCTGCAGGCAGAGGGCTTATCGTAATCTGGAAGCCCCCTTTAATAAGGGGACCCCCCAGTGTGAAATGGTAATGGGGTACAAAAGTACCCCTACCATTTCATTAAAAAAAATAAAATAAAAAAACAGTGTCAAAAAGGTTTGTTCTCGTTCGGCATCTTCCTCCACGGTGTCTTTTTCCCCCCGCTTCGTTCTTGGGCCGCTCCGCATCAATGGGAGTCTCCCGCTGTGTGACAGTTCTTATATAATGGAGGGTGGGGCCCCCCTCTGACACACGGTTCCGTTATACAAGTGTCAGAAGAAAAGCGTCACACAGCGGGAAGATGCCAGACAAGAACACCGGAGCAAGAAGCAGAGGATTGGAGGAAGAAACCGAAGGATGAAGGAAGAAGACCCGAAGAAGATGGAAAGAAGACGACTTTAAATAAAGGAATGGTCAAAAACTGGCTCTTGTCATTAAAATTTTGACACTTTTTTGTGAAATGGTAGGGGTACTTTTGTACACAGAGGGGGGCCGGATCTGGGGGTCCCTTTGTCAAACGGGGGCTTCCAGATTCCGGACCCTCCCAATGTTGAGGGCATGTGGCCTGGTATGGTTCAGGGGGTGGGCGCTCTCTCATCCCCCCCCCCCCTCTTTTCCTGCAGCCTGTCAGGTATGGCCGTTACGCATCGGCGGGCACCGCAACTCATGGCGCAAACCGTTCGTAAATCAGCCCCATGGTCTCATTCTCAGTGACTCACATAGCAGAGCGTTGATAAGAGTAGCTTATATGATGGAGTGTAGGCAGACATGTCCAATGTAATTTTTTTGAAACAAAAGTCAGAGCATGTTGGGTACCCTTGCAGCCTTTAGGCACAAAAAAAAAAAAAAAGAGTAGAGCGAGGGATCCTGGCGTGTTTGTAAATAAAAAAGAGGATCCGGCACTGAAGATGGAGATCAGAAGAAGGAACTTTAACCACTTGCCACCCGCCATGTAGAAAAGTGGTTGCGTTATCCTGACCGGGCGCCATATGACGTGGTCAGGATAACAAGCCTATGCGCACCCCCGGGAGTGCGCATCGTGTCGATCGTTGCCGCGGCGTGTCAGTCTGACACACCACAATTCCGATCAAGGTAAAGAGTCTCTAACAGACTCTTTACCACATGATCAAACGTGTCCAATCAAAGCTCATAATGATGTAAATTAAAAAAGCAGTTGATCGGCTTTTCCTCACTCGCGTCTGACAGACACGAGTAGAGGATAGCCGATCGGCTGCTCTCCTGATGGGGGGGGGGGGGGGGGTCTGTGCTGATTGTTTATCAGCGCAGCCCCCCCTTGGATGCCCACCCAGGACCACCACACTGGACCACCAGGTATGCCACCCTAGACCACCAGGGAAATGCCAATCAGTGCCAATGAAAAATGCCTGCCAGCAGTGCCCATCAGTGCAGCCTTTGTGCCCAGTGTTGCCCATCAGTGCCATCTCATCGGTGCCCATCGGTGAAGGAGAAAACTTATTTACAAAATTTTATAAAACAAATTTTTTTTCGGAATTTTTTTTATTCATTTAGCAAAAAATTTAAACCGCAGAGGTGATCAAATACCACCAAAAGAAAGCTCTATTTGTGGGAACAAAATTATAAATATTTAGGTTGGGTACAGTGTAGCATGACCGCGCAATTGTAATTTAAAAGTGACAGCTCTAAAAGCTGAAAATTGGCCTGGGCAGGAAGGTGCCAAAGTGCCCTGTAATGAAGTGGTTAAAAGAAGTATGGGATCCCCCCCCATAATCATACTTATCAAGGTCGCTCCGATGCTGCATCCACCTAGGCAAGTATGATTATGGGGTAACAAAAAAAAAAAAAAAAAATATCCCATAGTTCTCTTTTAAAGGTTTCTTCTGATCATCTTCAGTGCCGAATCCCCTTTTATTTACAAACATGCCAGGATCTCTCACTCTACTCCTTTTTGTACCTACAGGCTGCAAGGGGACTTGGGTGTACCCAACATGCGCTGACTTTTGTTTTAGAAAAATGTACTTTGGACATGTCTGCCTACACTCCACTGGGTCCCCCAGACTTTTCTCCATCATATAAGCTACTATTATCAACACTCTGCTATGCGAGTCACTGAGAATGAGACCATGTGACCCTGACAGACCTAGAGGATAGCCTGGTCAGAATGCTCCTAGGTCCGATGATGCATCTGTCCCCCACCGCTTCTTCACTGAGAAATGAGCCATTGAACATCGCCGATAGCTCGGTTTTCTCGGCTCCCAGAGCCGAGAGCTGCTGCCTGTCAATCAGCAGCTCTGCTCCTCCACGCTCACATGAGCTGTGGAGGGGCAATGAGCGGCCGTCCCAGCGGCCCGCTGAGACAGCTATCAGTCCAGGCACCTGGAGGATCCAGACTTCCAGTCGGGATGACGCAGTACCTGGACTGATCTTGGAGACGTCAGCAGAGAGCGGACTTCAGTCCACTCTCTGCTGAAAACAAGTTACAGGAGTGTAAAACATATTGCACTCCTGTGACCCATAGGAGAAGTCCAGCCAAACAAGCTCAGGCTAAACTTCTCCTTTAAAGGGGTTGTAAACCCTCGTGGTTTTTCACCTTAATTCATTCTGTGAAAAACCTCTCATGCTGCAGCCCCCTAGACACCCACACCCCGTTTTACTTACCTGAGCCCTGTCTCTCTCACCCTGGGGACGAGCACACCAGCTAAGGCTGGTGTCTCGATTGGATAGATTGATAGCAGCGCAGCCATTGGCTCCCACTGCTATCAAAAGATGCGGGCTCCGGGGCCGAGTCCTGCTTTCTGTGTCAATATACGCAGAAGCAGAACACAGGAGCACGCACGCATAAGTGTCCCGAAGGAGAGCACTCAAGAGGAGGATCGGGGCCACTTCGCTCTGTGCAAAACCAACTGCACAGTGGAAGCACGACAGGTATGACAGGTTTGTAAAAAAATAAATAAAAAACACACACACGGATTTAAGTAACCCTTTAAGGCCCAATTCACACCTTAGCAATTTTAAAGCTTGTAGCTCTAACAGCTCAACAAGCCAAATCCCAATGGCCCCTGTTCACATCTGAGCGTTCTGTCACCTTAAGTAAACTGCCTGTCGCACAAAAGAATACATGAGCTTTTTGGCAGACTACAAGCATTTTTTGGCCCCATAGAATAGAAATGCCTGACTTGAGTGTTTTGGTGCTAGTATTCTGCTCAAACAGCAGCTCTCCACCCCCAATTTCCTCTACCTTCCCTCCTCCTAGTGCTTTCTATTGGCTAAACAAAAAGCTTGAAGCTGTAAAAACGCTTGGAAAAAGCTGCAAAAACATTTAACTGCTTGCAACAGCGGCAAGGTGGCTCTCCTGCACAGCACTTCTGGGTCTGGGGCACACACCGCTGCAGGCCCGCTTCCACTGCGATTAGACATAACGGGAGCTGATCAGTGGGCTCGATGTCTGCCGGCACTCGCCGATGCGTTGGTACACAAGCAGAATGGCGGTCTGTAAACAAGGCAGATCGCCGTTCTGTCACTACAGAAGACATGGATCCTGTGTCACTGCTAAGCAAGGGCACTGATCCATGCCTTCTAGTACAAACACCTCCCCCACAGTAGTAAAGCACTGGTCAGGCACACATTTAACCCATTGATGACCCCTGTTAACCCCTTCCCTGCCCATGCCATTGGTATAGTTACAGTGCATATTTTTTAGCACCGATCACTATTAGTGTCACTGGTCCCAGTATCAGATAGGGATTTACTAAAGCTAGAAAAATTTGTCAAAATTCTGCAGAGAAACCATTCAGCTTCACTCAGCTTGTTTAATTAAGCTCTTTAGCAATAAAACCTCGAAGCCGATTGATTTCTCTGCAAAA
Organism: Lithobates sylvaticus; assembly: GCA_028564925.1. NCBI lineage: Eukaryota > Metazoa > Chordata > Amphibia > Anura > Ranidae > Lithobates > Lithobates sylvaticus. Next base: position 188,448,817 of record CM053027.1, on the reverse strand, counting down.
TTGTGATCTAGCCTTAGTAAATAAAACACCTTATTTTTCGATTAGTCTGCCGCAATATCACAATCACGCTATAAGTCACCGACATTACTAGTAATAAAAAAATAAATAAAAAAAACATAAAAATATCATTTGTAGACGCTATAATTTTTGCCCACACCAATATACGCTTATTGGGATTTTTTTTTTTACCAAAAACATGTAGCAGAATACATATTGGCCCAAATTGAGGAAGTTAGACTTAGAGCTGCACGGAAAATCGTTAATGACATTTTTTTCCCCGTTGCGATCTTGACAAAGTATTTACCGATTCTTTCTATGCAGAGAATTCGCTCTGCTAAAGCCAACCGCCATCAAAAGAAAAAAAAAAAAAAAAAAACTTGGGCAGTCTGCCAAGAATCACAACAAGTCTAAAAACTTAAGTCTAAACATTGTAAAGATTTGCCCTTTAGATCAAAAGAATACACTTTCGGGAAAAAAAAAAAAAAAAAAAAATTACACTTCAATGAATATAAAAAAATAAATAAATAAATAAAAAAAAACACAAAACACAAACAGTAAAGTTAGGCCAATTTTTTTTGTATAATGTGAAAGATTTTACGCCACGAGAATCGTGATCTTTTTATTCTAAGCAAAAAAAATGGTGATTCTCATTTTGGCCAAAATCGTGCAGCTCTAGTTTGACTGTTCCTCTATGCTTAATAGTACTCATTGCTTACCTTATTCTGCGGGGGGGGGGGGGGGGGGGGGGGGTGAACCATTGCAAGTATTGTTTTTGGTACACTGTATGTATTAAACCAACTCTGGAATTCATGTACTTTCCATTTTGTTTACTACTTTATACACTTGGATTGTCTTTATAATCCTTCCAAATTTGTTAATAAAAATATTTTCAACCTTCAATTTATAAGAAATTTGTTTTTTTAACATTCCACTTAGGAGGCAGATGACAGGTCCATCTCCGCTCACTGTGTAGGGACGGACCTGTCAAAGCCCCACTGTTCTCTATGGGGAGATTGCATGAAAACAGACACAGTCTGTCCGTTTTCATCCGATCTCATCAACAGAACGGATGGCGAACGTATCGCCACCCACCTGTATTGAGCGGATCTTGTCGGATCATATGGCTGGCGTCAGCGGACATATCTCTGCCTGCCCATAGATCATCTGATCTCAACAGAACGGATGGCGAACGTATCGCCACCTGTCTGTTTTGAGCGGATCAGATGGCTGGCGTCAGCGGACATATCTCCGCCTGCCCATAGAAGTCAATGGGTACCCCACTCAAATTCACCTGAAAAAAAAATAAATAAATAAATAAAAAAAAAAAAAACACACACACGGACAGGCAGATCCGAGCGGGCCGATGGTGTGAAAAGGGCCTAAAGCTGGCTATACATACAAAGTTTCCTATTAAATTTTCTTTAGATTTGCCTTCAACTACGTAGTGCAAGGGCTTGCCTGATTGCATACAAATTGAAAGTGTTTAGGTTTTACCACCTATTATGTGGTTTTGGTATATCTAAAAGGAAATTTGTACAAGAAATTTGTATAATGTATGGCCAGCCTAAAAGAAGAGGGGCTTTGGGTAGGATCGTCATTATCACAGCATTAATATGGCCAACCCAAGAAAGGGAGGGAAGTTTACACAACCGTAGAAGCAAAGCAATGGATAAAAGTTCACAGCACGTCGTACGGCCAAGCAGACAGGAAACTTCCAAAGGTGAGTGACGAGGTATGCCGAGCTGTCGCCCCCCCCGCACCTAATGGCTGACACACTACAACCACATCTCAAAATAGCCTCCCACAATGTACAAGGCTTGAACTCTCCAGTCAAAAGGAAAAAATTATTTTCACACTACAAATCCCTTAAATTAGATATTTTGTTGATTCAGGAAACTCATTTCCCAATGAGATACAGTCCCAAATTTATACATGCTCACTACCCTCACTTCTACCTTGCCAAGGTGGAGAACAAAACGAGAGGGGTTGCAATTTTTTTGTCGAAAGCGTGTGGCTTTACTTTTTTATCTGAGCACAGAGATGTGGAAGGGAGGTTCCTCTTGGTTAAGGGGACTATAGGAGGTCATATTTACTCCCTAGTATCCTATTACGCCCCAAACAAAGGTCAGGAACAGTTCTTTAAACGGATCCTAAACGAACTCTCTCCTCTATTAGAGGGCACGGTGATTTGGGGGGGAGACTCTAATATAGCTTTCGATCAAACAATGGATAAATCCAAACCGCCCAATACACAGCTCACCAGACCCTCCAGGGCAAGTTTAAGGATAGCAAAACTTTTACATAACAGGGGCTTCATTGATGTGTGGAGAGAATTTAACCCTTCCAAGAGGGATTTCACTCATTATTCATACCCGCATAACACATACGCCAGGATTGACCATATTCTGGTCTTTCCGAATTCGCTACCAGCAATTCTTAAATCTCACATAAGTGATACGGTTCTCTCAGATCACTCACTAGTTATCATGCACATTCAATCCAGCTCACACGCGACGAAACAGGGACAATGGCGCCTAAATGAATCTATACTTTCAGACCCGGTGCAAGTAATGGAATTAAATAAGGCCCTAACTGAGTACTTCACCCTAAATGATGTGGAAGACATTTCTCCAGAGACGCTATGGTCAGCACACAAGGCTGTAATTAGGGGAAAGTTCATACAAATAGGTTCCAAGCTTAAGAAAGAACGCTTGAGACAGATAGATAGATTGGAAAACTCGTACAAATCTGCCAAAGCTCAACACAAACGTTGCCCCTCCCCATCCTTACTTGCCCACATTGATAAGCTAAGACTGGAACTTAATCTAGCTCTCACGACGAAAGCTGAAAAATCTATCCGTTGGAATTCGAACAAATTTTACACTCAGATGGGGAAGATAGGACCAATGCTAGCTAATAAATTATCTCCCAGAACTAAATTCTCCTCTTTCCCCAAAATCAGATTAGCAAAATCACGGTTTAACGGCCAACCCCGCCAAAATCCTAGATGCCTTCCAAAAATTTTATGCAAAACTATACAGTGCCCCCCCACAATCCCCGAGTATTTCAATCTCTGAATTCATGGACAGTGTACCTATACCAAGATTAATAGACGAACATAGGGAAATCTTAGAAGCCCCTTTTTCGATAGAAGAAGTGACCTCAGTAATCAGAAGCCTCAGGATTGGGTCGGCACCCGGCCCGGACGGGTTGTCGGCTCCCTATTATAAAACCTTCAAGGAACCCCTAGTCCCATATATGGTTAAATTCTTTAATCACTTAACTCAAGGCAACCCCCTAGACCCTCAACTCAACACGGCATACATTACAGTTATTCCTAAGCCTGATAAAAACCCAGAAGAGATGGGGAACTACCGACCCATCTCACTTATCAACTCTGATCTTAAGGTTCTCACAAAAATAATGGCGGTTCGCCTCTCATCCTTTATTAACAAATATATACACAAAGACCAGGTGGGGTTCATTCCGGGCAGGCAAGGTCCCGACCAAATTAGAAGGGCGATAGATATTGTTTCTATTCTTCAATCTAGCTGGGATGGGGGGCCTGCACAACAGGGACTACTGTTATCACTTGATCTTCAAAAGGCTTTCGACTCAGTGTCATGGTCATACCTTTTCCTACTCCTGGAGAAATGGGGCTTCGGCCCCCGCTTTAGAGGGGTGTTTCAATCCCTATACTCAAGCCCCAAAGCCCAAATACGTATACAGGGACATTATTCCAACCCCATACCCATTGCTAGGGGAACTAGACAAGGATGTCCGTTATCCCCGATTATTTTCGCTATGGCGATTGAAACTCTTGCCATAGCGATAAGAATCAACACTGACATCCAAGGGGTCAAATGTGGGGATCGTACTCACAAATGCGGTCTATTTGCAGATGACATGCTCTTATTTTTAACGTCTCCCATCACTTCCCTTCCAAACCTACTCAAAACACTCTCAGATTTCTCTGGGATATCAGGCTTAGGAATAAATTACTCTAAATCACAGGCATTGAATATTTCTCTTCCTCCCTCCATGGTGGCCCTACTTCAAAATTCCTTTCAATTCCAATGGGGAACAGGTTACATCAAATACCTAGGGGTTTCCCTCACGGACAGGATAGAATCCCTTTACAGTAAAAATTATCCCCCACTATTTCAAAAACTAGCGGCCGATCTGAAAACTTGGTCACAATATGAGCTTTCCTGGCTAGGTAGAATTAATTCCATTAAAATGACCCTGCTCCCCAGAATTCTTTATTTCTTTAGGTCTCTTCCAATACACATTCGAAGAGATCATCTCATGACGCTACAAAGTAAAATCCTGAAATTCATATGGGGGACATCGGGATATAGAATCCCCCAACAAACTCTTTATCTACATAGGAAAAAGGGGGGACTGGGATTACCGTTTCTCCCTAAATACTATCAGGCAGCCAGACTAGCCCAATTATCTGCTGTCTACTCATCATCTGAAAAACCAGACTGGGTCTATATGGAGAGGCAAGCAGTACCCCAACACACTTTAGAATATCTATTATGGTGTCCACGAAAACGAAGGCCAGCAATTCTCTCACCTTCCCTATCTCAGTCCTTTGCCCTTTGGGACAAAATTCGTGATAATCCTAACCTAATCTCGGAAGCTAGACCTCTCTCCCATATCTTTGGCAACCCAAACTTCCCACCAGGGATGGTAATTAAGACATTCCAGTGGTGGTTGGATAAGGGACTGTACCGCATTGGACAATATTTCACGAATAAAGGACCTCTCACCCTAAACTTTTGCACTCACAAACTAGAAATGCCTACCTCTGAAAAACCCAGATTTGATCAAATATCACACTTTTTACACGAGATTTGGACAGATAAACCTCTGCCTCCCAAATTTACTGATTACGAACTGTGGTGTGGTCAGGCCGAGGGCCGGAGGGGCGGCATCTCGGTAATATACTCGTCGCTCACACAATCTTCCAATAAATCTACTTACATGTCTAATTGGGAGACTGATCTCCAACAAGAATGGAACTTAGACACCTGGCACCAGGCGGGTTCTAAAGCCTTTAAGGGTATTCTTAATATTTCTTTAGTGGAAGCAAACGTTAAAGTTCTCATGAGATGGTACATGACCCCATCTAGGATAGCTGCAATGTACCCCTCGGCGGACCCTTGCTGTTTCAGAGGGTGTCAGTTGAGGGGAACATTGGTACACATCTGGTGGGAATGCCCAAGAATACGGCCACTTTGGGCAAAAATATTCTCCTTAATCACCAAGGTCACAAACTGTTCAGTTCCTAGGACTGCAGCTGTTGCACTCTTGAATGCTAACATTTCGGGCGTTTCCGGGCCCAAGCGAAGGTTGATTCACTTTATTCTATTGGGAGCCAAACTGACCGTTGCAAGGGCCTGGAGACACCCGAAGATTTCCTTCAAAGCAATAGTCAGTAAGATCTCATGGATAATGACCCAGGAGAAGCTAGCCAGTATATTACTGGATACCACTCAAAAATTTGAAGCTGTATGGGAACCATGGGCATCTTACTGCGGTATATCCCTCATTCCAGGGGTCCTGTCGGATAAATCTCTGAATCCCAACTAATTTTAGGCACAACCACCCTATTTCCCCTCATCCTTTTTTTTTATTTTTTTTTTATCTGTCCCTTCCTCATATTTATTATTATTTATTTTTATATGTTTTCTACGATAGCCGGGTTAGCACCAGCTACTTTCTAAGTTGACTCGAGGAAACTGTTATAATACACAGGCGACAGTTGTCGTCATTCTACTCACAGAGAGATCCTCACCCTTTGAGACGGGTCACTAGCCCCACTTTCTTTCATTCCTGAATTCCTATTTACCACTAGAGATGAAACTCAGGGGAGATGGCCCAGGGCACAGTTTGATCCCAATTGGGGTGCCCTGTGCCAGCTCTCTCCCTCCAATGTGAAAACAATCTTTAGAGGTTTCTTTGCTAGAAGCGAATCTCCTATTGGGAATTCAGTGAGTCACCCCTCCCTATGACACCACGTCCCACCTGATTTCAGTTATAAGCTAGTTATTGTATCACGAGATCGGTTTGGCTCGTTTTGACTTTTCTGACTATTGTAACATGTACGACAATGAGTGAATTTCTCTGTATGCCCGAGTTATGTATTTTTTGTGCAAATTTAATAAAAACTTATTGAAAGGGAAAAGTTCACAGCAAAGATAAAATAAGAATGAGGAGTCAATCTAAGGGGGGCAAGGTAGCCCTCACGGTAAGCAAAACAGAATTTAAGGTGAGAGACACCGTAAAACAGAAGTGTGTTACTGGCAGGATCACCAGCTAAAAAGGCAAAAGAAAGTCTAACAAAAAAAAAGCAAACAAAAAAAAAAAAAACATATGCAGCCACCACATCCAAGGTTTGTTAAGCTGCAATATATTCTATTTTTGCCCTAGATTTAGATACACATTAGGCTCCCCATAGGACTTTCTAAACTATGTGTATCCAATAAGGTAGGTCCTTGTAGTAGGTAGATGTTGGTGGATCTAAATGAGATTTTATAGTGTATGGCCAGCCCAGCATGTAGCTAAATCTGAGTTAGCAGTCTGGGTGAAGTAAGCTAAGTGAAGACTATAGATCCCTCTCAAAGCATCATTCCTCCCCCAGAAAAGCCTGGAATAGTGATGAAGAAAGCCTGGAGGAGGCAGACAGGGGATGGTTGAGGACGGCAGGAAACAGACCGGAAGTAGAGCACTGAGACATAAAGACATCACCTGAGAGACAGGGAAGGAGGGAGGGACACCTAGGTCAGGATTATGGAGGGGAAAACACAACCCGGACACTAATGAGGACAAACACGGAAACCATGACAGCTGTTACTGGAAAGAATACAATACACCAGGAAGAGGAGAGGATGGAGGCGCCATAAACACACACAGGGAAGACAGAGGGAAGGGACGGACCACACCAGCTCTCATTACCGGCTCCAGCAGGCTACTGGCAGACATGTCGTCGGTAGAGAACAGATCCGGGAGATGCGGCAGCAGCGCGCCCTGAAAGCAGGAATAGGGCGGAGATTGTAGCGTGCACTCGCCGGCGCCGGCACTGACGACATTTGATGCCGCTTCGGCCATCTTTACTGAGGGCAAAGAATAGGAGAGCACCACACCAGCCAAAAGTGAGGGAACGGTGTTAGTGTTCGCAAACTAATAGGAAAGCTGCTCTCTCCTCAGCAAACCAATCGTGCAGCTAGCCTGTTATCACCGCTGTCATTATATCTTTTATATACATGACACTAGGGTTGACCGTAAGGTAAGGGAACTTGAGGGGGATAAAATACACCATGCACAGCCCGCGCCTTCCGCACTGAGTGACGTTACGTACGTAGCCTGCCAAGGCGGTGACGCACGTCCCGTGATGTGCTGCTGTTCCTTACCTGGAAAAGAGCTCGGTTAGAGCTCATAGGCAGCTTAGGACATCAATCATAGAATTACAGTGGTCTGGGTTTTGTCAGCAGGTCCCAAAGCTAAACTGCAGGCATTCATTTTTTGCACGTTTCCTTCTTTTTGGGGAGGGGTTATAAGGAATGACCCTCCCCATACAGGATATTGTGGTAAACAAGGACCTGTTTACTCTAAAATGCAGTACAGGAGAGCCGTGTTCCCATGCGACTCCCCCCCCCCACACACACACACTGCATTCCATTCGCGCTGCCCTTGCGATCTGCTGCGGGGGTCAGTTTGAAATTAACGCCACCCCAAAACGCAGTGCGTGGCACAAAAGTGCAATGCAATGCAGTTGCCGTGAGTTTCTGATTTGGGGGGCTGCAATTTCAGCCCATTCAAAATGAATGGCGGTGAAATCGCACTACACAGAATTACATAGGAACAGCACAGCGTTTCTGTGCGATTCACATGCAGTACCTTGTGTGAATGGGCCATAAGGCCAGATTCACACTTTTGCAGTTTGCATATTCCTGGTGCATTTTGCGTTTTTCGATACACTTAAATTAAATTAAAGTCTATGGAACCAAAAACCAGAAAAGAATCCCTGGATTTTTCCATATCTGCTGCAGATGTGAACTACATCCATAGGAAATGATGTTAAATGGACTGTAGTGTGTTTCTGCAAAGCTGAAAACACACTAAAAAATGCATAGGTGTGAACCAGTTATTAGCGAACCAGAACCTTCACTAAGCCCGGGTTCACACTATAGCGAACACAGACATCGCATTTAATTCATACCTGCACTGCCGTGATGATAACCTTCGATGTCTGTGCAATGCGAGTTCAGCCATACAGTTTGTATGGCTGAACTCGCATTGGATTCACATAAAAAAAAAGGTGCAGGGACTTTTTTTTCCACACCCATGCAATCTGATTCCTGTCCGAATCCACAGTTCGCTCTGCGACCCAATCTGGGGGTGTTATTAACATTGCATTGACACCCATAGCAGTTCGCTGAGGGCAGTGTGAACTGCCTGTGGGAGAGATGCGATGCGGGAACTGGCGCTGGAATCGTGTCGGTTCCCTCATCGCTATAGTGTGAACCCAGGCTAAGTGGAAGAGAGGGTTTGATAATAAAGTTAGCAGTGCCTCCACCCACGACATAGTCTCTGTGAACAGAGGGGATTCCCTTTCTGGGATATTAATTAGTAATCTAATCAAAGTAATTGGGATCAAAAGAACTACTGCACCCAGCACATAACATTAACCATAAGTATGGAAAGTATATATGGAAATAATACAAGCTTTATATAAGAAGCGATTAATAATAGTACATACATTCAATGTACAAACAGGTATTATCAGCAAAGGGATTCAGAAAACAATTCAATAAGCGCCCCATTTATATATACAGTATCTCACAAAAGTGAGTACACCCCTCACATTGTTGTGAATATTTTATTATATCTTATCATGTGACAACACTGAAGAAATTACACTTTTCTACAATGTAAAGTAGTGAGTGTACAGCTTGTATAAAAGTGTAAATTTTCTGTCCCCTCAAAATAACGCAACACACAGCCATTAACTCTTTCACTGCAAGGTCCATACGCCGTACGGAGCTAAAAAGTGCCCGCAGGTGGCCAAGTCTGTACGCCGTGTCGACCTCATATCTCCTTCTCTTATAAGCTTATGGTCACTTCAATGACAAAAGCTTACTGTACATCAGAATTGTTCAACAAACTCTGCTAAACAGTTCTATAACTCTGATCAGCGGATTACAACCCGCTGATCAGGGTTATTAACCCCTAATGTGACCGCCGCTACCCCATCCATGCCGCCGCCTCCCTGTCCCCTGCCTCTTCACCTCCTGCCGCTAACTTCCACTTATAACTAATCCCTTCACTCTCCTCTCTTATCCCCTTCTCCCCCCAGCACTGATTACCAGCCCTCCACCCGATCCAACCCCCCCCAACAAACCCGCTCCCCGCAGCCACCATCATTAACCAACATCCCTCCTCTGCCACTCCCGCCAGCTTCAGGTGCTGCTTGGGGGGATCCAGATGTCACCTCCCAATACCTCTGATCACCCCCCATACTGCCCCCACATCCCCAATCCATGGCCGCTCTGAGCGGCATCCCTCCTGCCACCTGCAGCTTCTCCCTGCACAGATCTCCTATTATCTGTCAGCTTGGAGAGCGTGGCAGGGGGGGGGGGGGGTGAAGTTGTAGCTTGGGGGGGCTTGGTATACATGTGCAAGCAAACCCCCCCCCCCGTACAATGGATATAGGCAGCGATTGCTGCTAATGTATATCCACTGACAGCTGATCATTGTACCCGCGAGTGTTACAATGTATCAGACTGTCATTTTATGAATGAATGTAATCTCTATACAGATTCCATGCATTCATGTAAAGTGCTACTGTCAGGATCACTTAGTGCTTCTGCTCCTCATTCCAGCATCCGGGTGTTGGCTGTTACATTCCCCCTGTCTGTGTTCACCTGCAAGGTGATTGATCTGTTCAGTCACCTGATATAAGCAAACCGAACACTCTATCTATCCCTTGCTTGTGATAGAGACAGAGTTACCTGCATTGTTCCTGATCAAGCCTCCCGTTTGTCTGCCCTGCTTTGCTGTTGGATTTCCCTGTGTATGGCCCGGATAGGATATTGGACTATTGCCTGAACTTAGCCTGCCCTTTACCTGGACTGTCATAGAACCATGCCATCTGCCTGCTAAACTGCATGTAGTCTGTTGTTTGCTCTGTTTGCGTCTGCCATGGTGTGGTGGCCAGGCACTATAGCATCATGTATAAGTCCTGGGGCAACCAAGTACCAGTAGGCCAGCTTGCCTTAAAGGAAAGGGTGCTGCTATAGGTGAAGCACACAGTAGCTAGCTAAAGTATCTGACCACCTGAATTGGGGTAGACGTGATATTCGTGACAGCTAAAGAGAAAGGGACTATCTTCAGTCCCTTTCTCTGTCTCAAAAAAAGAGATATGGGAGTCTGTTTAGACCTCTGATATCTCACCAAAGTCCCCCCCCCCCAAAAAACTGTAAAAACGAAAAAAAATAAACACAAACATAGTAAGACCACCCAGGTTCGTCTGCACTCCTCCCCGGTCACGGTCCCCATCCGATCCATCCTGATTGGCCAAGAGGAGAAGCCGGAAGACAATAGTGAATATTCGCTATTTTTGCAAGTGGATGGGTTCGCGTGCAATACTCTATGCCCTGAGCCCAACCTTTTTCAAGCCAATTAGAGCCTCAGGCTCTAATCATGCGGCTTGAAAAAAAAAAATCATACAAACGCCCCTACGCCCCTAATGGACCCGCCGCTCCTGATAAGACCCCTTTCACATGGAGTGGACTCTGTCAAGCAGATCCACCTGCTCAGCGGTGGATCTGTCTGCTGATCCCCACTGACCAGGTGAATGACAGGTCCGTGTCCGCTTCACTGATGCAGAGTGGACACAGCCGCTTTTCTCATTGTTGCGGTCGGATGGAAACAGACCATTTCCATCCGATCCGATCTGCTAGATGGATGTTTTTAGTGGACTGGACTAGATCAGATGCATGTAGGTGTAAAGGGACATATGTCCATTTACATCAGCCTCTCCATAGAGAACAATGTGTGGTCTGATTGTGCCCGCCTGAAAAGCAGACAGGCAGACCCGTTCGGTCTGCTTGTGTGAAAGGGGCCTAAGGCCTTGTTCACACAGGGCATACACAGCGTACCTTTATGGGAACACACAGGTGTTCCATGCATCTCTGTGCAGGCCGCCCATTGATGTCATTTGGGATGTAGCACCTGCATGAACAGAGCCGCTGCTTCCAATTTTACATCCATGTAGGTCCGCATGCATGTCCCCAAACTCACACTGTCTGGTTTGGGGTGGTGTACCCACACGGATGTTAAATTGGGAACAGCAGATATGCCTGTGCAGCCATTGTATCCCAATTGACATAATGGGACTGCCTGTACAGGGATGCATGGAACACCTGTGCATCCCTGTGTGGGTAAACATGGCCCTCCATGGGCGTACAATTTAATATGCCACATGTGAACAATGCTTTAGTAGCAATTTAGCAGGAATTTTGTTATGTTGTGTTTATGTACACATAAATGATTTTAGTGTATTTTTAGCGAAAATATTGATTTGATAAACTGTTCTGCAAATATCGCGCTGCCCTAAAAATCAGTAGCACCTTCTTTTTTTTTTTTTATTGTCCATGTGCTAAGTAAGTGAAAAATGAAAACCTCCAGATTTTTAGAGAAATTTTTGGGTACGTTCAATTTTCACCATTTTGCAAAAAAGGCGCAATGTAAAAATTTAATTTAATTTTTTTGTTATTTATTAACTCCATAATGGTTAAGCTTTTATATTTGATAGGGATTTAGCAGGAATTTTGTAAAATTAGCTGTGTTTTTATTGGCTAATAATAGTTGTGTATTTTTTGCGAATATATTGGTTTGATAAACATTTGCGCAAATACCGCGGGGTCTAAATAATCAGTAGCACCTTTTTTTTTTATTCAAGAGGTCATATGCTCTCATAAAATGTATGCTTTTACAAATTCTGAAAGCTGTAAGTAAAAAATGAAAACCTCCAGATTTTTTGAGAAATTCTTGGGTACGTTCGATTTTCACTATTTTGCAAAAGGGCGCAATGTACATGTTGGCATTCATTGTTCCCTCAATGAACTGGAGCTCCCCAGTCCCGGAAGCACTCATGCAGCCCCAAACCATGACACTCCCACCACCATGCTTTACTGTAGGCAAGACACACTTGTCTTTGTACTTCTCACCTGGTTGCCGCCACACAGGCTTGACACCATCTGAACCAAATAAGTTTATCTTGGTCTCATCAGACCACAGGACATGGTTCCAGTAATCCATGTCCTTAGTCTGCTTGTCTTCAGCAAACTGTTTGCAGGCTTTCTTGTGCATCATCTTTAGAAGAGGCTTCCTTCTGGGATGACAGCCATGCAGGCTAATTTGATGCAGCGTATGGTCTGAGCACTGACAGGCTGACCCCCCCACCCCTTCAACCTCTGCAGCAATGCTGGCAGCACTCACTTATACGTCTATTTCCCAAAGACAACCTCTGGATATGATGCTGAGCACGTGCACTCAACTTCTTTGGTCAACCATGGCGAGGCCTGTTCTGAGTGGAACCTATCCTTCTTTTTTTTTTTTTTTTTTTCCACTTCAGCAATATTCAAGATATTTTTTTTCAACTTCATGTTCATTTCTATCTCTCGTTATATTTCACATCATTGTGGAATTTTATTACTAAAGATTTTATTTTTTTTTTTTTTGAATTCAAATGAAAGTAAAATGAAATATCCACTACCTTTACCCAGGGATCGCCTTTCTCTCAGGCTCTACCCTAAGATTTACTTTTTATATGTTCATAGAGTGTAGGACCTTCTCTTACTTCTATATTTTATTCCCCACAAAAAAAGAAAATAACATAATCAGTAATACAAAACAAAAAAATAAATAAATAAATAACTAAATTCAAACAGAAAAAAAAAAAAAGGGGTAAATAAAGAGGGGGGGGAATCTAGAGAGGGTTTACCTCTCTCCCTCCCCACCCCTCCATCTCCCCCCGTCCCTCTCCCTCCGCCTCTCTCCCATAGGTACCCTCCACTTTCCTCTCTATTTTCAGTTGTCCAGGTTTACATCTATAAGCTTTCTCCCCTCCTCTGAATTAATATAAAGATTCCATGCGGACCATGTTTCCAGGTATCTCCATCTTTTCTGTCGGGATGACCACACCAGGTCCTCCATATAGTTTAATTGCTCTACCTTTTTAAGCCATATTCCCACTGATGGTGGTCGCGTCTGCTTCCACATAAGTGGGATGCAAGATTTAGCTGCATTCAGAAGGTGGCATAAAACAGTTTTCTTATATATTTTAATAGAGCTTCTCGTATCTTGTAATAGAAAAAGGGATGGGTCTTCTGGTAATTCTTGTTCACAAAATTTTTGAGAGATTCTCCAGACTTCTTTCCAGAAATCCCTTATTCTAGTACAAGCCCAAAAAATATGTACTAACGTCCCCTTTTCTTCTCCGCAACGCCAACACCTGTCTGATATCTCCGGGTAGCATCTGTGCAGTAATACTGGGGTACGGTACCATTGCGACAGAATCTTAAAGTTGGTCTCCTGTGTTCTTATACAGGTTGAAGATTCAAATACATTGCCTATTATTTTATTACATTGCTCCTCCGAAAATGTTTGGTCTAGGTCTCTTTCCCACTCCCTGAAGAAGGGCAATCTGAAATCTTCCGGTGGTGTCAATAACAGCACATACGTCCTAGACAGGGTATGATGCAATGCCCCACTTTCATTACAACACCTCTCAAATGTTGTTAGCGCGCGATCGTAGCCACCTAGTGGCTTTAGTGTATTTAAAAAATGTCTCAGCTGTGTTGCGCGCCACCGATCTAATTGGGGTGCTGTAGATCCTATTGTCATCGCCTGTGTCGTAGGCCATGTTCCATTTATCATAAAGTGTGAAGCTTGGAATGTCCCTTGTTCTATTAATACTCTAAATTTTCCATCTCTTATTCCTGGATCAAACTGTGGGTTTCCCAGTATTGGGAATAGGGGAGAGGCTATTGCCGACAGTTTGCCTTCTGCAAATAATCTATGGCTCATCTTCAAAGTGGGTCCTATCAATGGGTGTCCCTTTACTGAAATCGGGAGTTTTATATAACACCAGGCGGCTCTTTGCAATACCACCTTGCTTTGCGCCTGTTCTAAACCCGGCCACATCTTCCATTCCCCATGTCTACTCCAGTCTATCAGTCGGCTCACAAGTGCCGCCTGGTCGTACTTATAAATATCTGGTAAGGCTAAACCTCCATATTTTTTGGGGAGATTCAATAGAGATCTGCTGATTCTTGGACGTTTGTTTGCCCATATAAATCTAGTCACTAAAGATTGTATTTGCTTAAAATAGTTCTTAGGTATGTCAATTGGTAATGCCTGGAATAAATATAGAAACTTCGGGAGGATGCTCATTTTAATAATATTGCACCTCCCAAACCATGAAAAGAGTCCTTTCTGCCATTTTCCAAGAAGGTTTTGCACATTGTATAATAATGGGGGGAAGTTCAGTTTATATGTACATGAAAGATCTGACGGGATAAGAGTTCCCAAATATTTCAGAGCTTGGTCTGACCATTTAATTTTATAACTTAACTTCAATGTTCTCAGTATCTCTTTAGGAATCATTACTCCCATAGCTTCGGATTTTGATAGGTTAATCTTAAAGTCTGATAGAGCACCATAGGCCTCAATTTCTTTCTACTAAAGATTTTAAACCGTGAAACTTATCATATATTATTTATTATAATCCCTTTTAGATTTTTATTACTCTTTTATAGTGTGTGGGGTTTTCTTTTCCTTTCCTATTTCTTTTCTCTCATATCCCCCCCCCCCCCCCCGATCCCGCCCACCCTATTTCCCAATACCTCTCGTCTTTTTGTCTCGGGAACCATTTTTTATATTCCCTGCATTTTATATAATCGTTTCAACATATTTCCAAGTTTGTTTAAATGTCTGCCATCTTTTCCATTTTTTCAGATCGTCTTCTTCTCCTTCCTCTCCATTATATCTCAGTTTTTCAAGGTGATATATTTCTTCCACTCTTAGAGCCCATTCTCTTTTAGTTGGTGCTTCTTCATACTGCCATTTTTTCGGGATAAGACCCTTGGCTGCATTTAACATCTGGGGGATCAATGTTTTTATATATTGTTTTATTGGGTCATCAGTCCCATGAAATAAACATATCCAAGGGTCTTCCTTTATGGTAACATCGGTGATTGTTTTTATGAGGCTTAGAATCTCTCTCCAAAATTTTTTTTATTTTTGGACACTCCCACCAAATATGGACCATTGTGCCCAGCTTATTACATCCCCTCCAGCAGTTCTGTGAGTTATCTATATAGAATTTGTTAAGTTTATCAGGTGTCATATACCATCTGGTGAGGCATTTATAGTTCATCTCCGCCGTCAAGGTGTCAATAGCTTATTTGTGGGTTAGTTTCAATATTTTTTTAATTTTGTGCATATAATCATGTGTGCCCAATTCCGTGCCCCATTTTATGAAATAAGGCGGTATCTCCAGTTTCTCCTCTGCAAGAATAGCTCTATAAAGCCGAGATATTGTTTTCTTTTTTTTTTGTCCCCGTTTCAGCGCAAATTTTTTCCAGTGCTGTGTAATTTTCTTTTGTTCTCATCGGTTGGGGGAGGCTTCTTACAAAATGGACCAACTGTAGGTATCGCCATTCATTTATTCTTATTTGTGCTGCGTTATGCTGTAATTCTACTAGTGTTCTTATTCTTCCTTTATCTATTATATCTTTCAATTGCGTGTTTTCCCCTAACCATTGACCCCCTAGGTGTCTTTTTCCTGGTGGAAAGTACTCATTATCACTCAAAATCATTAACGGTGAATTACACTTCCACTTATAGTGTTTGTGTAATAAATCCCATATTTTTAATACGTTTTTAGTTATTTTTTGTGTGTTAGTGCCCAAACCTCTTAAATGTGAGGGAATCCAAATTACCTTTCTTAAACTTTTTTCGCTTATGATACTCTCAATTTTAACCCAGTGTTTATCTTCTGTTTCCCGTGCCCACTCTATTGCTCGTGACACCGTGACCGCGTAGTAATATTTTTTTAGGTCTGGGATACCCATTCCTCCTTGATCCTTATTCTGCTTCAAAGTGTTGCGAGAGATCCTAGGTTTTTTATTTTGCCAGATGAATCTGCTTATTATAGAATTCAGAGTTTGAAAATAATAATCTGGGAGAGGGATTGGTAACATTGAAAATTTATATGTAACTTTGGGTAAAAGCACCATTTTAACTGTATTGATCCGGCCAAACCATGACAGGGGCCTTAAGGATAGTTTTTTAGTCTCGTTTTTGATTTCGTCTAATAGTGGAATATAGTTCTCGCTGAATAGTTGTTCTACTGAATTTGCTAATTTAATCCCCAGGTATTTTAGACCTTTCTTCTTCCATGGAAATGGATATTCTTTTTGTAACTCGTGTACCTCATTAGATTCCATATTTATGTTCAGGATTTCCGATTTATTCAAGTTGATTTTGAAATTTGCTATTTCTCCGTATTGTTTTAGCGTTTCAATCAATCGTGGCATTGTATTTTTAGGTTCAGAGACGTAGAACAGCAGGTCGTCGGCAAATGCCGCGACCTTATGCTCAACGTCACCAATTTTTATTCCTCTAATGTCCTTATTTGCTCTGATTGTTGCAAGTAATGGTTCCAGCGAGAGCACAAAAAGTGGGCACAGGGGACAGCCTTGTCTCGTCCCGTTTCTCATTGTAAAAGAAGTTGAGTGATCCCCATTGATTTTTATTGTTGCATTGTTTGTATCATCCTGTCGCCCAGACCCATATGCTTCAATGTCGCCATCATGAGCCCCCAGTCTACTCTGTCAAATGCTTTTTCCGCATCAATTGACAGAAATAGACATGGGGGGCCCCTGGATTTTCATTTTTTGCAGCAGGAGGAGTGTTCTAACTCCGTTATCACGCCCCTCTCTTCCTGAGACAAAACCTACCTGGTCCATATGGACCAACTCACTCATTTTATCTCTTAGCCTATTTGCCAGGACTTTTGCATACAGTTTTGTGTCGCAATTTAGGAGTGAGATTGGTCTGTAGCTTGGGCATAACATTTCGTCTTTTCCTTCTTTTAAGATTACAGTAATCTGTTCTCTCTGTGCTTCTGGGCTTAACCCATAGTCTACACCGAGTCCATTCATGTAATTACAGAGCCTAGGTATCAAGATTTTCTCAAATTTCCTAAAATATTTCATGGAGAACCCGTCCGGGCCTGGGCTTTTCCCTGTTGGTGTTTCTAGGATGGCTTTTTTAATTTCCTGCTCCGTGATAGGGCCCTCTAAATCCTCACTGTCATTTGGATTCAATTGAAAAACGCCTGATTCGTCCAAGAACCGCTCCACCATGGCTGCCTTTCCCTTTTCTACGTTACCTTTCTTGACATCATAAAGTGTACTATAGTAGTTTCGGAAAACTTCTGCTATCTCTTTTGTTTTATAGACTACTTCTCCTTGTTTATTTCAAATTTTTTCGATATAGTTTCTCGACTTTTCCTTCCTCAGGGTCTTTGCCAAGTGTTTCCCAATTTTGTTGCCACTCAGATATTTTCCTTTCAGAATTCTATTGAAAACCCTTTTTGTATCCTGTGTTAATAAATCTTTTAGTTCTTCTCTTTTGGATATAAGTTGATGGTATATTTCTTGATGTCTCCCTTCAGGTTTTTTGTGTAGCTGTTCTAATTCGTATATTTCTTCTGTTAGGCTTCTAGTTTCCCTTTCTCTCGCCTTTTTTTTCCCAGCCCCCATGGATATAAATATACCTCTTATATATGCCTTATGTGTTTCCCATAGTGCAGAATATGGGATATCTTGTGTGTCGTTTATTTCGAAAAAGTGCGTCAATTCGTCGCTTATTCTTTCTACATCTTGATTTTCACTAAGGAGCGCTTCATTTAGTAACCAATTAAAAGCTGGTCTCTGTGTTTTAATTTCTTCTACAGTCAACATCACTGGGGAATGGTCTGAAAGAGTAGCGATCCCTATTTCAACATCTGTCACTTTAGTCAGTGTATTATGATCCATTAAAAAATAATCAATACGTGTATACGTCCCATGTACGGGGGAAGAAGGTGTAGTCTCGTACTTTGGGATGTAGAGCTCTCCACACATCCACCAGTTGGTTTTGGTGTAATTTTTGTTTCAGTTTTTTGAGGGACGCCTGTCCTGTCCCCTGTACATGGGACGTACTGTCCTCTTGTGGGCTCAAACATAGATTGAAGTCTCCTGCCATTATTACCATCCCTCTCCTAAACTGTGCAAGGGTCCCTATCATTCTTTTTACAAACTCTGCTGGCTTTTTATTTGGGGCGTATACATTACCCAGAGTACATTCTGTTTCCCCTATATATCCTCTTACAAAGAGGAATCTCCCTTCTGGATCCATAAGCCTTTCCTCTACATTAAATCTGGTTTCTCTTGAGAACCCAATTGCAACTCCCTTTGCTTTATTAGTCGTTGAGTCGGCATAGAGCCAGGTAGGATGTTCCTTAGAGTATAATTTTACGTTGCCTCCTAAAAAGAGATGGGTCTCTTGGAGAAAGATTATATCTGCATGATGGTATTTAAGCTCTTTTAGGATCTTGTGTCTTTTGGCAGATGTGTTCAGTCCTCGGACGTTATATGTCAGAAACGTAATCTTGCGATAGATTTTTTTCTTTTTTCTTATCACAGAAGACAAGAGGTGTATTGTTCCCCTTCCCCTAAACCCCCCCCCCACCACTGCCCCCTCCCCCCCTCTCCCCTCTTGGTCAATACTGACCACTAGACCGTAAGCTGAAACGAATCTCATTCCAGCCCCAGGTCTTCTCTCCTCGAGGTGTGGCTCTGAGCCCGCCTATCCCTCCACGCCCCTCCCACGGGCTATTCCCAGGAGGGGAGTGGAGTGCCCATACGGTGCAGAGCTCTCCTCCCTCAATTTCCCGAGGTCCCCATCCCCTCACCCACTCCCACTCCCTAGAAGAAAAATAAATAAATAAATAAGAGGGAGAGGTGCACATCCCACAGCAATGAGCACTCTAACCCAGCCCTTCTCTTTGCAACCATTCTGGAATTTCGATCTCTTGAATTTCAAATTTTTTACAAAATTCTGGTAGCTCTTCTGGGAATCTGAGTTTCGCGGATTTGCCCTCCTTGTAGCCTATTAGACAGGCCGGGAAACCCCAATTATATTTCACATTATCCACTCTCAGTTGTGTTAATAGGGGTCTAAGTAATCTCCTCCTGGCCAGCGTTTCCGGGGCCAGGTCTAAAAATATTTGCAATTCTGTCCCGTTAATTTTTAGTGGGGGTTTTCCTCTAAGATTACTCCATATTGCCGCCTTGTCCTCATAGTTCTGGGATTTTACCAGAATGTCTCTAGGGCTTTCTGTTGGAATATGTTGGGGTTTCCTAACTCTGTGTATCCTGTCTATTCTCAACTCAGTTTCAGGGCTCTTGTTCCAGACCGGACTGAGGATCTCTTTTTTTGTTTTTCTAAGATCTTCGCCGTTTTCTTCCGCAAGTGTGCGTATTCTTAAGTTCTGTCTTCTGTTTTGATTTTCGATTTCCTCTATTTTATAGTTCATTCTCCTTTGGTTCAGCTTTGTCTCTCTGAGCTGTTCTTGTGTCTTAACCACTTGCCGACCGCCCCATGTACATATACATCGGCAGAATGGCACGTACAGGCAAAATCACGTACCTGTACGTGACATTCTTCCGGCGGGTGGGGTGTCCGATCGGAACCCCCTCCGCCGGCGGGGACGGTCGGCATCGCTTCAGGAGCGATCCGGGACGAGGGGACGGCCAGTGGTTTCTGGCCACCCCCTCGCGATCGCTCCTGGCGAATGAAAAGCTTCCCCTTCCTGTCTATTGTATAGACAGGAAGGCGGAAGTGATGTCACGCTCGGTGCGCCGGTCTATGTGACCGGAACGCCGAGGAGTGAAGATGTACAGGTTAGTGCACAAACAGTACACTGACACCAGTACACATAGGCACACAATCCACCCCCTGTCACCCCCCAGATCACCCCCTGCCCCCCCAGTCACAGTGTCACTAATTGCAGTGATCATTTATTTACTGATCACTGCATTTAGTGTCAGTGTGACTGTAATAACTGTCAGGGCAGTTAGTTTTAGGTCCAAGGTAGCCCCCTACCCCCCCCTAATAAAGGTTTAACCCCCTGATTGCCCCTAGTTAACCCTTTCACCCCCTTTTGCCAGTGTCACTAAGCGATCGTTTTTCTGATCGCTGCATTAGTGTCGCTAGGTAACCATTTTTTTTTTATTTTAACCGCCATGTTTATATAGGTTCATAAATAAGTTTATAGGTCAGGTACCCCCATATTACAACCTAAATAAAGGTTTTAACCCCCTGATTGCCCCTAGAGTTAACCCTTTCACCAGTGATCACTGTATAAGTGTCACTGGTGACGCTGGTTAGCCAGTTAGTTATTTCGTTATTTAGGTTCCCCGTCAGGTTTTTATATAGCGTCAGGTACCCCCATATAGTACCTAATAAAGGTTTAACCCCCTGATTGCCCCTAGTTAACCCTTTCACCCCCTTTTGCCAGTGTCACTAAGCGATTGTTTTTCTAATCGCTGCATTAGTGTCACTGGTGCCGCTAGGTAGCCAGTTTTTTTTTGTATTACTGTTACGGGTGACGCTGGTTAGTTAGCTTGTTTTTTATACTGTCAGGGCACCCGCCATTTATTACCCAATAACGGTTTAACCCCCTGATCGCCCGGCGGGTGATATCAATTAGGTTTTGGGGTCAAATAAGGTCTGCGTCGCCCCAGGTTAGTGCCAGTACCGCAAACACCCACGCGCAAAGCATACACCTCCCTTAGTGGCACAGTATCTGAACAGATCAATATCTGATCTGATCAGATCTATACTAGCGTCCCAGCAGTTTAGGGTTCCAAAAAAACGCATTGTTAGCGGGATCAGCCCAGATACCTGCTAGCACCTGCGTTTTCCCCCTCCGCCCAGCCCAGCCCACCCAAGTGCAGTATCGATCGATCACTGTCACTTACAAAACACTAAGCACACATAACTGCAGCGTTCGCAGAGTCAGGCCTGATCCCTGCGATCGCTAACATTTTTTTTGTGGTAGCGTTTTGATTCAGTCGCTAACAGTCAGGAGCTTTTTTACCTGTGAATCTCAAAAAAATAAAAAAAACAAAAATAGTTGTCGTTTTATTGTTTCTCTCTCTCTCTATTCTCTCTCTATTCTCTCTCTATTGTTGCTCTTTTTTTACTCCATTCTATTCTGCAATGTTTTATTATGTTTTATCATGCTTGCTTTTCAGGTATGTAATTTTGTTTACTGTGTTTTAGTGTTAAGCATTTTTTTGTTTTCAGGTGCGCCATTCAGTTGCAGCGCGGATTTATTTATCTTGACAGCAACAGCGTTTGCTCCCACGATACATAAAGCCGCGACTCCAACGCTGTAGGAGGTGATTTCACCACCACAGTTAAAAAAAAGAGCATATGTGCCGAAGCATGGGGGCAGCAGGGGGGGGGGGGAGCGATTGGCTCCTAATGCCACGTACATACGGTCGAAATTCTGACCGTGTGTACATGGCATAACTTTTGCGGGAGGATGCCCCCATGCATCGGCATATATAAATGGTGCATGTATGCCCATCATTAGAAGTGGGTGGATGAAGGGAGGTATTCTAATGGTGGGCATACCCACCAATCAATCTCTTTTTTTCGTTCAGCCAAGAGGCTGCATGAAAAAAAAAAGATTACAATATATGTCCAGTATGTTGCTGGACTTTGAATGGTTATACCAGAATGATGCCTGCAGGTTTAGGTATCATCTTGGTATCATTCTTTTCAGCCAGTGATCGGCTTTCATGTAAAAGCAATTCTAGCGGGTAATTAGCCTCTAGACTGCTTTTACAAGCAGTGGGAGGGAATGTCCCCCCTCCCGGATATAAACCGCGCCATTGGGAAATTGGGAAAGCATTTTATCACACCAATCTTGGTGTGGTCAGATGCTTTGAGGGCAGAGGAAAGATCTAGGGTCTAATAGACCCCAATTTTTTCAAAAAAAGAGTACCTGTCACTGCCTATTGCTATCATAGGGGATATTTACATACCCTGAGATAACAATAAAAATCATAACAAAGAAAAAAAATGGAAGGAACAGTTTAAAAATAAAATAAAAAAGCTAAATAAATAAAAAAAAAACTAAAAAAAAAAAAAAAAAAAAAAGCACCCCTGCCCCCCCTTCTCTTGCGCAAAGGCGTACACAAGCGTTGGTCTGGCGTCATATGTAAACAGCAATTGCACCATGCATGTGAGGTATCACCGCGAAGGTCAGATCGAGGGCAGTAATTTTAGCAGTAGACCTCCTCCGTGAATCTAATGTGGTATCATGTAAAGGCTTTTAAAGGCTTTTAAAAATGTATGTAGTTTGTCGCCACTGCGTGTTTGTGCGCAATTTTAAAGCATGTCGTGTTTGGTATCCATGTACTCGGCCTAAGATCATATTTTTTATTTCATCAAAAATTTGAGCAATATAGTGTGTTTTAGTGCATTAAAATAAAAAAAAGTGTATTTTTTCCACAAAAAATGCGTTTGAAAAATCGCTGCGCAAATACTGTGTGGAAAAAAAAAATGCAACACCCACCATTTTAATCTGTAGGGCCTTTGCTTTAACAATATATATAGTGTTTGGGGGTTACGTAATTTTCTTGCAAAAATAAAATGTTTTCATGTAAACAAAAGTGTCAGAAAGGGCTTTATCTTCAAGTGGTTAGAAGAGTGGGTGACGTGTGACATAGGCTTCTAAATGTTGTGCATAAAATGCCAGGACAGTTCAAACCCCCCCCCCAAATGACCCCATTTTGGAAAGTAGACACCCCAAGCTATTTGCTGAGAGCAATGTTGAGCCCATTAAATATTTTTTTTTTTGTCCCAAGAGATTGAATAATGAAAAAAAAAATATGTATATTTTTTTTACAAAAAGTTGTCACTAAATGATATATTGCTCAAACATGTCATGGGCATATGTGGAAATACACCCCAAAATACATTCTGTTGCTTCTCCTGAGTACGGGGATACCACATATGTGGGACTTTTTGGGAGCCTAGCTGCGTACGGGACCCCAAAAACCAATCACCGCCTTCAGGCTTTCTAAGGGTGTAATTTTTTTATTTCACTTCTCACTGCCAATCACAGTTTCGGAGGCCATGGAATGCCCAGATGGCATAAAACCCCCCAAAATGACCCCATTTTGGAAAGTAGACACCCCAAGCTATTTGCTGAGAGGTATGGTGAGTATTTTGCAGATCTCGCTTTTTGTCACAAAGTTTTGAAAATTGAAAAAAGAAAAAAAACATTTTTTTTTCTTTACTTTCTTCATTTTCAAAAACAAATGAGAGCTCTAAAATACTCACCATGCCTCTCAACAAATAGCTTGGGGTGTCTACTTTCCAAAATGGGGTCATTTGGGGGGGTTTGTGCTATTTTGGCATTTTATGGCCTTCGAAACTGTGATAGGTAGTGAGGAGTGAAATCAAAAATTTGCACCCTTAGAAATCCTGAAGGCGGTGCTTGGGTTTCGGGGCCCCGTACACAGCTAGGCTCCCAAAAAGTCCCACACATGTGGTATCCCCATACTCAGGAGAAGCAGCAAAATGTATTTTGGGGTGCAATTCCACATATAACTATGGCATGTGTGAGCAATATATCATTTAGTGACAACTTTTTGAAAAAAAAAATTATTTTTTATTTTTGTCTTTATTCAATCACTTGGGACTAAAAAAAAAAATATTCAATGGGCTCAACATGCCTCTCAGCAAAAAGCTTGGGGTGTCTACTTTCCAAAATGGGGTCATTTGGGGGGGGTTTGTACTTCCCTGCCATTTTAGCACCTCAAGAAATGAAATAGGCAGTCATAAATTAAAAGCGGTGTAAATTCCAGAAAATGTACTCTAGTTTGTAGACGCTATAACTTTTGCGCAAACCAATAAATATACGCTTATTGGCATTTTTTTTTACTAAAGACATGTGGCTGAATACATTTTGGCCCAAATGTTTTGACTAAAATTGAGTTTATTAGATTTTTCTTATAACAAAAAGTAGAAAATCTCATTTTTTTTCTAAATTTTCGCTCTTTTTCCATTTATATCGCAAAAAATAAAAATCACAGAGGCAATCAAATACCATCAAAAGAAAAAGGAAAATTTATTATCAAATACTTACCGTAATTTTCCTTTCCTGATGGACTCCATGGCAGCCTACGTGTGGGTTAACCCCGCCTCCTCTCCAATGCTATAGGACCCCATACCAAATAAAAGAGAGCTCACCGCTAGGTACTGTGTTCCGTAACTAGCCGACTCAATAACTGATGGGTGGGAACTCCGTCTGCCATGGAGTCCATCAGGAAAGGAAAATTACGGTAAGTATTTGATAATAAATTTTCCTTTTTCCTGACAGACTCCATGGCAGCCTACGTGTGGGAAATAACTAGCCAATCCACACGGGTGGGTATACTGAACCGCAATATATTTTAATTTGACCTGCCATCTGACAGGATCCATTACTAAAGCTTCATAGAAGATAGCGAAGCGGGCTCAACATAATGACGATAAGTTTTAATAGAGGCCCCTGAGGCCACTTTGCAAATCACGTCTGGAGCCACGTGCTGGGCTGCTACCCAGGAAGCCGCTATATCTCTGGCCGAACATGCCATCACTGCTTCCAGTTAAAAGGCTGAAGGATGAACTAGATGATCCAGGCCGCAGTTGTTCTAGTCGAAGCTAAAAATGGCTTGCAGGTATACCTTCCCAACTTCGCTTATATCCAGAGAATCAACTTTTAGTGGACTCTTGGGCCTAAGTGTAGGTAGGACGATCTCCCGGCCCTTATAGAACCTTGAGGCAATTTCTGGAATTGAGCTGAACATAGGAGTAAGGACCATCCGGATTGGAAAGAAGGACAGAAGAGGTGCCCCGTAATTTTTGGGACACAACTTCTAAGACTCCCCTGGTGAGGGTAACGGCCACGAGAAAGTAAATTCAGTTGAAAAAAAAAAAAAAAAAAAAAAAAAGGCCTCAAAATAGCGATCGGGGGAGGACCCCGTCTTACTGAATCCAGG
The DNA here is from genome assembly GCA_028564925.1 of Lithobates sylvaticus. NCBI lineage: Eukaryota > Metazoa > Chordata > Amphibia > Anura > Ranidae > Lithobates > Lithobates sylvaticus. Next base: position 188,423,627 of record CM053027.1, on the reverse strand, counting down.
CAGTGAGTTGAGGACAAGGGAAAGATCCCAAATGAGGAATCTTTGTCTTCTTTGAGGGCTGAGTAAAGGGCTGACTAAAAAGCTGAACTTTTGGATCTCTACCTGAAGAATGAGAACACAATAGACTTGGCCCATCTTTTCTCTGTCGACCTAATTTGTGCTTGTCCCCATAGCACTCATGAGAGTGGAAATCCCCCTAGAAGTACATCCAAGATGGACAAAGATGCAGGACTGCTCCCTGAGTGTAACACCTCACCCGCTTGAAGCTACCCGGGAAGAGAATAGATCTACCCGGGGATTGACTCCCAGAGACATAATCTTCCTGAAAGATTGCACACTAAGAGACCCTTCGTTAGCGACTTTACCAACGTGCGTGACAGGAAATCCACTCGGATTTTCCTGGACTCCGAGGAAGTATGCTGATGAATGGATAATTTGTACAGCACTACGATGCGAACTGAATTGACTAAAGGCGAACCGATGGATTCTGGTACTATGATGACCCAAGACACGATGGGTTCGACCTCCCGGAAAAAATGTGGTGCTTTGAGAACCTCTATGATTCTTCACATGAAAATGGCCAATATTGCGATGAACACCTGATAAGCCGACTCTCCCTTTTGCAGAAAGAAGGACTTAAAAGGCACACCAGGCTGCCGGAAGCTCCAGGACGTACTAGCTCGGGCTGAAAAAGACTCGTACCGTTGAACAAGATCCAATGTGCAGTGGCAATCTAAGCCTCTTCCGTGCTGAAGCCACCAAAAGAAGCTGTCTCTCTTTGTTGGTGACATGTGAATAGGTTGACTGTTGCCCCTTGACATTCATACTTGCATCAGCCTGTCGGGACAAGGTAAAACTTCTGCATGGACTGCTTGGCCATAGGGATCGTGGAGACCATCGAACCGATGGGTTCTGGTACTATGAGGCCCCCCTGCCGTAAAGAGGTTTAAGACTACGAATTCCTTCCTGGATGACTGTAACCTTCCCCACTGGAAGAGGGATGGTGCTTTCCACTGTAACAGACTGGGCCCAAAAGAACATCAGTCGGACTGGTTCTAGGTGGCTTTTTTTTTTTTTTTTTTTTTTTTTTTTTAAAACCACCCAGGATGGTCAAGATGGAGAAAAACCTACACCCTGTGAAGCTAGCAGCTGGACTTTGTCCTAAGACAGCGATAAAGACATACTCTTCTTGTTCTGATGAGGGCCGGAAAAAATGGAGCCGGAGAAATTTGAGAAACTCCTTCGCCACCTGAACATGGAGGTCAGCATCTTTAGGTCGATTGAGATTAGCCAATCGCCTGATCCTACACCATAAACTGTTCTCTCATTGTACCAAGAAGAGGGGAAATATACCACCTGGTATTTTTTTTTTTTTTTTTTTTTTTTTTTAATCCTGGAAAGGCGTAACTATAAGACCTGTTCAACCGCTGCCGAAGACCATTTAGACCAGACCAACAGGAGAATCGGATTGACACCAGCTCCTTAACTGCTGAATCTTTGGGTAACTTCTCTGAGTACGAGACTCTGTACTCTGTCCAAGTTTCCATATCTCTAGACATGGCTGCTAGAGCCAGGGCAGGTTTACAAGCCATATCGGAAACCCGTACGTTTATCTTGAAGTCTTGAAACATTTTCTCTCACATCCGTCCAGGACACAGTATCCTCTAAGGTAGGCATAACCTTTTTCGCCAGAAGCACAAAAAACCGCATCAATGATGGGAAAGTTTCCCAGACACTTCACCTCTCCTGCCTTGAAAGAATACAGTCTAGAGGTCTTTGCTTGACATAGAAATTTCTTGTCCATCCTGCTCACTCATCAACATTTAAATCTGTAATGAGCAAAAAGAGAGAAGGAGTTTTCTTTTCCCCAGATGCTTAAAGAACTACCTTGCTTAGCCAGGAGATGGAATGGTCTACCCAGATAGGGGCTTCCATGCCCGATTTGACTCGTGGAGGAACCAGAGAACGACAAGGCCTCTGACATATTTGTCACCATCCCACTCGCTGACCGAGGCATCCAGAGAAGCAGCGTAGGACTGGGAAGAGTCCGAGTCCTGTAGGCCACATCAGCCAAGGAACTGGGAAGATACAAACAGGCTCCATGTGTGGGATATACCCCATTACCTTTAGGGATTACAGCATCACCCATTTTCCAATAGACTCCACCTTCATGTTATCCGTCTCCTATTTTCAGCCCCATCCGCCCGGGCATAACATGGGTCACATACGGACTTGCCCTCCTGGACTCATGTCCCACATTTCCGACAGGCTCTGTGATCCGAGCGGCTGCCATGGCGGTGGGTGCGGTAACTAGAGGATGAATGAGAACATCTCCTCTGTATAAAGGAGGAATGCTGTTTAAAGGAGGAATGGAACATCTCCTTGTTGGAGGAGGAATGGTAACATCTCCTCTATCTAAAGGAGGAATGCAACATCTCCTTGTTGGAGGAGGAATGGTAACATCTCCTCTATCTAAAGGAGGAATGCAACATCTCCTTATCGGAGGAGGAATGGGATCATCTCCTCTGCTTAAAGGAGGAATGGAACATCTCCTTGTTGGAGGAGGAATGGGAACGTCTCCTCTGTCTAAAGGAGGAATGCAACGTCTCCTTGTTGGAGGAGGAATGGAACGTCTCCTCTGTTTAAAGGAGGAATGGAACATCTCCTTGTTGGAGGAGGAATGGAACGTCTCCTCTGTTTAAAGGAGGAATGGAACATCTCCTTGTTGGAGGAGGAATGGGAACGTCTCCTCTGTCTAAAGGAGGAATGCAACGTCTCCTTGTTGGAGGAGGAATGGAACGTCTCCTCTGTTTAAAGGAGGAATGGAACATCTCCTTGTTGGAGGAGGAATGGAACGTCCCCTCTGTTTAAAGGAGGAATGGAACATCTCCTTGTTGGAGGAGGAATGGGAACGTCTCCTCTGTCTAAAGGAGGAATGCAACGTCTCCTTGTTGGAGGAGGAATGGAACATCTCCTTATTGGAGGAGGAATGGAACGTCTCCTCTGTTTTAAAGGAGGAATGGAACATCTCCTTGTTGGAGGAGGAATGGCAACATCTCCCCTTGTAAATGTTGTGGCATGGCAAGGTCCCTGTCAATCTGGACCACAACTTGTGGGTCCAATCTGAAAAAGAAAAGACGTGGGGGGGGGGGGGAGGAGGGAAAATGACATAGGTGCAATCTCAACCGCTGAGACTGAAAACCTTGATCCCTCCCCTCACCTGCACATACCCTGTGCGTGAGGGCTGGCCGCATGAAAGCGGTGATCTGTCCATAACCTCTGGACAAAACGTCAATATAAACACGGATGGTCTGCAGATGACCCAGAAAAAACACTTATGCCAAACCAAAAAGAAAAGATTATATACATATATCATGTACCCCCTTTTTTTTTTTTTTTTTTTTTTTTCATAGATATTTTAAATAGCTCTGTAGAATTGCAGCACGGCAATTCCACATATTTATAAAAGTAGGTTAATTATTTTCAACCGATGTGTGTGTATATATACATATATAAATATATATACACATATATATTTTCATTTATTTATTATATATATATTTTTTATTATTTATTTATTTATTTAATTTATTTTATTTATTTTTTAAAATTGTTTTTTTTTTTTTTTTTTTTTTTTTTTTAAACAACTTTCCCCTTTAAGGGGAGGTACCAAGGCATATGCAGACCAGGCGGGGGAAGGGCGCCACTCATTGTCTATGGGAATACCCACACCAACAGGAGATGGCAAACCTTTGAATCCCCCGCCTGAATGACGTCACCGCTCTCCCCACTGCGCGCCTGCGCCGTGGGGAACAGCCGAACGGCGCCTGCGCGGCCGCCGGACCCTCCGACCCTCCGCGCATGCGCGAACCAAGCCTCGCTCTCGCGGAGGCCTCGCGCATGCGCAGAACGACGGCAGCGGCCGCGACCCGGAAGCACCGAGGCGTCCTGGAACGCAGAAGCGTTCCAGGCGCCATGAGGGACAAACAGAGGTACCGAAGGGTACCATATAGTACCGGAAACACCGGGGAGGACCAGGGAGAACCATAATCGATACGCCACACATACACACAGATACAACAAAGAAACGACTGCCATGGAGATTTAAGCACATATGAAACTTCAGACCTTGCCAGCCATTACAGCGTCCATCTGCAGGGATACGAGACCACCTTCCCCCGCTACTGGGGTATCCAGTGTCAATGACCAGCTATTCGCCCACTTGTACCCGGGCTCCTTGCTGCACCGCATGACTGGAAAAGCTCGATCCTAAATACTCCGACCGGACGCCAACAGGAACAAACGTGATGTAGGTCCATTGGAGGAGGACAAAAAAGGAACACAGTACCTAGCGGTGAGCTCTCTTTTATTTGGTATGGGGTCCTATAGCATTGGAGAGGAGGCGGGGTTAACCCACACGTAGGCTGCCATGGAGTCTGTCAGGAAAGCTCTATTTGTGGGAAGAAAAGGACGCAAATTTCGTTTGGTTACAAAATTGCATGACCGCGCAATTACCAGTTAAAGTAGTGCAGTGCGAAATTGAAAAAAGACCTCTGGTCCTTAAGCTGACAATTGGTCCGGGGCTGAAGTGGTTAATCATCTCCTGGGTATATTTATCTGTTTTACTCTCGATTTCTTCTATGCGGTTTAGTAAGTGGCTTAAGTCTGGTCGGAGTGCTGAAATGTCCTTTTTGATTGAATTTTCCATTCTATATACCATCTCTGATATTTCAGTTTTGGTTGGCATCTGAGGGTTCATGACTTGTTCTTCCGGGGCACTTCTGTCCATTTCGGATTGCAAGGTAACCTCTCCTCCTGAGGCTTCGGCCACTTCTTTTTTTTTTTTGGTTGTCTCTTTCTTCTTAGCTTGTTTACTCATTTGTTGTTTTTCTGGGCCTGGGCCTGGGCTTTTAGGGCTCAGTCCTTTTACCATATAGTGTTTAATTGTACTCGTGTTTGCTTTATCTTTAGGGGTTTTGGGTTCGCCTCCTTTCGTAGTCTTGCCTTTCATACTAGTTTACTTTTTAGGAATTTTATTTTTCCCCAGGGTACCCTCTTTTATGTCCTACGGAGTTTCTAAACTGGTAAAGAGGCTCAAGTTGAAACCTATAGGCCCTAATCTGATGCAGTTGAGAGTTACGCTAGGGAATAAGTGCTCAAGTTCTTGCACATTTATATAGGAATTTATAAAGAAAAGGAAAAAAAAAAAACAAAACATAAGTGTATGGAGTTTGTACTAGTTCATTGGGTCTTGTGACCCTCTCCATCCTTCCCCTCCCCCTCCCCCACCCTAGTTAAAAAGTAGGGAGATGAGAAAGAGAAAAGAGGGAGAGAAAAAAGGAGTAAATAAAAATACAGAGGAAAGAAGGGGGGGGGGCGAGTGTCCCTCCCAATATCGCTGCTTCTCTTCAGGCTTCAATAATTATTAAGGCCTGGAATTTTTTTTTTTTTTTCCCCTTTCTTCCTTTTTATATGTTCTTCCTGCTGGGGATCCCCACCTACAGATCGGTGTTTACCGTTTCGTTTTTCTCAGGTAAAAAAAAAAGGAGGAACCAGGGCAATATGACCTATGGGGGGCTTATTTACATAAGCTGTCCAATTTCACATATAAATTGCGATTTCCCCTTTGGAGGCATTTGTATCCGGGTATATTTCATATCCCATGTCTTATGTCCAGTGTACCCCCTTACTTAGGCGAGAGATGGTCCAATATGTGATTCGTCTTTTACCGTGCTTATAAATGTAGTTCCCCGTTAGTGCCAGGTTTGTGCTTAGCAGGTTTGTCTGACTGTGCCTGTGTTGTTATCCTTGCTTACTGAGGTGAGTGGAGAGGTCTGTGGCTGATAGGTGGTGGAGTAGAATGCTGTTTAAGTATCTCTCAGTTGGCTATCTATATCATCAAATCAGATCGAATACCGAGTTCAGGTTTTATGATATCCCTCCTTCTCCCTCCTTCTCTCATATATCTCTGTGTTCACTTTTCCTCCTATCAGTATTACGGTTAATATACAGTTTATATGTCATATTTCACATCTTTTTTACATCCTTTCCACATAGTCATCCAGGATAATCCAAAGTATTCTATAGGTATTCTATAGGTATATTTCATGCTTCAGGTCTCCTAGTCTAGGAAAATGATATATTGACACTCACCCCGTCCAACGCAGTCCTCTGGAGTACTGTCTGACGCTAGGCATTTAATCCCCCTTTGAAGGGGACTTACCTTCATTCAGGGAGAATCTATGAGGAACTGTTTCCTTGCTGTGCCCTCTGTATCTTTTACCTCTCTGTGTCCGGACGTTCGTGCGGCTTCAGCTGGTGTTTGGTATCCGAGGCAACAGGGAAGGAGCTTACGCGGAGGGGAGAGAGAGAGTGGGGAGGAGGGGAGTTTGAAATCGCCGTCACAGACCGGCGGCGTTTCCCGGCTCTTTAGACGCTTCAATCTATTCGGCAGAGGTTAGTTCCGGGGACGCCGACCGGCTGGTGTGGTGCATGCCTCGTGCTGGGGAATCATTTCCGAGTGTCACGCCGTCTCTCACTCGGCATGCACTCGTGCTGGTCTAGCCGTCAGCTGTTTCCCGGGTCAGGCCACTCCCTCCATGAGGCAAGTCACGTCCTCACGGCGCCCATGTTCCGTCCCTCCCCCGAACCTATCCTTTTAAATCGCTGTATGGTGTTGGCCACCGTGCTGCAGCTCAGTTTCAGGATCTTAGCAATCTTCTTATAGCCTAGGCCATCTTTATGTAGAGCAACAATTTTTTTTTTTTTTTTTCAGATCCTCAGAGTTCTTTGCCATGAGGTGGCATGTTGAACTTCCAATGACCAGTATGAGAGAGTGAGAGTGATAATACCAAATTTAACACACCTGCTCCCCATTCACACCTGAGACCTTGTAACACTAACGAGCCACATGTCACCAGGGAGGTAAAATGGCTAATTGGGCCCAATTTTGACATTTTCACTTAGGGGTGGATTCACTTTTGTTGCCAGCGGTTTAGACATTAAATGGCTGTGTGTTGAGTTCTTTTGAGGGGACAGCAAATTTACACTGTTATACAAGCTGTACACTCACTAATTTACATTGTAGCAAAGTGTCATTTCTTCAGTGTTGTCACATGAAAAGATATAATAAAATATTTACAAAAATGTGAGGGGTGTACTCACTTTGTAAGATACTGTATGTAAACGATTTCCTACACATTTCAGACTCCAGAGAGTTATGGAGAATGTCTCGCTTACCTTTTGATATATCACTTTGTAATTCAGGTATGCTGTGGAGGACAGTGTCTTTTTTGCAACCATACGTCTGTATTTCCTTTGTACTGGTTATTTGATTGCTGACCTGTATTTGTCAATGTCTGTCTTTTTTTTTTTCAATAAAACTCATTAAAAAAAAAAATCTGTGCAAGGAGACCTAAAAGGGATTTAGTGCAGCAGCTGTCGCTATGGTGTAGGAAGACACTAAAAATTGAATAAATATGAAAACACTGTGCTATCACCAATCCTGTGTTAATTAACTGGTTCCCGACCGGCTCACGCAGATTTACTGCGGCACAATGGCTCTCCTGGGGGTGAAATCCTGTATATGTATGGGTATCCCTTGAAGGGCCGCCAGAGGGTGCGCACGCGCTGCCGGCCACGCACGATCGCATGCACGAGCGCCAGCATGGGGATTTGTGTCTGTAAACAAAGAAATACCTGTGCTGTCAGGGCAGAGGAGACATGTCGTTTGTTCCTGCTAAGTAGGAATAACAATATGTCTCCTCCCCTAGTAAGTCACATCCCCACACAGTTAGAACACACCGAGGGAACACACATTTAACCCCTTGATCGCCCCCTAGTGTTAACCCATTCCCTGCCAGTGACATTTACACAGTAATCAGTGCATTTTTATAGCACTGATCGCTGTATAAATGTCAATTATCCCAAAAATGTGTCAAACGTGTCCGATCTGTCCGTCGCAATACAGCTAAAAATCACAGATCACTGCCATTACTAAAAATGCCATAAATCTTTCCCATAGTTTGTAGACGCTATAACTTTCGCGCAAACCAATCAATATACGCTTATTGGGATTTTTTTTTTTTTTTTTTTTACCAAAGTATGTGGAAGAATATATCGGCCTAAACTGATGAAAAGTTTTTTTTTTTTTTTTTTAATTGGGGGATATTTATTATAGCAAAAAGTAAAAAAAATATAGTTTTTTTTTTTTTTTTCAAAATTGACGCTCTTTTTTTTTTTTTTTTTTTTTTTGTTTATAGCGCAAAAAAATAAAAACCGCAGAGGTGATCAAATACCACCAAAAGAAAGCTCAATTTGTGGGGAAAAAAAAGGACGCAAATTTTGTTTGGGTACAGCATTGCATGACCGTGCAGTTGTTGGTTAAAACGACACAGTGCCAAATTGTAAAAAGTGCTCTGGTCAGGAAGGGGGTAAAATCTTCCGGGGCCGAAGTGGTTAATTACCATGAACCAAGCAATAATTACAAGTAAAACCACAGAAATGCATACAGTGACTAGTACAGAAAAGACTAATATGTAAAAATATGTTTAGTCCCAAAGCGAAATAATTCCCAGTGTACAAAAAACACAAAGTCCAATATCTTACCAGTCGTCATGTGATATATACTTCTATGCACCAATTTCCATGTACAAAAGTGCAAAAATTATGCTAAAGTGCTTTGTGCAAACAGTCCATGATCTTATCCAAGTTGGTAACAGTGAATCATGTAAATGCATCACTTGTGCTAATCCTCCACCAGTCAATGCTAAAACTCACCAGAATTAAATGAAATGTGGCATGAAATCAACAAATTGATGCTTTAACCACAAAGATGTCACCGTCACTCTTTCCTAAGGGACCTCTCACTCTACGAACCTCAGACCATCCTCATATTGTATCTCAGATAGGAAAGACAAGGAATAGCTCCATTGCGTAAAAGAACATCTAATTTAGTTTAAAAAAAACATAAACAATTGCACTTACATTATAGAGTGGCCACTCTGGCACTGGAATTACAGGCAGAACGTTAAAACACGTGCGTTGGCTTCAGTGGTGATGTCACATCTCAGCAAGCCCTTCCATAGGCGTTTCGTCTTCCAGGGACGGAAGGATGCTACATCACCAAGCAACCATTTTATACACTTAAAAGACTATACATGGTAAAAATCAAATAATTCAACCTTGCTCGGAGCCAGGCTTTGTCTTTCTTATTTGAGATACAATATGAGGATGGTCTGAGGTTCGTGAAGTGAGAGTTCCCTTAGGAGAGAGTGATAGTGACATCATTGTGATTAATACAAACAACAATTCTGGTCATGGGACTTTAAAAGAGGCGTATCACAAAATAAGATTACAAAAATAGAAAATGGATTATAAAATGTATTCAAAAATTCATTGCAGAAGCACATTTCATATTTGGTGAAATACTGTACATGGTACAGAATAAAAATTGATTGAACATAATTAAGAGCTGACATATGGCACATGATTATTATAATATATTTTTGTATGCATACATTAGGGATGGAGGCATGTTACGGTGGTGCTTTCAGATCACGCTTCTCTTATGTCTATCATTGTGATTAAAGCATCCATTGGTTGGTTTCCCTATTCATTATTACGGTATATAATATATGCCTTATATATGTAATTCTGGTAAGTCCTAGCATTGACTGGTGGAAGATAAGCACAAGGGGTGAAGTTACACGATTCACTGTCAGCATCTTGCACAAGGCACTTTATTATAATTTTTGCACTTTTGAACATGGAAATTGGTGCATGGAAGTATAAATCACAAGACTACTCATAAGATATTGAACATTTTGTTATTTGTACACTGGGAATTAATTAATTTTGGGACTTTTTTATTTTTTTATTTTTACAAATTCTATTTATTTAGTTTATAGAAAAATAGAGCATACAAAACAGAGCCTCTGGGAATTCCCCGGCTCGAATGTACATAAACCATAAAATATATAAGAAAACTGTAGTAAACAATTACAACCAACAACTTCTGCTAGGTTCCACAGAATGAAAAGAGAACCACAAAATATGATGCAGTATTCGCCAACATTCTATGCCTCCTCGAGGAAAAAAGGAAGCAAAAAAAACGTAGCTTACACTCTCTCACATGTCACATGTTTCCCTGATGAAGTCACGAGGGCTGTGATGTAACGGGTGGGAGGAGACGGGTGACCCCGACGCTGCACGAGTTCTGGATCGCGGCTGCACAGCAAGGATTTCTAAGGCACATATACTCCAGTGTTGTTGTAAGTGCAATACCTTTAATAAATACTTGTTGCTTAATTTACTACACTATGAGAGGCCACACTGTGTTTTTTTCTGAATGCATTGCCAGCAGAGGAGACAGAGATTGGCGGTCTTTTAAAGAGACACTCACCAAATCTACCATTAAGGAAGAAATCATCCCTAAAGATATCTAGGAAGATAGAGTTTGTGGGGAAAAAGCTTGTCAGACCTAATAACGTATGTTTTTTTTAGGTCTACATCTTGAGGTAAGCACATTGAAGTGAAGGTGGCAGGATCCACTAGCATGTTGGTGTAGTTGTGTGACACTCTTTGAACACGTAGTGGAGGAAGATATTGTTTGGACACAGATAATTACATTTTGGGAGAAGAAACTTTGCATTGAGACTATTGCAACTATATTCACAGACTTGTGGTATACTATTGACCCCCTTGTGATTTTTAAGATTAGATTTCGACAGTTATTACTAATAGTGTGAATAAAATATTTGGTTTAGCAAACTTTTGTGTGACTGTGTGTATGCAAGCCAAGCTTGAGCGGAACTCCGTCAGGAAAAAACATCCAAGATTTTTCCGACAGAAATTCCGCTCGTGTGTACGCGGCATTAGGGAGTGCCGCTTAATTATTGCTAATTGCTTACATGACCTTGTGGGAATGCATGTTGATGCGAGCAGCACCCTTTAACATTTATACTTTGGTACACTTTCAGGGTATCACATTATATATTTACACATTTAAGTAATAAGTAATAGGTAACGCGGAAGTCTTCACTGTTTTTCATACTTCACATGTCAGGGTTGAGTAAAAAAAAGGCCAGACCATGGGCCAAGGCCCTCAGCACCTAGAAGTAGCTACTCTAGAATACTTAAAGAAAATACTAAGGGACTGTTGGGATGCATTAGTATTTATTTTGAGAGGTATAGGTAGCTTGATATAGGGGTATAGCTGTTACTACATTTGTTCTATTTACTTTTATTATTAAACAAGTGTGATTTAACTGTACTTCTGTCTCAGTCTGATTTCATGGTTTCTGACAGTAGGCGAAGGCCATGAATTCAGAAGATGCAGTCAATCCACTTGTTGGTAATATTTTTTCCAGATTGGACGAGCAAGATCACTGCATGGATCTGTTTGCCATGGCGTTACAAACGCTCCTGAGTTGCATGGCTCACCTGGAATGTCCCACTGTGGCTGCTCCGGTACAACCTGAGTTGCAGGTACTCCTCCGGCAGGGAGGAGAGGGAAGAGGTATGAGGTATGTCTGGTTCCACTCCGCTTCCCCAGCAATTTGGGGGCGATCCAGCTCAATGCAGACGGTTTCTCAACCAGGTTGAGATATATTTTGAGTTGCTGCCCCAGGCGTTTCCCACGTACAGAAGCAAAGTAGGTTTCGTGATATCTTTGCTTTCTGAGAGAGCCTTGGCCTGGGCAAACCCTCTATGGGAGATGCAAAAACCTGTTTTCTTGAGTTACCCTGAGTTTGTGGCCTCCTTTAAAAGGGTATTTGACGTTCCCGCATGCTCCTCTTCTGCTGCCAAGTGCCTCATGTCCATCGAACAGAGTACGAGAACTGTTGCCGACTACGCCATTGATTTCCGTACTCTGGCAGCAGAGGTTGCTTGGAACAATGAGGCCCTTGTGGCTGCTTTTTCTCATGGTCTCTTGGATTCTATCAAGGATGAGATAGCAGCCCCCAAGATATACCCACTGAGCTGGCGAAGTTGATCAAGTTTGCCATCCTCATTGACTCCAGAATCAGAGAAAGACTCTCTTTTAAGGAAGGCTTGCGGAAGCCTCCTGTACGTTTTGCCTCCGAGCTTAGCAGTCCCACCCGTGCCTCCCTCACCTCCCATGCCTCCTGGTACCGAGTCGGTCAGTGAAGATGAACCCATGCACTTGGGCTTCGCGCGTTTTTCTGCGGATGAGAGAACCTTTAGGAGGAGGGAGAGATTGTGCCTTTATTGTGGCCAGGCAGGTCACTTTTTGAAGTCTTGTCCTACTCGTCCAGGGAATGCCCGAACCTTGAGGTCCTGTCACGAACAGACCTTAGGTAGCGTTGTTTTGTCCCCAGTTATCCAGAAGGATAAGCCCCTGGTTTCGGTCACCCTTTGTTGGGCTGAGTCGTCCGTCAAGATACAGGCTCTTATCGGGGCTGCAGGCCTGTTCATTGATGCTGCCTTTGTATCAAAGTACTAGATTCCGCTGCAGCTGTGTGACACTCCACTTGCCATTGAGGCTCTTGACGGAGACCTCTACAGCCTGCCCATGTGACTCATGAGTCATAAGACAGTTCCATTGTCCATAGCCGTAGGGGCTCTTCAACATGAGATAATCCAATTCCAAGTTATTTCCTCATCTAAGTTTCCGCTAGTTATTGGTTTTCCTTGGTTACAGAGGAACAACACCTCTTTTGATTGGCTCCGTGCTGAGGTTCTCTCCTGGTCGCCACAATGCAGTAGGACATGCTTTCAGAGGGTAGCCAAGGTCCTGTGCACCTCTTCACACTCCTCCCTGCCGGAGGAGCACCACGATTTTAGCGATGTCTTTGACAAAGGTCAAGCCGGTAGTTTGCCTCCACACCGACCATATGATTGCGCAATTGACCTTCAACCTGGTGCCATACCCCCTTATGGCCGGTTTTACCCTTTGTCGGTCTTGGAGGATAAGGCCATGAAGGAGTATGTTGCAGACGCACTTTCTCGAGGTTTCATCAGCAAATCCTCGTCCCCTGCTGGTGCTGGTTTCTTCTTTGTGAAGAAGAGTGGTGAACTGAGACTTTGTATTGATTATAGGGGTCTCAATCGTTTCATGATTAAGAATGCCTATCTGATTGCATTGATTATGGAGTTATTTGACCGCCTCAATGGAGTAACCGCTTTCACAAAGCTTGATTTGAGAGGGGCATACAATCCCGTGAGGATTAGGGAGGACGTTGAGTGGAAAACTGTTTTATACCAGAACAGGCCATTATGAGTACAGGGGGTCCCCTACTTACAAACATCCGACTTACAAACGACTCCTACTTACAAACGGAAGGATACAACAGGAAGTGAGAGGAAATCCACCCCTAGGAAGGGAAATTCACTCCTGTAAGAGTTAATATGGGAAAAAGGTGTCTCCACTGATGCTTTATCACCAGTCCATGTTTCCCTAACAACCCAAAATTTTCAAAATCCAATTGTCATTGGGACAGAAGGTGAGGTGAAATCTTCTGATCAGGGGCACAGACAGCAAAACAAATGTTTCAGGAGTGATAACCCTTCCCCATGTTCTCCAAAAAGCTTCAAAATAGATTTTTTGGCTGGAGCTACACTTAAAAAATGTACCTGTTCCGACTTACAAACAGATTCAACTTAAGAACAAACCTACAGTCCCTATCTTGTTTGTAACCCGGGGACCCCCTGTACCTGGTAATGCCTTTTGGCCTTTGTAACGCCCCGGCAGTTTTCCAGGAATTCATTAACGATGTCCCCTGAGATTTGTTGCAGTAATGTGTGGTGGTTTATCTCGATGATATCCTCATATTGTCCAAGTCCCTGGAGAGCCACCACACAGATGCCTGACGTGTGCTGCAGAAACTAAGAGAGAACAATCTCTATTGTAAATTGGAGAAGTGCGAGTTCCATCATGAACAGGTTAAATTCCTGGGCTATGTCATTTCCACTGCTGGTTTTTCGATGGACCTAGAGAAACTTTCAGCAGTCCTACAGTGGCCCCGACCCGTGGGTTTACGTCCTCTGCAGCGTTTCCTGGGATTTCCCAACTATTATCAGATTATATATCATATATCATTATCATATTATATATTCAAGCCCCTGACTGATATGACCAGAAAGGACTGTAACCCACAGAGTTGGTCTCCAGAGTCAGTAAAGGCCTTTGAAAGTCTCAAGGCTGCCTTTGTTTCTGCTCCTGTTGGCACATCCTGATCCTATGTTACCTTTTATCCTTGAGGTTGATTTTCCAATAAATTGTCACCTGTGGAGTGCAATTACGGGATTGGTGAAAGAGCTGATCATTTTTAGCCCTGAAAGAATTGAGACATCTCCTCAAAGGTACCACTGTGCCAATTCTCATTCTTACTGACCATAAGAATCTCACATTCTTGTCTGAGGCTAAACGCCTCTCTCCCAAAAGGGCATGATGGGCTCTTTTCTTGTCAAGTTTCAATTACATTGTCTCATTCTTACCCGGTATTAAGAATGTAAGGGCTGATGCCTTGTCACAACAATTTTCCTCCACTTCCAAGTTGGGAGTCGGTTCCAGTGATTCCTCCTGATCGAATTCTGGCTACGGTTCACACCAGTCTCACTTCTCCTTTGGGTGACAAAATTCTTGCTGCTCAGGTCCATGCTCCTCTTTAGAAACCTTGTGACCGCTGCTTTGTCCCAGAGAGCCTCCATTCTGCCGTGCTCCAAACTTACCATTCTCCCAAGGCTGCTGGCCACCCTGGGAAGAATTAACTCTTGGGCCATTTCCCAACAATTCTGGTGGCCTAGTCTACGTGCTGATGTAACTGCCGGTTCCATGTGTGCTCAGAGTAAGACTCCACAACACCTTCCAGTGGGCCTCCTACAACCCATTTCCAATGGAGAGCGGCTCTAGACCCACCTGTCTATGGATTTCATTGTGGAGTTACCCAACTTCCAGGGCAACACAGTTATCCTTATGGTGGTTGAACGGTTCATTGTATTCCACTTCTAAGGAACTGGCTTCCATTTTTGCTCGGGGGATCTTTCGCTTACAGTGGCTACCCAAGGTGATTGTCTCGGACAGGGGTAGTCAGTTTGTGTCCCGGTTCTGGCGAGCCTTTTGTGCACAGTTGGGAATTCAGCTTGCTTTTTCCTCTGCGTATCACCCGCAGTCTAATGGGGCCGCAGAACGAGCCAATCAGTCCTTGGAGCAATTCCTACGTTGCTATATTTCTGACCATCATAACAACTGGTCAGACCTATTACCGTGGGCAGAGTTTTCTCACAATAGTGTCTTGAATTCTGCTTCCTGATTGTCCCCGTTTATGGCGAACTATGGTTTCCAACCTTCCATGTTGCCTGACATTTGTTCCGCAGAGTATTTCTGCGTTAGAGGAGCATCTCTGTGGTCTTTGTTCCACTTGGGCACAAGTCCAGGAGGCTTATCGACATGCTAATGATAGGTAAAGACTCCATGCTGACCGCAGACGCCTGCCCGCTCCTTCCTACCAGGTTGGGGACAGGGTCTGGCTATCATCTCGACACCTCCAACTTTGTGTTCCCTCACTGAAGTTCGCACCTCGGTTTATTGGGCCTTTCCGTATTCTTCGCAGGATTAACCCAGTGGCTTACACATTAGACCTTCCTTCTACATGCGTATTTTGAATGTATTTCATATCTCCTTATTAAAACCTTTGGTCTGCAACCGCTTTCCCACCTCAGTGCCACTTCCTCACCCTATACAGGTTGAGAACCATGAGGAGTATGAAGCACAGTCCATTGTTGCCTCCCGTAGGTACTGTGGGCACATACAGTACCTGGTGCATTGGAAGGGGTACGGTCCAGAGGAACGCTCTTGGGTCTCATCCTCGGACATACATGCCCCTGTCCTACTCTGTGATTTCCATAGACGTTCTCCCCTCAAGCCTGGTGGTCCTCCGAGGGGGAGGGGGGTCATTGAGGAGGGGGGTACTGTCAGGGCTGGGCTCAACCCTTCCTTCTCTGAGCTGGCCGCTCAGCTGTCGGCTAATTGCCAGCTCCTGTCTTTCCACAGGTACTCAGCTGTTGAGGATATCCTGCTTGTCAGTCCTGCCTACTTAAGCTGTCCAGCCCAGAGGATCTCTGCCTTCGCCTTAGTCAACATCACAGACGCTCTCCTGCATTCCTGTTAAAAGACTTGCTTGGCTGACATCCCTTCTGGCTCCAGATCCTGCTTGTTGTTTTACTACGCTCATCTCTGGCTCCCTGACATTTGGCTTGTCGGACTATCTGTTCTGGTTCCTGAACTCTGGCTATGTTTTGACTAAGTTTGTTCTATTTATTTTTATTATTAAACAAGTGTGATTTAACTGTACTGCTGTCTAATTTCATGGTTTCTGACAAGAGGTAAGCCAACGAGAAGGGAGTTGCAGTAGTTGAGAGATGACCAGGGAGTGAATTAACCTCCCTGGTGGTTTTCCCAAGTGTGGCTCGGGGTTAAATCTCAGTACCATTAGCGGTAACCCCGAGCCACACTCGGGATTGCATTGCAGAATTCTGGTGTGGTATACTTACCTTATCCCCAGGATCCTGCTGTGTCCGTGGGCTCTGTCCTCCACTCGAAGCTTCTGTGTTCCGGGGTCCGTTCCCTGCAAGTGTCGCGACGCACGGGGGGGAGCCTGGCAGAAAGTTCAATTTTTTTTAAATCATAACATACAGTACACTGTAATCTTACAGATTACATTACTGTATGGAATTATTTCACGTCCCTAGTGCTTTGTCCAGTGCCCTACATGCAGTGTTATATGATATATATACTGTTCTTTCTGCCTGGAAACTGTCCATAGCAACCAAAAAGTGTCCCTTTACGTCAAAAGTGATTTTAGACCAGCAAGAAAACAGCGATAGTAAATTAGAACACTTGCAGAATTGAGCGATAGTGAATCGTGGGGAAATTCATCTTATTATTTTTTTATAATTTATTATAACTTATGATTATGTGTTTCAAACTTAATCATACCCAGGATATCTACTAGACTCTTGTGTGGACAGATTTAAGTGTGCTATTGCTAAGAATTACAGGCCTACCATATAAAACGCCAAATTTCTATGCAAAAATAATTGTACTTTGAGACACAAAAATCTGACATCGTACCGCCAGGGAGGTTAAGAGCTTTGTTGTGGCATTGGTTAGAAAGGGGCACATTTTGGAGATGTTGAGGTGGCAAGATTTGAACAGTGATTGGACGTGGGGCTTAAAGAAGAGTTCAGATTCCAGGTCTACACCTAGGACCTTAGCATGCAGGGATGGGCTCATAGTTATGCCATCGATTTTGATAGAGAGATCAGGGGAATGGGCATGTCAGGGAGGAAAAATTATAATTTCGGTTTTGGATAGATTGAGTTTGAGGTAGTAGTGTTACATCCACACTGATATATCAGTTAGTAACAGTGATACGTGAGGAGCCGAAGGGAAAGAGCTGAGGGGTAGAGAAATAGATTTGGGTGTCATCAGCATAGAGGTGGTAATGGAAGCCATGGGAGGCTATCAGCTGACACAGGGAGGAGGTGTAGTTTGAAAATAGGAGAGGTCCAACAGAACCTTGGGGGATCCCAACAGAGAAAGGAAGAGACGAAAGTAGAATTGTAAGTGACGCTAAAGGTGCAGTTGGATAAGTAGGAAGAGAACAGTCACAGAGACCAAGGGTGTGGAGTTTTTTTTTTTGAGGAGGGGGTGGTCAACCGTATCAGAGAGGTCCAGGAGTAGGAGTACAGAATAGTGTCCATTGGTTTTGACTGTTATTAGGTTGTTTGTTCATTTTAGTAGGAGTAGTTTCCGTGGATGTTGAGGACGAAATTCAGACTGCAGGTATCAAGAAGGCCATTATCAGCAAGGTGGCTGCTCAGTCGGTTGTAGACCAGACTTTCAAGGAGTTTGGATAAAAAGGGGAGCAAGGAGATGGGGCATAGGTTGTTAAGATTGGATGGGTCCAGTGAGGGCTTTTTAAGTATGGGGCTTACTAGTGCATGTTTTAGAGAGTTGGGGAAGATACCAGAAGAGAGGGAGAGATTGAAGATGTGGGTTAGAGAGGGAACAGGATCCATTGGGCAGGTGGTAAGCTGGATGTTAGCAAGCAGTTAAGCAACCTCGTCTATAGTGGTACGGTTGAAAGAGGAAAGAAATTATTGTACCCGTGGGCATTAAGTGTAAAGCGTAGAGGATATCTGAACAGCAGAGATGTCCTCACAAATAGTATCAATCTTCCATTTGAAGTGATTGGCGATCACCTGGGCAGCGAGTTAGAGGGTGGAGGACAGAGTTGAAAATAGAGACGAGTTGATGGGGACAGGATGATAAGTTAATGAGTAATAAAAAAAAAAAGGTCTGCTTGGCAGTGAGGAGACTGCAATTGTATTTTGAGGGCAGATTTATATTGGTTGAAATCTAAGACTTAGTCTTTCGCCACAGGTGCTCATGTTTTTTCAGACTTCATGTCATCTATATATAAGGTTGAAGGGTCGGGGCCTTATTCTTTGTATAGTGATGGGGGCCAGTGTGTCCAGTGCAGCTAGTGAAGCATTGTGTAGACAGAAGTGGCTAGGTCGGTGCAGGATAGGGGTGAGATTTTGTCATAGAGGTCGTCGGTAGCAGAGAAGGGTTGAGAAGGTTTTAGAAGAGAGAAAGTAGGAAAGCCAGGCAGAGAAGTAATCAAGAAAGGTTGACACCGGTCCAGGGAGGCGGTAGATCACAGCTATCCTTAGAGAAACGACAAATGCAGTGTGCTTCAAATGAGGAGAGAGTGACAGAGAGGGAGGTGGGTGAAGTAACGGAAAGGTGCTATGTGGGGCTAGAAGGATTCCGACACCCCCTTTACATTCACTGGATCCGAGTCCAGAGAATACCACTATGGGATAGGTCAGCAGAAGACTATATCAGATTCATGAAGCCAGGTTTTGGAAATGGAGAGTATATTCGATTAAATTAGCAATAGAGAGGTCATGGAGAGAGAGGCGAGTTTGTTAGAGGCATTTAGGCGTTTTGTCAAATACTGCATGCTGTCCTGAAAATGTCAATGCACTATTCGCCTTATGTCTCATTTACTGCATAAAGCAAAAACGCTCTGTAAATACAGCATAAACACAGGAGTGAAAGTAAATACACAAAAAGGGGAAAAAAAATAAAATGCATGCAGTAAATAAGTAGTGGTTCCAGAATGCAATATTTAAGGAACTGGCAGCCGCCACCATCCTTAACCAGCAAACATGGTTGTTAAGGAGCTGGAGACCGCCGAATCCTTAACAAATCGATGAGTCAGCAGGTTTCCCCGCTGATGGCTGAATGTAGGAGGGGAGAGAAAAAAAAAAAAAAAAAAACACCACGCACAGCGTGCAGTCCCCCCCCCCCCCCCCCAATCCATACCAAGCCCTTCGGGTTTGGTATGGCTGAGGGTAACCCCCATGGCAGTTAAAAAATAAAAAAGTGACCCCCCCCAATCTATACTAGACCCTTATCCGAGCATGCAGCTGTGTTGCTATGGGCATTTGTATAGTGACTTTATTGCAATAATATAGAGTTTTAGATTTAGTAACAGCATATGTCTGCAAAGGCCTCTTCCACCTCCATTGATATGTAAATAAACCAGATAGAAGATGAGCAGAGGAAGTTGGTGTTTACAGGAAGTGGGTGGGGGAGGCATGGAGAGGGTTTGAAAGAGACATGTGTTTTGGGAGACAGTTGGTTTTTGGAAGGACAAAGGACAAGATGGCTTTGAGGAACTGGATATCGTTGGAGACGCGTTTGTGAGAACAAGGAACTATGAAGGACATCTTAACCCCTAAGTTGAGTAATTGTTTAGTTTACCTAATGTGTACATATTATACATCCTTATATGTGAAGCTATAAGTTGTGATGTATTGTATTGTTCATCCTACAGTTTGTATGTGCAGATTTTTCCCTGTTTAGTAAAGCAATAATACACTTCAGAAGTCTAGTCTTCCTTGGTTTTAACACAAGAGCTTAATAGATAAACGCAGGCATACCATTTGGGGGCTCGGCCGTTATTTGTGCTAAAATTTCAACTGAAGCAGACCTGTTTTATATTGTGTGTTTTGTTGCTTGTGCTGGGGGAAAAATGCTGCGTACACTGTTTAGGAGGAGTAAGGCTGCAAAGATTTCTGGTGTCCAGGAGGACTTGAAGGCATGCACCCTTCCTATCTGGGCAAGAAATAGTCAGTGGATGTCTGTTGCAAAGGAGCTAGCTAGATATGCGTCTCCTTTGAACAGAGCTTGGGGGGATGGAGTCTGTGATCTTTCCTCAGATTTTAGTCTCAAAAGTTTTGGGTTCAGTAAGGGAGAGATGCGGGCAGTTGCTGTGTTTGGTTTGCACTTCCTGCATGCTCTACATATTGAATCTGAAAAGAGGGAAAAGGCGGAATTAGAAAGAGATTTACTGAAGGAGCAGCTTGCAGTGGCATCCAAGTGTTTGGAAGAAACTGCAAGCAAGGAAAAAGATTTAGAAAGGAGGGTAATCAAAGTTAAACCTGCAGTGGCTTTGAAGTGTGTTCAAACCCCTGTAGGCCGAGCTGAAGATTTGAATGAGCGGTGTGCAGCCCTCATGACCAAGTCTAATGATGCCCTAACAAAGGACAAAGGCCCAAAGCCTGTAAGCAGAAGTAGGACATGTGCCATTGTTACTTCTCATAACCGGGAAGCAGAGGATTTGATCAGCTCAAATGACCGAGTTGAGTCAGATACAAGGAAGGCAAGGCCTATGATCTCCAGGAGACACATGTGGATTGATTTACTTAAGGTGGGGGTCCCTAGAGAGGAAATAGATGGGATTCCTACACCAGCCTTGTTTAAGAAGTGGAAGCAAATGGTTGGGAATGGTAGATTCAGTCACATTAAGTGTTTCTGTTGCCATAAAATGGGGCATTTTGCTAAAATGTGCCATGCTGTGAAGACTGAACAACAGCAGGCCTGTGTGCTTCCCAGGACAGCACGGAGAGACATGCAAGTTTATTCGTTACGTTGGAAGTCAATGCCTTTCCGTGAAAGTGTTTCAAGGCAACAGTGGGCACCCTACAATAGTTTTGCAGTTAGAAATGGGCAGATAGAGAAATGTGAGCAGTAAGCTATGTTTTTTGGCACAGTTGGAAGGAACATATAATCTGCTTTGTCTCTTACTTTTTTTTAGGTATTGAGCATCGAGAGGTGGAGCAGGCAGAGCAGATGACCATGCTGGATGGGAGGAGACAGACCAGAAGAGAGCCTGAGGAAAGGTGGCTGAATTGGAGTGGACTTCCATCTGAGCATTTTCCTTATGACCAAGAAGAAAAGAGACTTTTCATCTGGGACTTTCTTTACAAACTGCCAAAAGACATTGTTAACCCTGCTCAAAAGTCAGCCTTCCAGGGACAAACCAATCGTCTGACCGCCCACAAGATGGGGGTCGAAAGGGAATTTGTTCCTCCCATTTATACGGGGGGGTTTATTTTGCCCTTTCCTGGACAAAAGGCTTGAAGAAGTTTCCTATATTATCCTATAAAGTCAAGAGGTGGTATGTGTTGCTATGGGCATTTGTATAGTGACTTTATTGCAATAATATAGAGTTTTAGATTTAGTAACAGCATATGTCTACAAAGTTCTCTTCCACCTCCATTGATATGTAAATAAACCAGATAGAAGATGAGCAGAGGAGGTTGGTGTTTACAGGAAGTGGGTGGGGGAGGCATGGAGAGGGTTTGGAAAGAGACATGTGTTTTGGGACAGAGGGGCAGTTGGTTTTTGGAAGGACAAAGGACAAGATGGCTTTGAGGAACTGGATATCGTTGGAGACGCGTTTGTGAGAACAAGGAACTATGAAGAACATCTTAACCCCTAAGTTGAGTAATTGTTTAGTTTACCTAATGTGTACATATTATACATGCTTATATGTGAAGCTATAAGTTGTGATGTATTGTATTGTTCATCCTACAGTTTGTATGTGCAGATTTTTCCCTGTTTAGTAAAGCATTAATACACTTCAGAAGTCTAGTCTTCCTTGGTTTTAACACAAGAACTTAATAGATAAAACGCAGGCATAACAGCAGCCCAGGTCAGAAAAAGAGGGGGGGGGGGGGGGGGCGAGTGAGAGTCCCACCTCCTGAACCATACCCTATGTTGATGGGGACAAGGGCCTCTTCCCCACGATTATGGCACAGGGGTCTGAAGGAACAGCATGGCTGGCCAATCCTGCAGAGTGCATGCGCCAGTGACGTCACTGGCTACATGTAATGTAAATACCGTTTGAGATATTTACACTACCTAAGTAAGCCTCATAGGCTTACCTATAGGTAAAAAGTAATATGTTGAACTTTACTTCCACTTTAATTCCTCATTGCCAGCATTTTTTATTTTATTTTTTTTACATTTAGCAGTCAGCAGGTAACCCCGCTGACAGCCGATGACTCATCGGTTGTCAAGTACCACCAACTCATTTGGTGGGGGGGGATTATGGTGTGGGGTTGTTTTTCAGGGTTTAGGCTTGGCCCTTTAGTTCCAGTGAAGGGAACTCTTAAGGCATTATTAGCATGACATTTTGGACAATTTCATGCTCCCTTCCTCTTCCAACATGACTGCGCACCTGTGCACAAAGAAGCTCCATAAAGACATGCATGAGCGAGTTTGGGGTGGACGAACGTGACTGACCTCAACCCAATAGAACACCTTTGGGATGAATTAGAGCGGAGACTGCAAGTCAAGCCTTCTAGTCCACATTGGGTGCCTGGCCTCATAAATGCGCTTCTGAAAGAATGATCAAACACTCCTAAACCTTGTGGACAGCCTTCCCAGAAGAGTTGAAGCCGTTATAGCTGCAAAGGGTCGGCCAACTCAGTATTGAACCCTACAGACTAAGACACCATTTAAAGTTCATGTGCGTGTAAAGGCAGGTGTCCCAATACTTTTGGTAATATAGTGTATGTGCGGCCACGGGTTTGTGCCTGGGGATTAGTCAGTGCCGTACATGTGACAATGTTGACCAATTAGAATCCCTGTAATCCCTACTGTGAGCACTGCAAGGATGGGTCCCAGTGGATGGCTCGAACCATTGGAGGCCATGCAGGGATGTTTCCCGAACCGCTAATATGTGAACTTAGGCTCAAAATCACGACAAGCCTGGGTACCCACAGGAGTGGTGTGAGGAATTGCACCGCATTCCTATTCAAATCGCGTGCGATTTGTGCCCATTCATTTAGTATAGACGCAATAAGCACCACAGAGTATTGGTACTCTATATTGGCGAGTAATTTACTGAAAGTATCTGTACTTGTACTCAGATTTAAAAAAAAAAAATAGAAAAAAAAAAAAAAAAAAAAAAGAAAAAAAAAAGAAGGGGCATCCCTACTGGTAATATCTTGTAACTGATCAGGGCATGAATTTTCTTCCTCAGCAGAAGTAGCGTTATAATGTAAGCTGTAAATCCTGTACACCTTTCAGGAGGTATTACACATATTTAAACTGTATGAAACGCAAAATAGCCCAATTAAAAAATGAATAAAAAACCTATACATTTTAAAACCACTTCAACATCAGCTTTGCGTAAATGTTTAGAATTACAAACAGGTTATAGTAATATATTTATTTTAATAAAAAAATTAGTTTAACATTTTAGTCTTTAACACTCTATGTACAACACAAACACAAAGGCTGCAAGAATATATATGTCTCAGGTAAGGTCCATTTTGGAGCAGATGAAGGCTCCACTTCAAAACTAAATATTTTTTTATTTTTTTTTTAATCACCGAATCTACATACCTCCAAAAATAAAATGGCCTAATAACTGTAATAAATTAACGTGTTTTTTTTTTTTTTTTTTTAAATGACTTTAAACACTATAGTCTCTACTTCAGATTTTCCGATCAGTCTTCTTCCAGGACCACAATCTCCACATTATGCATTCCATCATGGTGGCCCAACACCTTTCCATCACCAAGCTCCATCACTTTGGATCCACCCTCCGGGTCTGGTGCTGGATCTATCTGAATGATTGTTTGTCCCTCTTCAACTCCATCCTGCTCAAGTCCTGAATCCATTGCAACAAGCTCCATAGGGCTCATGACCCCACTTAATGCTCCTGATTCCTGCATTTCTGCTGTTAAGACAGTAAGGGCATCCCCCTCTCCAGTCTTGCCCAACACTGTAGCATAACGCAAGCCACCTAGAGAGAACTGCTGTCCAACAGGTGCCAAGGTGAGGGGCGATAGTACAGTGTACTGAGGCTGAGAAGTGTTTAAAGTGCCAGCAGAAGCTGGACGCTGAAGTCGTGGCCTCTTTGGTGGCTTGGGGGTGTTCACTGGCATCAACACAACATTCTGAAGAATAGGCGAGTGGTTTCCATCCTGCTTCCTTTGCTCTTCCAACTGACGTTCAAGATCTGTTGAAAAATAAAACAGAGAAACACAATACAGATTAAACAATGCAAAGTCCTCTTAAAGCACTTCTCCTTTAAAGTGATACTAAACCCATAACAGTAAAACAGTCTGTATATGCAGTAAATCATGCTCGTTACACTCACTGTGGAACCTGAGGGGGTTAACCCTCTGCATTGTGTTAAAAGGCCGTTTGATCCTCTTACTGTCCCCACTGTCTGCACATCCTCTAGCAATACACACCAAAGCTGAGCTTTTTTTTTTTGGGGGGGGGGGGGTGCATGTGATCAGCACAGGGCCAATCAGCACTGTCCAGACAGGGTTAGGGGTCATGCAGCCTCATAGGACAGCCAAAGAAGAATGAAAACTCCTACAAGCTTTAACTAGACACTGATAAAAAGAGACTGCTATATACTGCTGAGGAGAAGAGTTATTCAGCAGTTTATATTTATTAAAATAATTGCATTTCCATGTTATGTGTACTGTGGAAGACCCGATATAGTGAATGCAGGGTCCTGGGTTTAGTAACACTTAAGTCTGCCGATTTTAATCCTTTGATTGCTGGGGGGGAAGCAATGGATTTTCTCTCAACTCCAAAAAAAATAAAATAAAAAAAATAGAGAATAGCAATTCTTTTTTCACTGATTGGACTTTAGCATAAAATGCACTTTTTTTTTTTATGTCAGGCAAATGTTCAGTGAATGAACTTTTCACTGGACTTCAAAATTAGGTTCATAAAAATATTATCTTGTAAGACTACCATAGCCTACATTTACTGAATTTTAAGCCAGGTACATACTAGTTTTGTACTCATGCAACCCCAGTGGGTTGCACAACAAAAAATAAATAAAAACATACAGCTCCCGTCAGACACTGCACTAACCATGCAACGTTAGTCCAGCGATCTCCGCTGATGTGTTCTGACAAGGAGGCGGCCCCCCGTGCCAGAACACTCCGATCAGAGCTCTCTGCCATTGGGAGTCGATCGGCTGCTGGTTTCCAAGCGGCCGGCTTCTGTCGGACAGACCGACATACACATGGGCAGAATGACGGAAGTTTTATTTTTTCCTCTTTTTTTTGCTGGCAAATGTCTTGACATTCTGCCTGTGTGTACAGAGCTTAAAAATGATCTTGGAAATCCTTTCAGCGCCTGCCAAGTCCCTGAAACACCATGTATGAAACTGTGTGCCAACACAAACCATAAATGCTTTGGTATTGGTTGGGCTTGTGTCATGTTGGCATTCATTTTAATAGCACATGTTCTGCTAGATTGACAATAGAAGAGTTTCCGTGATGCTGGCCACAGAGGTTTAGTGTCATGAACAGATTCTTGAACAGAAGACCACTCTTCATATTCACCTACAGCGGCGGTCACATGACCCATTGCTTAGACCAGGGGTCTCAAACTAGCGGCCCTCCAGCTGTTGCAAAACTACAAGTCCCACGAGGTATTGCAAAGCCAACAGTTACAAGCATGACTCCCCACAGGCACGATGGGACTTGTAGTTTCCCCAACAGCTGGAATGCCGCTAGTTTGAGACCTCTGGCTTAGACATTTAACTACAAAAAAGCCAACAGTGGTACATCAGTGGGGCAGTTCCTCCAGCTAATGTTTTTTGCGCCTTCTGCTATCATTTTAAGGGGATCCAATTTCTATGATTAGTGCACTCCAGCTCATTTTGGGTGTAGCACAACTACTTGCTAGATTGCTGCTGGTCCACAGTACATTGCCACAGTGAAGTAGTGGTATGTTGTTGCCTGCTTCTGGGGTTAGGGCGCGCATGCGTTAACTTCCTCTTGGAGGTAAAACCTTCCAGAGCGCAAGTGGATAATGAAAGTGTGGATCTAAGGGGATAAGGACATATAATCGCTAACAAATAAAAAGGTAAAATAATGATTAAAAAAAAAAAAACGCAACATTTAAAAAAACAAAAAAAAACAAACACACCACACACAAAGCCTCTAAATAATGGTATGCAGTTGATAGAACTTTTACCTCACCTGCCAGTGTATACTGATACTGTTCATTCTGGTCTGTTTGACTCCTTTTTTGTTCCAGAACTTTTTTCACTGTATCCAGGAGACCAAACGTATGAGAAATGTTACTGAGTACTGTGACATCTACAAAATGAAAAATAAAAATATGTTATACTTTGTATTAAAGCCCAACTCCAGGTAAAAGTTTTAGTGGTCGGGTCAGAGATTATAACCGGTTAGGTTTATAGTACTGTGCATATCTCTATTGAGAAATTTCCACCAGGTACAGACAGCAGAGGGTTCAATTTTTTTTTTTGATAAAGTGGAAAAACACCTGTATGAAGCTAGCCCTTGTGAAAAACAAAACTGTGACTCATTGGCTGAAGCAAGAGAAGATGTGTACCTGAACCACCTTGAATTTAGGACTTTTATTTTCTATTGGGTTTCTGTTAGAGAGAGTCCAAAAGATAGTGGGTGGAGGGGGAGAATAAATAAAAAAAAAAGGGAAGAATAAGTGGCTAGCAAACTTTAGGTCCACTGTATGTACTATATTAATAAAATTCCAGCATTCATCAGTCATGCTCAGCAAATCCTCTTTAGATAGTACAACTTGGAAGATAAAGACAGACATACAAAGATGATCACTGCCATGCACCACTGATCCCAGCAGTCAGAAGAATAGTGGGGCCAGGTGGCTTTGAAATGTACACTGTAAGGACTGTTCAATGTCCGTGACTGATCAGCCGTGTAATCTCAGTGGCGAGAGAAGTAGGGTGAAGTCCTAATGAAAGGGGAGACTGTATAATTTACTAACAGAGAAGGAACATTTCACTAGGAGGAAATACAAGACAAAAAAATAAAAGTAAATAAGGTTATTTCCTTCCATCAGTGCACTAGGTCAGGATTTGCAACTCTATACCCCTCCAAAAAATTCTCTGTTGGGCCTTATCTGGAAACAGTGTAGTCAAATATAGCAGATTTATGTCATGCTACTGGGGTGGGGTGGATAGGTTCCCTAGCTTAGCATTTGAGAGGTGGGCGAAATTCCTGAAGAATGGGACAAGGCATTGGAATCCGTACGCTTCCCTGAATGTCACCCAACAATGTGCTCATGCGCGGTAGTGACGTCATTGCGGCTCCAAATGACGGCGCTGGAGCAGGGAGACCCACCAAGAACATGGAGGCTCCATACACAAAGGGACAGCGGTGACTTCGCTGGCTCCTGTGTCAGGTAAGTGACACATAATGGACTACTACGTGATGCATAGCAAAAAAAAACAACCTGATCTGGGAGCTTGGACGGAGAAAATGACTTCATGGAGGAAAGATACTACCTCAGGAGAAACACTAAAATATTCTTCCACTAACTTTATTAATCCAACAATACTTTGTGCTCCAGTCAATGAAAAGTATTGTCAGAGCTGCCCTTAAAGCAGTATTAAATCGATAATCAAAAAAAATGTAATATATTGCAGCTTACCAGTCCTTCGATGTGGTGGCTGCATTTGTTTTCACCTGGTGATCTGGCCAGTAACAACTCCTGCATTAAGAGTGCCCCCACTCTGGATGAAGTTACCCCTTTGGACAGCAGCATCGTCACTCTGGGAGAGGGGAGTGTTAGATGGACTAGCCGATTTAGTTACAATAAATTTAAGCCAAACTCCAACTTGCACTGCAGTTACAGCAATATTTTTCTTTTGGGATAAAGGTTTTACATGAATAAATAAAAGCTAGTCATTGTAAGCACCAGTCAGTGACTGTAAATGGTTGGTCTCACTCCAATTTCTACATTTAAAAGGAGATCTTGTTCTGTTAAAAAACAGACTTCGCCATATCACCAGGTGAAAAAGGGAAAGAAAGCCGCATCTAAGAACTAGTAAGCTGCATTATAATAAAAGGTTTGCTTTTATGTTGAATACACTTTTAAGTGCAGTAACCCATAGCAACCAATCAAACCCAATGTTTGACTTTAACGGTGTAAATTCTGACTAGCTGCTATTCATGAAAAAAATAAAGATAAATAAAATAAAGAACCCCCGGGATCCTATACCATTCCCCTCTTTTCGCTCCCCTTGTATAGGCTTCAGAGTTGGTGACACAATGTACCCCACCAGACATTTAACACATTCCTGTTGAGTTCACGAACCAGGCCCATGTGTGGTTACTTCGTTCTCTGAACAGTATGCAGACTGCATAATGTAGGGATATAGCATCATCAGTTTTATATGCCACCCTTTACCATATGCTACTGCATATTTCTGTTACAATATATGATGCATTACATTTTTCAATAGAAAAAAAATAGCAAAGAAACACCATTGCTACACCTGTGTTCCATGCATGTTCTGTCCCACTCAGCATCAATGGATTCCATCAAGAATTTTATTTTAGAAGTGATTAAATCAGCTGCTGAAAAAGCTTAACTACTGGAGGATTTATCACCACTCAACCAAAATTAGAGATAAATAACCTGAGGTCTGCAAAGGTGTTTGGTCACTTCGTTGCTCGACACCACTCAAGAGATCTTCAATTTCATTCTGGACCTTACTGATAACTTCATCCATGAGTCCCACGTCAGAGATTCCCTTCCAGAAAAGCAGAGTCTCTTCTAAAAGAGGAAAAATAAATAAATAAAAATAAAAAACAAAAAACACACACAAAGAACTTACCAGGGGCATGGACATTCTAGTATTAACATATCCTTAATTTGTGAATGAACTTTAACCACTTGCCTACCCGCCCATAGTCATATGACGCCCACAAGGTGGATCTCCCATCCTGGGTGGGTGTCATATGACGTCCTCCCATTCCCGGCCGCCTGGGGGACCCGGTGCGAGTGCCCGGCGGGTGCGATGTCCGCCGGGCACCCGCGATTGCCCGTTAAAACAACGGGACCGTGGAGCTGTGTGTGTAAACACACAGCTCCACGTCCTGTCAGCAGAGAGGAGACCGATCATGTGATCCCAGTACGGAGGAACACATGATCGGTCTCCTCCCCTTGAGTCCCCTCCCCCCCCAGTTAGAATCACACATATAGGGAATACATTAACCCCTGCAGAGCCCCCTAGTGTTAACCCCTTCCCTGCCAGTCACATTTACACAGTAATCAATGCAATTTTATAGCAACGATCGCTGTGTAAATGTGAATGGTCCCAAAAATGTGTCAAAAGTGTCCGAAGTGTCCGCCGCAATGTCGCAGTCACAAAAAAAAAAAAAAAAAAAAAAAAAAAAAAAAAAGCAGATCGCCGCCATTACTAGTAAAAAAAAAAAAAAAATAAAATAAAAAAAAATGCAATAAATCTATCCCCTATTTTGTAGACGCTATAACTTTTGCGCAAACCGATCAATATACGCTTATTGCGATTTTTTTACCAAAAATATGTAGAAGAATACGTATCGGCCTAAACTGAGTAAAAAAAATAGTTTTAAAAAAAAAAAAAAAAAAAAAAAAAATGGGATATTTATTATAGAAAAAAGTAAAAAATAGTGTTTTTTTCTAAATTGTCGCTCCTTTGTTTATAGCGCAAAAAAATAAAAACCGCAGGGGCGATCAAATACCACCAAAAGAAAGCTCTATTTGTGGAAAAAAAAAAGGACGTCAATTTTGTTTGGGTGTAACGTCACACGAACGCGCAATTGTCAGTTAAAGCGACGCAGTGCCGAATCGCAAAAAGTGCTCTGGTAAGGAAGGGTGTAAAATGGCCCGGTGTTGAAGCGGTTAAAAACAAGTCCTTGTTGACCTTTGTGGCTGCAGGCACTGTTGACCAGTCCATCCTTACATTTTACAGCAAAGGCAAAACAGGTGACGGGGGGGGGGGGGGGGGGGGGGGGAACAGCTCATCCTGCTCCCCCTTCCGAACAGTGACAAAAGAGCCTTCCAGTTTGTAATATAAAAAAACACAAATATTGTTCTATGGTGGGAAAGAGGACAGGTTGAACTAAGCTACACAGAGAAAGTGCTTTTACTGTAAACTGAGGATAAATTGCACAAATTCGTTAGGGTTTCCTCTACCCACTGTGCTGAAATACCTCCTTCCTTTCCCTCCAGAACCTAGCATCCAAGGGGCTCTACACTGAACAATGTTAAATACTTCTACACCAGTTTGTAGCGTCATCTGTCTCCAAACTTTTTCGCTCTCCATGTCAACAGCAGAACAAAAAGTAGCTTGAAGCAGCTCAGAAGGCACTTAATGAAAAAGAATTTGCCAGCTTGCAAGGGGTTAAGTCTAACGAGGTGTAAGCCATCTCTATTTACATTTTTACTGAGGGCCAGGAGTACAGCTGTTGCTATACTTCTGGCACACCAAACGCTGGCCTTCCAGTGTTCCATAATGAGTTGTTTGCAGACACTGTTTGTCCAGCTCCTTTGAGAAATTTATATACTGGTGAGATTGGCGCTGCTAAGTGTTACCAATGTGACAGAGAACGTGATAAACATCCTTGCAAGATTATTATTAAAAAATAGAATTAAAAAATTAAAGTGTACTGTCACTTTAAGACATCATATAAAAGGTGCAAATGTGCAAACTGATGAGTACGTGTCCAAGTGTCCATTTCTTTAGTGATTCCAAAGTGTATAGATCAGCAAAAGAACATCAACATAAAAAACAAAAAATTCATATAGAATCCATTCAATGTTAAAGTTCATAAATAGTGATAAAGTGAAATTTGTTGATTTTAAAATAGTTTGTTCACTATTTTTTATAAACTTTAAAATTGAATAGATTCTATATGAATTTTTAGCAAAGGTTAGCAGAGGTCTAAAAATGAGCGACAGTGTGAATCTAATGGTTTGGCATAAGTGATCTGTAGGGGACACCAGTGCACACACCAATTCCAATTTGTTATTGGTGGCAAAAGCTCTGGGCTTTATTCTACAATGTAGAGCTCCTGGGCCAAAAGTACTGGATGGCTGTATGGTTTCTGTCTTGCCTTACCCGATATCTCTTCGCCATCTTTCCTGCTTTGGTCATCTCTGTTTACTTGCAGTGTGGCAGTAAGTCCAGAACTCCACTCTGTACTGCCATCCTCAATGGTCTCCTCAGACAAAGTAACAGAAGAAAGACTGCCTAGCAATGGAAAAAACAAATATGACTCTGGATAGTTAGTCATGCACTTGATGTTTAGAATGATTTTGACAATACTGATGCATGCAAAACCATATGCGAAACCAACTTGTGATGAATACAAAGAACAAAAAAAAAAAAAAAAACTATGATGGTGGGTACAAGCGTGAGCCTTGTGGAACTAGAGAACAAAACACTTATAGGTCTCATAAGCGGCTAACTTTATAAGTGGGACAAATTGAATGCAACTTTCACAAGAGCAGGGAATAAATTAATCCTACAAATCTTTACTGTAACAGAGAAAGACCCAATCAAATTATCGAACTGCATAGCTTGCTAGTAATACAAAATAAAAAATTCCAGTGGGCAAAAACCCTTGAAAAAAATTCCCCATGGAGACTAGGGCATGCTTCCCAGAAGAGTCATTCGGGACTCTTTACCAGGCAGGTGACCTGCCACACTCCGAAAACTTGAGGGAAGATGAACCCAGCTGGCTCCGCACCAGTCTTGACTAAAATGCTGTTTTAGTTGTATTTTAGTCATATGAATGGTTTTGGTCATATTTTAGGTCGACTAAAATCGAATCGGTTTAGTTAAATTGTAATGCATTATTTAAGCATTTCTAAACTCATTATATACTGGAGTAAAAATCTAAAAACTTTAATTTATGGTATTAAGGTTTAAAGATGCACTACACAGATTTAGCCGTTGTGATATATAACCAGTGTTAATTTTTACGTCAACTTTTGATTTAGTCATAGCATTTTGACTAAAATGCAATTTTAGTCATCTGAATTGTTTTAGTTGGATTTTAGTCCACAAAAAATAAAAATACATTCATTTTGTTGATTAAATTAACAGTGCTCCACACCATGCCATGCGTCTTATCTGTACATGACACAGAATGCAGAGGAAGCTGGATGCTGCTTCCCCACAGTCTACAGAGTGCATGGGGTCAGCTGATCATTATAAAATATAAAAAAAGTCTAAGGCCCCTTTCACACTGAAACGTTTTTCAGGCGCTACAAATAGCGCCTGAAAAAAGCGGGTCCTTTTACTCCAGTGTGAAAGCCGGAGGGCTTTCACACTGGAACGGTGCGCTAGTAGGACGGTAAAACAAGTCCTGCTAGCAGCATCTTTGGAGCGGTGAAGGAACGGTGTATTCACCGCTCCTACCCATTGAAATCAATGAGGCAGCGCGGCTATACCGCCGCTGCAGCAGCGCTTTGCGGGCTTGTTTTAACTTTTTTGGGCCACTAGTGGGGGTTAAAACTGCACTGCTAGCAGCCAAATACCGCTGCTAAGATGACGGTAAAGCAGCGCTAAATATAGTGCTGCTTTACCACCGACGCCAGCTCCGCCCCAGTGTGAGAGGGGCCTAAAGGAGGGAAGTCATTAATGAATACGTCAAGGTTTGGTCACTATGAAGGTTTAGGGAGTGCAAGGAGGAAGACTACGTGTGCCTGCTATGGGACAGAAAGGAAGTAGAAACCCTGTACTTACGACTATTGTTTGGGAGGAGGGGGAGGGGCTGCATGTTCGTACTCATCAAAGCAAGCTAGCCATCTCCTAAATTTCAGAAATTTCCACAGACCTGCCTTATATTATGAAGGCCATCAGGAATCAACAGTAAGGTCTTTTAAAAATACATCTCAGATATTTAAGTGAAAAAATAAATCCATACCTTCTGAAGTTGGGGTCTGTACCACACTAGTTTGTCCTGGAACAGGAGCACGAGCACTGCTGATCAGAAGGTCAAACTTTGTACTTCGGCAAGTGTTTGTGCAAAGTTTATCATGCTGATAAAAGTCAATCTGCCCCGAGTCCATCATTTTTCTGCAGAAAAGAGAAAAATATTGATAAAATGTCACTGCTCTTCTTGATAAAAGTATATTGCCACTTCCTGTGCTCTGCATAGATTTCTTACAGAAACATAATCCACTCTGGTGGTATACAAAAGGCAATGCATACACCAGACTCCTGAAAACAGTTTGTATGGCAAACATCAGGTTTCCAAAGCCATTGTGTTAGGTGGGGATCATTTAAAGCAAACTTGTCATAAGAGAGACGAATGCTGCCTCTCCAAAAAAAAAATAACAAAAAAAAAACACGTTGGCTAGCGGTCATTGGCCATCTGCTTAAAATGACATATATTACACACAAAAAAAAAAAAAAAAATAAAAATAGGAGGATAGAGATCTCTATCAAAATATCTCTCTCTCTACTGGATCTGTGAAGTTTTGACGCCAAAGCTAAAACAGCCCGGCAACTAGCGTCTTCAGGGTTAGCAGAAGGTAGCCCCAGAATTTCTCTTTAGACGTTTAATTCAAGGCGGCAAAAATTCACATACTTTAGAATTTAATGGTTGCAAAGGACAATGATGCAGCCATTTTGCAAAGGAATGTTCAGAGGTGCCCACCTTAGCATGACTCCCTCCAGGCGGATGGCTCGCTTCCAATCTTTCAGAGTTGATTTTCCAGCCAAATGTACAAAGTGTTTTGGACTAATCATCTGTTCATTAAACTGCAGTGAGACAGTGGCAGGTGAATAACACATGTAAGTACTGTGTGTTTTATACACACAAGTACCGATAAAACAAAAAAAAAAAAAGAGACGAAGAAAGAAAGTCCTTATCCAATTACCTTGACACATTTGACATTGATTCCAGGACAAACAAATTTCTTCCACAGTAAGACAGCCTTGCTGTCCCCACAGGTGATGGGATATGCAATGTCAATGTCCTCACCCAGTTCTACTGTACCACCATCTACAAGTGAAGGGAGTTCATTTATTAACAGCAGTAAAAGTATTTCTCAAAAAAAGGTAAGTACAGCAAAAGTTTGTTCACTAACCTAAGGTATCACCCATCTTTAGAGTGTGAGTCTCAAGAGACACAACAGCTGCATTGGTATCCGACATCTCCTCGTACATTCTGTATGGCCAGAACATCATACTATTAGAGCCATAGATATATAAATATGCAAACAGATAAAATATGAGAATCAATGACAATAGTTTAATGGGGAAAACACACAGGCTGAGCTAGCTGACCTCCAATTCTGCATATGCTTTTCTTTCATTGACTCAACTTAATTAAGGCCCTCGTCTAAGCGATAAAAAATAAAAATAGAGAATTTTGATTTAAATCAGGATTGGATTTTTAGCAAATTTATTTTAATAAAATGCTTTTGGAAAAAGCTAATGAGTTTTCCATTTAAGATATATTAATAATTCTGTTTATTCAGCATGAAATGGCGCTTAGTTAAGTGAGGCTGTATATTCTGCAATATTTACATTTTTGGTAAACTCATTCAATGAATCCAAGCTCTGCAAGCTGAGATAAAATGCACTGCATTGATGCCATAATAACCATAAAATAAAAAAAAATAAAAAATTCAGGAATATACTTTTATCCCATTGTTTTGCAAATCTATGTACACTACAAACTGTATGATTGAATCGGCTCAGATAATCGCTGTTTTACTAACATGACATATTCTAAATAGGAAACCTTCATTTTCTTTGCAAATATTCGTTTAAAAACACAATACAAATACATCACTTCCAAATTTTTATTGTGTCGTACGAGAACTATTGTAACTTTAGTAAACTCTTAATTTTTGTTAGGAGACTAGCATGCAAAAAAAATAACCTCATGTGTAGCAGGCATTACTTTGAGTGACTACCAAACAAGTATGGAAAGGAACCAATTATGTAAATTGGCAGTGAAGGGCCAAAACAAGCACCGCCTCCCAATTTACCAATTTTAAAGACAAGGGTGGGACTTTTTAGGTGCTGAAGAATCACAGCTTATCACACAAGATAAAATGTAAAATTAAATTTTTATTTCATAACAAATAAAAAAAAAAAAAAAAAAAAAAAAAGGGTACTAAAAGTTATCACATGAACATGCGATCCATGCAGCCACTTTTGCTCTACATTTTTCGCCCAGAAGAGCTTCCTCGGTAGTCTTAAGAGTTCTGCATATAGTTGAAAACAACAAAAAACATTTATAAACATTACAAATATTTGGATTACATAATTTCATTTCACAAAACTTTCCGTATATGTCTATATATTGGATTAGGGGGACAGGCCTATCAGATGCTTAAAAACAGGAACTTGATGAGTCAATTGAGTACGAGAGTTCCAATAGAAGCCGAGCTTGTGGGATGGATGTGACCATTAGAGGAAGATGAGAAAAACACCCATGAAATCTTGACCTTGGTTGTAACCAATTGGTTCCCCTTTTCCACTACAAAGGGTATTCATCTACTGGAGAAGGAAGAGGAGGGGGATCATTGGTGGTAAAGGATAAAGTAACCCAAATGATTCAGAATCAATGGGAGTCGCCTCCAATGTAGATGCTTATAAGAACCACCCTCCATCCAGAATCCAACCAAAGATTCCTAAGGGAATAGACATGCATGTACAGATGCTTTAGTATCTGACATTCAATATGCTGTGAATATGGCAAAGACAGAACCCATAAATCATTGGTTACAACCTAGTATAACACAACCAATGTAAATATTTCATACAAAGACAGGCTAGTTCCTGTCTGGATGGTTTAGGTTACTCAACTACTCCTTATTTTTTTAGGTGTTTTTTCTCATCTTCCTCTTATGGTCACATCCATCCCACAAGCTCAGCTTCTATTGGAAACTCTCGTACTCAATTGACTCATCAAGTTCCTGTTTTTAAGCATTTGGTAGGCCTGTCCCCCTAATATATAGACACATACAAAAAGTTTTGTGAAATGAAATTATGTAATCCATATATTGATATGAAATATTTGTAATGTTTATAAAATGTTTTCGCTTTTCATCTATAGTATCAACTATATGCAGCACTCAAAGTGTGACTCCACTTTTGAAAGAAAAAAAATAAAAAAAAACACACACACACACAAACACACACACACACACTACCCTCTGGGTGTGATCAATGTACATTGTAAAAATTATAACAACCTTTATTGCAGATGCCTACCTTTTGTTATTCTGAAGAAATCCCTGTGTTCTGAGTGGGTCTAATGGGAGGGGTTTCATAATAAACTGTCAGGTGTGCAGCTGCAGGGCTCTAATGAGGAAATCTGCATCCCTTTAGACGTGCTCTTATTGAAAGTATCTCACCAAAAATGACATTTTGTTGCAGGGAATGCCTGAAATCTGACTTTTGTTTTCGGCAGACTTCTGGGAAAATTGGCAAGCCAATAACACAAGCAGGAAATTATGTTTCTGGGGATTGGTCAGATCCCAACTCCAGGTAAACATATTGCAATGCATTCTCAAAAAAATTACAGCAGCTGCAGATTGAAAAGGAAAGGGCATTTTTTAACCGGTTCCCGAACGGCACGCGACGATGTACGTCGGCGGAATGGCACGGACAGGCATAAGTGCGTACAGGTACGTCCCTTTAACCGCTTCCCGACCGCCTCATGTAGATATACGTCAACAGAATGGCACGGGCAGGCAAAAGCACGTACCTGTACGTCCCCTTAATTTGCCTGCCCGGGGGGCTACCCGGTCGGGAGCTCCGTGACCACGGCCGCGGGACCACGGACCCGATCGCCGTTGGTATACCGCGATCGGGTTACGGAGCTGAAGAAAGGGAGAGGTTTGTGTAAACACCTCTCCCCGCGCTTCCTACACTGACTGGCAGTGATCGGCGGTTCCCTGCTGTCATCGGGAACGCCGATCAATGACGTCAGACGTACAGCCACGCCCCCCTACTGTAAAAAAAAAAAAAACACAACACGTCACACTGACTCCTCCCCGCCCCCTAGTGGTTAACCCCTTCACTACAACTGTCATTTACATAGGAATCAGTGCTATTAAAATAGCATTGATTTCTGTATAAATGACAAATGTCCAAAAATGTGTCAAAAATGTCGATGTGTCCGCCATAATGGTCGCAGTCACAAAAAAAAAAAAAAAAAAAAAAAAAAAAAAAAAAAAACGCTGATCGCCGCCATTACTAATAAAAAAAAAATATTAATAAAAATGCTATAAAACTATCCCCTATTTTGTAAACGCTATAACTTTTGCGCAAACTAATCAATAATCGCTAATTGCGATTTTTTTTACCAAAAATATGTAGAAGAATACGTATCGGCCTAAACTGAGGAAAAAAAAAATGTTTTATATATTTTTTGGGGATAATTATTATAGCAAAAAGTATAAAATATTGCATTTTTTTTCAAAATTGTCGCTCTATTTTTGTTTATAGCGCAAAAAATTTTAAACCGCAGGGGCGATCAAATACCACTGAAAGAAAGCTCTATTTGTGGGGAAAAAAAGGACGCCAATTTTGTTTGGGAGCCACGTCGCACGACCGCGCAATTGTCAGTTAAAGCGACGCAGTGCCGAATCGCAAAAAGGGGCCTGGTCCTTTGGCTGCAAATTGGTCCGGGGCTGAAGTGGTTAAAAATGCCGCCGTGCCATGGCTTGCGCTCCACTACCAGCGCGCGCCGGACGGGACCCCAGTTGCGGTTCCCGCGGACTCGATCGCTGCGGGGATACCCACGATCGTCTCACGGGAAGGCTGAACGGGGAGATGCGGAAGTAAACAGCATCTACCTGTTCTGCCTAGCAACAAGTGACACTGATCTCTGCTCTCTGTGATTGGAGCAGAGATCAGTGTTCACTAACACAGCCACGCCCCCCACAGTTATTAACACGCTCCTAGGAACACTTAACCCCTTCACTGCCAGTGACATTTACACAGGAATCAGTGCATTTTTATAGCATTGATCACTGGATAAAACGTCAATGGTCCCAAAAAAAAAAAAGTGTCAAAAGTGTCCGACCTCCATAACTAGTAAAAAAAATAAAATTAAAAAAAAAAGCCATAAACATATCCCCTATTTTTTTTTTTAGACGCTATGACTTGCGCAAACCAAGCAATATTATTGTGATTTCTCTTTACCAAATATATGTTGAAGAATAAATAAAAATCGGCCTAACTTTACATTTTATTTGGATATTCTAGCAAAAAGTATTAAATAATAATAAACTGTCGCTCTTTTTTGGTTTATAGCGCACAAAATAAAAAAAAAAAAAAAAAAAATAAAAAAAAACACGCAGAGGTGATCAAATACCACCAAAAGAAAAACTATTTGTGGGGAAAAAGGACAATTTTGTTTGGGTAGTGTCTCCTGACCACGCAATTTTCAGTTAACCACTGTACATATACGTCGGCAGTTTGAAGATGCATAACCCGGTAACAGCAGCAGCCACAACCGACGTATCCATCTTTAAAGCAGGCGGTCATATTCACAATAATGGTGGTATCTGCGATGGATTCGCCACGAGATCACCGTTATCGGGGGCAGGAGAGGTGGCACCCCCCCCCTGCACCCTCTGCTGTAGCGGAGGCGATCAGGCCCCCACCCATCTCCATACTATAGCAGTGCGGAAGCAACGTCAAAACTTCACTTCCGCCCATACGTCTTAAAAGGGCCATTTTTCTGTTGTCTTTTTTTCAAATTACAATTTTTTTTTATTTTTATTGCATTTAAGTCCAAATATGAGATCTGAGATACCTGAGGTATTGCCGCAATCCTTAGAGCGAGAGCAATAATTCTAGACCTCCTCTAATTCAAAACATGAAACCTGTAGAATTTTTTTTAAACTTAGTCTATGGGAGATTAAGGGTAAAAGTTTGACGCCATTCCACCAGCGGGCGCAATTTTGAAGTCTGGCATGCTGGGTATCAATTTACTCGGCGTAAAATTATCTTTCACAATATAAAAAATAAAAATAACTTGGGCTAACTTTGCTGTGCAAATACGGTGCAACAGAAAGTAATGCAATGACTGCCATTTTATTCTCTAGGGTGTTAGAAATTTTTTTTATAATGTTTGGGGGTTGCAAGTAATTTTCTAGCAAAAAAAAAAAAATTGTTCAACAACTTGTAAACACTGAGTCTGAAAAAGGCCTGGTCTATGAGAGGTTAAAGCAACGCAGTGCCTCATCGCAAAAAAATGCCTGGTCATTAAGGGGGGAAATTTCCCAGGATGTAAGTGGTTAAAGCGAATCTCAAGTCATTTTTTCATTCTTCCCTTGTTTTAACTTGATAGTAAAACATTTTTTTTTCTGCCAGTAAATACCTTATACTTCCTTTCTTGTCTGGCCATTAGCCTAGGCTTATGACGACATCATGCACAGCTCTCTCTCTAAAGCCCCATACACACTATCAGATTATCTGCAGACTTTTGTCTTCAGATTTACCAAAACCATGTAGTGCAAGGGCCTGCCTGATTGCATACAAATTGAAAATCTTAAGGTTTTACCTCATATTATATGGTTTTGGTAAATCTGAAGACAAAAGTCTGCAGATAATCTAATAGTGTGTATGGGGGTCTAACTCTTGTGAGAGTTTGCCAGGAAAGGAGGTGGGAAATAGTCTAAGAGGGCCAATTAGAGCTGCAGAGCTGGGGAGGTGTGTGTGAAAATCCAGGAAGTGAACAGGCAGCAGCTTCAGCTGCCCACAGTTAAAATGGTTGCATCCGGACTCAGCGGAGGGAGATTTCTGCAGCATATTTGGCAAGTACAGAATCACAGTATATATAGAATATCCAAAGTGATTGGAGAGAAGCTTTAGAATGGCAAAGATTTTTTTTTTTTTTATTACAAATGTGAGCAGACTGCAGTTCCTCTTTAATAAAATAAAAAAATAAAATAAAAAACAAACACTAAACAGTAAAGTTAGCCCAATTTTTTTTGTATAATGTGAAAGATGTTACACAGAATCATGATCTTTAGCAAAAAAAATTTATAAAAAGTTTGCGATTCTCATTTCAGCCAGAATTTTGCAGCTCTACTCTGACCTGCATACAGGTCAATAGTTGATAATGCACAGAAGGCAAAGAGCTTGCATTTTCAAAAGGATGTCATCCACCATATCCCCTTTAAAGTAGGCCTGAACCTATAAAAAGTGAAGATTAGCCATGTTATAGGGAACATTCAGAAATATTGTGCCTAGGCAATACCCTCAAAAGTGTACCTTGAATTTCTCCTGAGAAAAACAGAGCACTTTCATATATGCACGTTCTTCCAGGCACGCCTGTGCCCATAGTCTTAGAACTATATATCTGCAATGTTAAAAATTGCATGCACTGCTGCCTCAGGCTGTTACTCAGGAGACTTGGTGATGACACTACCATTTTGCTCACGGTTCTCCATGCCAAAGGCTCCGACCTGAGGACTCAAGGCCCTGCCTCTACAGGGATGGTCAATTCTATACAGCAACAGTGCAAAACAAGGCACAGGAAGCCAATTTGAGAAAATGTGCTTCATGGAGGCCACAGAAAATACTGGGTGACAAGTTCTATAATGAAATCTGCCCCCGAGGTTATGTATACCAGAATATTCAATCCATATAGATATTAAAAATACATTTAAAGACACTATACAGGCTCTTTTTCAAAACATGAAGTACTGAAAGTAGTTGTAAACGTTAAATTTTTTTTTTTTTTAAACACATGCCTATACTTACCTGCTCCGTGCAATGCTTTTGCACAGAGCAGCCCCGATCCTCTTTCTCTGGGCTCCTCAGCCGGCTCTCCACCGGGTGCCCCCTCGGAAAGCCTTTCTATGGCTAAACCCCACGGGCTTGCTCTCAAAGTCACTCTGCTAATTCCATTGACACAGTCAATGGCTCCTGCTGCTATCTGTCCAATGAGGAGAGCGACAGCAGCTGGAGCCGCAGCGCTCATGTACATCACTGGATCAGATCAGGCTCAGGTAAAAAGGGGGGAGTCGGGGGCGGGGCTCAGAAGGAATTTCATCTTAATGCATTAGGCCCCTTTCACACTGCCGGTGTCAGCGGTAAAGCGGCACTATTCGATCGCTATGTTTTAGCGGCGCTATTCGGTCGCTATCGGGGTGGTTTTAACCCCTGCTAGCAGCCGAGAAAGGGTTAAAAACAGTAGTGAAAGGGTTAAAACCACCGCAAAGCACTGCTGCAGCAGCACTTTTCTGGCGGTATAGCCGCGCTGCTCCATTGATTTCAGTGGGCAGGAGTGGTTTAGGAGCAGTGTATACACCGCTCCAAAGATGCTGCTAGCAGGACTTTTTTTTGCGTCCTGCCAGCGCACCACTTCAGTGTGAAAGCAGCGGCAGTTTCAGGGCGCTTTGCAAGCGCTATTTTTCGCGCCTGCAAAGCACCCCAGTGTGAAAGGGGTCTTAAGGTGAAAAACCTTAAGGCTTTACAACCACTTGAAGCATGAGGTACTCAATGCTAGAAAAATAGCTGATGGCAAGAAAAGCGAATCCCCGTAACTTCCCTCACCCGTCAGGGGGACGCAGAGGTGGCCAAGCTACAGGTAAAATATATCATCAGAGGACTGCTACTTAACATATTCAGCATGCGCCTGAGAGCAGATTCTGCCTGTTTCCTCTGCAGTGTCTTCACCTGGCCAGGAGGAAACACTAGAACACTAGGTCCCTGTTCCTCATTGATACAATATTTATCTTTTTATGTCCAATAAATTCATATCATTTTTGGACTTGGTAGCTCTGTAGGTGCATTTTTACGTGTGTATTTTTTTTGAATGGTATAATATTAGAAGCACCTCCCTTCAGTTTTAGGTAGGGTTGCCACCTCATCCCTTTAAAACAGGTTCTGAGGCAAATTGAATGCAGATAAGGGCTCTTTCACACGGGGCGGATCAGTGCAGAACCGCCCCGTGGATATCCGCTTGCTCAGCGGGGATCGCCAGAGCAATCTCCGCTGAGCAGGAAGA
The DNA here is from genome assembly GCA_028564925.1 of Lithobates sylvaticus. Classification (NCBI taxonomy): domain Eukaryota; kingdom Metazoa; phylum Chordata; class Amphibia; order Anura; family Ranidae; genus Lithobates; species Lithobates sylvaticus. The sequence continues at coordinate 188,381,483 of CM053027.1, read as the reverse complement.
TGACAGGTCCGTCTCTGCACTCTGTGCAGGGACGGACCTGTCACAGCGCCGCTCTCCCCTATGGGGGATCTGGTGACGACGGACCGTAGAGTCCGTCCTCATCCGATCCGCTCTGCAGAGCGGGCACGGACGAGATCGGGTGTCAGCTGAAGCTCATCCGCTATCCCATAGGGATACATGTATGTCCGCTTTTTCATCCGAAAACGGATGGATGAAAAAACGGACATACGGGCCGTCCGTGTGAAAGAGCCCTTAGGCACTGAGTTTAATTACCACTTTAATCAGCCAACGAACCTGTGCATCTAATACTTCAGGTTTAAAGGGATGAGGTGACAACCCCAATTTTAGGGTACAGGCACCATTTCAAACAATCACTCCCAGGATTCATCCAATTTTGGGTTATTATAAATAAAAAGCAGTGGGCAAGAGGCCTAAAATGAAAACTTTACGTTAGAGTGCAGTCATTTACAGGCATATGCACATACATAACATAGGCATATGCACATACATAGCAACAGTGACAATTAGAAGAGGGAGAAGAATGTTATGCATGTATACGCCTTTACATGTGTATGCACAAGGCCTTGATCTTTACTGTCAACAAGATCCTGAGTTTATACATCAGTAAATGTTTACGTCTGTGTGCAAGATTCCTAATGCTGAGGACAATGAAATGTTTCCGTTGCACACACTTACCCATGGGGAATAGATTGCAGCTGCAGGATAACCTGCGTCTTGGTGTCTTCAGGGTCCTCGCCTTCCGTACAATCGCTAGGAATCACCACAACGTCCCCCATGGGGACAGTCACCTCCGCGTTAGCCATATGTCACATGGGTGGCTTTGCCGCATTCAGTAATCTGGTAATTAGAAAGTTTGTCAACTATGTATGATCAGAAGACATCTCATGCAGCTGGAAACACCCCCCATCTCTACAAACATTTCACAACTCTCCCAACCCTCATTCCACCCACATAATACCAGCTGCAAGAACATGAATCACAAGAAAAATAAAAACAAACTCTGCCTTGTTTTGCCACCCCACACCACTGACACACCTGCGGGGCTCAGCTGCCTATAGAGAAAGCGTCAAGCCTGCTTTTACAGTGGTACATTCCACTCCATTATAACGGCTGACTCCCTCCTCTTCCCTCGGGTGCTCACTACTACTCAACTCCCCGGGATTGTCCGGACCTCACTAGAACGCGCATGTGCTATTCACACCTACCGAGCCGGCGCACTCCCGCCACTTCCGGTCAGATGAGCGCGCGCACGAGCCGAGGAAGACGCTCGTTCTCCCAGCCAATCAGCGCGCGAGATACAGGAACGAGGCGAGTGTCAGTATGGTGTGTCTCACGCTGCTCAGCTCCACGCATGTCTGCTTTTATTGACTTGTCCTATCGGCAAATGGCTGAAACTTTATATCAATAAACATTGTTTCAGCACACTCTGTCAAGAACAATTGTATTTTTTGTTAAAGAAACCCGTTTTTATTTGTTGCATTTCAGTCCTGCTTTTTACAGTCACTTCCTGTTTACATGCAGGCAGTTTTTATTGTGGGGTTGCTGATGGTGACAACGGTGGACCGTGCATGTGCAATACCATAGCTATACCATACCATAGCTCCCAACTGTCCATGATTTGGAGCAATGTCCCTCTTTCCTCCTCATTTGTCCCTCATTTTGGTCTGATCTATAAACTCGTATATAAAATGCACTTTTTATCTAAGTGCTAAACATTTCTGTATTTTTGTACAAATCTTTAAGGGGGCGTGGCAAGGGGTGTGTCCTATGCCTGTATACTTTTGCTGATAGGTGTCCCTCATTCCCATCTCAAAATGTTGGGAGGTATGCGTGCATGTGCAATGCATGTAGAAAGAACCACTTGTAGACTCCTTCAGAAGCTTGTGTCAGACAGTGACAATGCAGGAGCATATTTGGGAGAAAGCGACTGAACGTTGTCACCCTATAATAGCTTTAGGTGTCTGTAACAAAGGGTTAAATTCCGTGTTACATTTAGTAATTTAGTAAGCCCTCCTGTACCTTTTGTATTGAACTCTACTGTAATTGTGTTGTCCCCCCTATACATTGTAAATCGCTGCGTAAACTGTCGGCACTATATAAATTGTGTATAATAATAATAATTTGTTGACAGGTTTGTATGCATACACAGAAGTGATCACCTTAAAACTATCATAGTTAATAACAACTAATACCAAGTTCTGTGTAAATCAATTATAAATATAGACACTAAGGCCCCTTTCACACAGGCTTGTCCATGTAAGGACTCCGCTTTGCTCAGCAGGGATCGATCCGCTCACTATGCGGAGATGGACCTGTCAAATCCCTGCTGTCCTCTATGGAGATCGGATGAAAACGGACCGACTGTACATTTTCATCCGATTCGGTTCTCCTGATGGATCGAAAATAGGGTTTCCATCCATCTGGATTTCATGGACAGGACCAGATCAGGATATCGGCAGATGTCAGCTCCATAGAGGTACATGGAGCGTCCGATCTGGTCTGCCTGAAAGATGGACCTGATCGGAAAGCCTGTGTGAAAGGGCCCTAAATCAATTATGAATATAGACCTGTACTACAGTGTCTGAGAAAATACCATCATGGCAGGATCATCTATCCTTTAAAACCACTTGACCACCAGAAAATCCCCCCCCCCCCCAACTTCCTGACCAGGCCATTTTTTTTGCGATAGTGCACTGCGTTACTTTAACTGACAATTGCGCGGTCATGCGTTACTGTACCCAAATAAAATTGATGTCATTTTTTCCCACAAATAGAGTTTTCTTTTTGTGGTATTTGATCACATCTGCGTTTTTTTTATTTCTTGCCCTATAAACAAAAAAAGACCACTAATTAAAAAAAAAAAAAAGAAGATTCTTTACTTTCTGCTATAAAACATATCCAAAAAAAACATTAAAAATCGAATTTCTTAATAAATTTAGGCCAATATTTATTCTGCTACGGTTTTGGTTAAAAAAATCCCAATACGCGTATATTGATTAGTTTACGCAAACGTTATAGCGTCTACAAACTATGGGATATTTTTTTATACTAGTAATGGTGGAAATTAGTGACTTATAGCGGGACTGCGATATTGTGGCAGACAATCGGACACTAACTGATACTTTTGACACTATGCGGGAACCAGTGGCACTAATACAATGATCAGTGCTAAAAATCTGCACTGTCACTGTACTAATGACACTAGCTGGGAGGGGTTAAACATCTAGGACGATCAAAGGGTTAACTTTGTGCCTAGCCAGTGTTTTTGTGTACTGTATGCGCTGCTTTTACTAGGGGAAGAGATGGATTCTAGTCCCTGTTTTGCAGGAACATAGAGATCATCCCTTCCCCCCCCTTTCAGAATGGTTATCTGCCTTGTTTACATAGGCAGATCCCTGTTCTGTGTGTATTACTGGCGATCGGCGGGTGCTGGAGAACATCAAGTGCCTTGGCCCTCGCAGATCGGCTTCTGCTGTGAAGATTCACCGCAGAAGCGGCGTGTGTGCCCCTAGCAGGCGGAAGTGCAGAATCACATATATCTATATATATAGCTGTAGGGGCCATCCTGTCCCAGAGACAGGGCATCAAAGCCCTGCTACACCCCGTGGCATTCTTCTCACGGAAACTGTCCCAGCCGAGAAGAACTACGATGTGGGGGATCGGGAATTACTGGCCATAAAGACCGCCCTCGAGGAATGGCGTTTACCTGCTAGAAGGGGCTACTCACCCAATCCTGATCTTCACAGATCACAAGAATCTAGAGTACCTGAAGACTGCCAGAAGAGGTTAAAACCTAGACAGGCCGTTGGGCCTTATTTTTCTCTCGTTTTACTTTTCACGGTGACATATCGTCCGGGTTCCAAAAACGCGGAAGCCGGACGCTCTGTCTCGTATGTATCACAAATCCCAGGATGGTTTTCCCTCCAGACACTATCCTTGCCCTGGAAACTTTCTCCTGTTACAGAAAGACCTACTGTCCCAGCTCAGGCGGGCCTCCAGTGGCCTCATACCCACTCCCGGTCCTGGGTTGCAGGCCAAGGATGGGCTATTGTGGCATGGGGATAAGATTTTCATTCCCGAGGGTCTGCGGGTAACCGTCCTGGAATTGTGCCATGATCACAAGCATGCCGGACACTTTGGTGTCACCAAGACCACTGAATTGGTACAACGTACCTTCTGGTGGCCTCAGCTAAGGGAAGACTGCAGGAAATTTGTGGAAACATGCACTGTCTGTATTCGGAGCAAGAGTCACAGAACCAAAGCCTGGGGCTTACTCAAGCCATTACCAGTCCCAGATCGCCCCTGGAAAATGCTGTCCATAGATTTCATTGTGGAACTGCCCCCAGCAGAGGACCACACTACGATCTTCGTGATAGTTGATCGTCTGTCAAAGATGGCACACTTTGTTCCCATGAAGGGTACCCCTTCCGCCTCAGAAACCGCACAAGTGTTCATCCGAGAAGTCATCAGACTCCATGGGGTACCAGCCAACATAGTGTCCGACCGAGGGGTACAATTCACCTCTCGGTTTTGGAAATCACTCTGCAAGGTCCTCAATATTGAGCTATCGTTTTCTTCCGCTTATCACCCTCAAACCAATGGACAGACCGAAAGAACCAATCAGACCCTGGAACAATATCTTCGATGCTTTTCTTCCTTCTCCCAAGACGATTGGATCTCCCTGTTACCAGTTGCCGAGTTTGCATATAACAATGCTATCCACTCGGGCCACCCAACAGACACCCTTTTTCGCCAACTATGGCTTTCATCCTTCATTTCTGCCCAATTCCCTTCCTGAATGTACTGTGCCCGCAGTCCAGGAGAAGATTGACTTCTTTGCTTCCAATAACCAACTCCTGCAGGACACCATGGCCCGGACCCAGGAACATAACAAAACAGTCTTTGACCGAAAGAGGCGTGGAGAATTGGTACTGGCACCGGGTGACACAGTGTGGCTCTCCACCTTGAATCTGAAATTGGCTTGTCCCTCAAAGAAACTGGGCCCTAAGTTCTTAGGTCCCTTTCCAGTCAAACGAAAGATTAATGAAGTAGCCTATGAGTTGGAACTTCCTGATTCCCTCAAGGTCCATCCAGTCTTTCATGTTTCCCTGTTAAAGCCCTCAACTTCCAACCCCTTTTCCAACAGAAGGACGGTACCCCCGGACCCAGTCTTGGTAGATGGCGAGGAAGAATATGAGGTAGAGGCCATACTAAATGTAGAAAAAGGAGAAATCAGAACCAGTTTTTGATCAAATGGAAGGGATATGGTCCTGAAGAAAATTCCTGGGAGCCCGAGTGTAATATCCATGCTAAGAGTCTAGTTCAAGCCTTCAAAAGAGCTCACCCTGAGAGATTTGCCCAGAGGGGCACCCGGAGGTTGCCCCTAGGAGGGGGCAATGTCATGAAGATCCTGCCAGAAATCTAAACCCGGGCCGTCCTGGCCCTCAGATTCCATTGCGCATGCGCATGCACGCGCGGGCACGTGCACAACCGCGCACAGGGAGACGGGCGCGCGCCCTAGTTAGCACCAGCCGGCCTATTTAAGCCTGACCTGAGCAGACGGTCTTTGCTGTCTGCTCTACAGCGTTGTGGTGTAGTAAAAGAAACCTGATCCTGTTATACCTGTTCCTTTGACCCGGCTTGCCATAAAGACTATCCTGCTTTCTGCCTGTACCCGACCCCGGCTTCCAGTGACCATCCTCCTGCCTGATCCATTGTACCTTGCTCTAGTTCAGATTCATTACCTGACTTCTTGATGAACTTTGGTTCCTTGTTTAGCCTTTGTCCAGTCTGCAGTCTGACCCTCTGTAACGAGCCTGTTCACCTGCTAGTTCCAGTCCAGTCTGTGGTTCCGTTTCCTGTGTTCAGTTCCTGTCAGCTCTGCTATCCCAGCTTACCTGTGAACCTGCTTGCCAAGCGTTGTCCAGTTCCTGTCAGCTCTGCTATCCAAGCTTACCTGTGAACCTGCTTGCCAAGCCGTTGTTCAGTTCCTGTCAGCTCTGCTATCCAAGTGTACCTGTGAACTTACTTGCCAAGCCGTTGTCCAGTTCCTGTCAGCTCTGCTATCCAAGCTTACCTGTGAACCAGCTTGCCAAGCACATAAATACATACACACACACATTATATATATATCTATCAAAAGGTACTCCTGTGCCAGTGAGAAAGGGGAGTAGCACCAAGGTTGCTGCAAACACCGTAGGGGTCAAACACTACCCGTGGTAAGTAAATAGATAAATGATTGGTGTTGTGCTCCTCAGAAAATAAAAATCATGTTCATAAAGATAGCTTTACCAGTACATATGCAATAAATAAATAATATAAAGTGCAAATGACCATGTAACAAAATTGCAATAATAAAGTGCAGAAGTAATGTCAAAATCCAAGTGCAAAATGTGCAGATGAAGGAACTGAAAAAAAACACAGTTTTAACCATAAATAAATAAATAAATATATGACACATAAATAAATACAAAAAATAATAAATGAATATCTATAAATAAGTCCATAAGCAAAAGTGTGAATAAGTGCTGATGAAACACAAATGGACACATTCCAAGGTCCAAAGTGCAAGGTGCAATGTGAAGGTGTTCTTATAGGAACATCAAGTGGAGGTGTTCTATAGTAGCAGCAAGTAATTTCTGTAACTTTCAGTGAAGAGTGGGTCTTCAGTGTATGCAACACCCGTGGGTGTGCTAAATCGCTACCTTACTGCTGTAAGGTAAACAGCATTAAGAGATAGGGAGCAGATCACTCTAGATGGTATAGAATGGTTTGGTTGGTTCCTGCGCGTTCCTCCTAAGTGTCCTCAGTGTATGCAGATACCTCCTTCCAATACCAGTGGATAGCGCTCAAATATACACATGTCCGGACATAAAAAGGGGATATATAGAGCCTTGTATGGTGTAGTATTTCCAAACTGATATTTATTTTAAAATAGTAACTAGTTTACTCACATTTGCAGCATAAAACAGTACAATGTAAAAACAAGCGCCAAGCTCGTTGCCTAATTTTCACTTCCGGTGTCCGTCTGCCTGAGTCCTACGCGTTACGTCACTGTCACATGACTTCCCCGTTGCATTTGTATTCAGCCCCCTTTACTCTGATACCCCTAACTAAAAGCTAGTGGAACCAATTGCCTTCAGAAGTTGCCTAATTAGTAAATAGAGTCCACCCGTGTTTAATTTAATCTCAGTATAAATACAGCTGTTCTGTGAAGCCCTCAGAGGTTTGTTAGAGAACCTTAGTAAACAAACAGCATGAAGGCCAAGGAACACGCCAGACAGGTCAGGGATAAGTTTGTGGAGAAGTTTAAAGCAGCATTAGGTTATAAAAAATATCCCAAGCTTTGAACATCTCACGGAGCACTGTTCAATCCATCATCTGAAAATGGAGAGTATGGCACAACTGAAAACATACCAAGACATGGCCATTCACCTAAACTGACAGGCTGGGCAAGGAGAACATTAATCAGAGAAGCAGCCTAGAGGCCCATGGTAACTTTGGAGGAGCTGCAGAGATCCACAGCTCAGGTGGGAGAATCCACAGGACAACTATTAGTTGTGCACTGCACAAATCTGGCCTTTATGGAAGAGTGACAAGAAGAAAGCCATCGTTGAAATAAAGCCATAAGAAGACTGTTTGCAATTTGCGAGAAGCCATGTGGGGCAATGGCGTCCCTAGGGGGGGCCAGAGGGGGCCCTGACCCCCCCCCAAATGATGCTGTGCCCCACCATGTGCCCCCCCCCCCAAAAAAACACCAAAACATTTTTTTTTCTTTTTTTATTTTTTTTTTACAAAAAGGCAATGTCTTTTTGTTTGCATCCGTAGCGGATGCGCCACATCTTACTCAGGCTGCCGCTGGAGTAACACGGTCTCTATTGAGAGGGAGAGTATTCTTCTAGCCTGGACGCGTGGGTGTGTGCACTGCAGTACACTGTAATCACTGAACTGCATTATCTCCATCCCTTCTCTCCCCCATCTGTCCCCCCCCTCTCCTGTTCTTTCAAGACCTTCACAACTTACTTTCACTTTCAGTTAGGCAGGTAATAGACTATGCAAATTTCTTTCCTGCATCCACAGAGTGCAGGAAAGAAACTTGCAGGATTCCCCCATTAACACAGACAGTGGTGACAGGGGAATATCCTTCCTGCCCAGCAATTGTATTCTCCCAACAAACAGTCATTATCACTAGTGGCTATAGCAACCACTAGTGATAATCATAAGAGTATCTGTCAGGCTGGTTGTTCCCAATTTGATCAATCAACTTGGTACATTCAGCCTGCTTATTAATGGTTCAAACCTCAACCAGCTGAGATTTAAACTGCCTATGGCTGGTCTTAGCACTTAGGCAGCCCATACATTGATCACTTTTTTTCATTTAACTAGTAGGTTGCATGAAAAAAAAAAAGAAATGATCCAATTCTCCCATCTACACATTATAGGTGGATGGGGGAATCCTTGCAGTGTGGACCAGTGGTGGAACTACTAGGGTTGCTGTCCTGGCTATTCACAGCGCTGGTCTCTGTCTCCATGGCAGCAGTGGCACATTGGAACCCAGTGCTGGTTACTTTATGGGGCTAATGTACAGGAGAGCCAGCACAATTTGTTGTTAGAGATGGGCAGGGCATGTTCAAAATCCCACATGCCCGAGCCCGTCGGGAAGCCCACACTGCACGGCGCTAAGCACAAGCAGTGAGACATTTCCTGGTCCGCAGCTGCACAGATCAGGAATTTCTCACTGCCTGTGATTAGCCGTGTGCAGTGTCGGCTTCCTGGCGGGATCGGGCAAGTGGGATTTCAAACAAACCCGATCCTAATGGTTGTAGAGTAGACAGTTGACCTCCCTGCAGGTTGCTTAGCAGCAGTGCAGCCTTCTCTGACATGCTGATCGTGATGAAATCCAGGTGATGCTCCTAGTCAAATCCTAGTGTTAAATATCATAGTGATTTTATTGATCAAAGCCCACACCTTACAGGCATAGAGCCCACATGGCTGCTGAACATACGGTGGATGTGGTTGTACTCTTGATGCTAATAAATACTGTGTTTATTAGATCTGACTGGGAGCATCACCTGAATCACATCCCGATCAGCATGTCAACAGAGAAGGTTATACAACATTACTGCTGCTAGGTGACCAGCTGGCGGCTCGGCTCTCTACAACCAATAGTGCCAGCCTTCCCCTGCATGCACCCATAATGTCACCAGCACTAGGTCCTAATAGACTGCTGCCACTGCCAAGGACACAGATGCCAGACCAGCACTGTCAATAGCAGGGGCAGGACAGCAAGAGGAGGCTGGGGAACACCACAGTGGCAGAACACCAAGGCCTGGTGGCAAGACAACCTTTGCAACCCTGATAGTTCTCCCACTGCTTTGGACCCTTATATTTTCTTGGTATGCTGGTGACATATATCTCTTGTTTTCTGCCACCCTGGGGATCGTAGTAAAATTGCATTTTATAGTTGCCCCCCTACTTTTGTCCCTGTCCCCCCATGTGCCCCCCCTAAATATGAAAGCTGGAGACGCCACTGATGTGGGGGACACAGCCAACATGTGGAAGAAGGTGCTCTGGTAAGAAAAGTCCTAAATTGAGCTTTTTGGCCCAAAAGCAAAACGCTATGTGTGGTGGAAAACTAACACTGCACATCACCCTGAATACACTATACCCACCGTGAAACATGTTGTGGGGATGCTTTTTCTTTAGCAGGGACAGGAAAGCTGGTCAGAGTTAATGGGAAGATGAATGGAGCCAAATATAGGGTAATCTTGGAAGAAAACCTGTCATGCTCCGTACACACGAGCAGAATTTCCGCCAGAAAAATCTTGGATGGTTTTTCCGACGGAATTCCGCTCAAGCTTGGCTTGCATACACACGGTCACACAAAAGTTCTCTTAACTTTCGACCAACCCTAATCATACAGCCAGAGCTGCAATGAAATGGTTTTGAAACAAAGTATATTCATGTGTAAAGCCCCATACACACGCGCGGATTATCCGAGGACCAGGTCCGTCGGACCATGTCCGTCATACTTTGTCTGATGTTGGTTTTGCGTACACACGGTCGGACAAAGTTGTCGGAAAATCCGATCATTCTGAACGTGGTGACGTTTGTTGCCTACGACGGGACTACGTAGAGGCTAGTAGCCAATAGCTTTGGTCTTGTAATGTGATCTGAGCATGCGTAGCACTTTGTCCGGTCGGACAACCGTACACACGATCGGATTTGGTGTGATCGGACCGTGTTGTCGGCAAATCTATCCAGCAGGAGATAAGACTTTGTCCGTCGGACAATCCGACGTACACTGTCCGATGGTGCATACACACGGTCTGATTTTTCAACAACATTGTCCGATCGGACAGAATCCATGAAAAAATCCGACCGTGTGTATGGGGCTTTAGAATGGCCCAGTCCAGCCTAAATCCAATTGACAATCTACGGCAAGATTTCAAAGTTGCTGTTCACAGACGCTCTCCATACAATCTGACAGAGCCTGAGCAAAGAAGAATGTTCAAAAATGTCACTCTCTAGATAGGTAGACATACACCCAAAAAGACTTGCAGTTGTAATTGCAGCAAAAGGTGGTTCTACAAAAGGTTGACTCAGGGGGGCTTAATACAAATGCATGCCACACTTTTTTTAGATATTTGTAAAAAAAAAGTTGAAAACCATTTATCATTTTCCTTCCACTTCAGAATTATGTGCCATTTTGTGTTGGTCTATCACATAAAATCTCAATAAAATACATTTAAGTTTTTGGTTGTAACATGACAAAATGTGGAACATTTCAAGGAGTATGAATACTTTTTCAAGGCACTGTACGTGATTCTGCACAGGAGAGCCGCCCAATAGCAGTAAAACTACTATGCGGTGGATGGGAAGTATTTAAAGGAGAAGAATGACCAAAGTTTTTTGGCTATACTTCTCCCGTGGGTCACAGGAGCGCAGTTCGCTCTGCACTCCAATGACCCGTTTTTAGCCGACAGAGGGCTAAAGCCCACTGTCAGCTGACATCAAAGAGCAGGTCCAGGCTCTGATAAGATCCTATGGTCAAAATCCATCCAGAAGCTTGGACCGACAGCTGGCTCAGCCTCTCAGCGATCCGCTGAGCCAGCCACTCCCGCCCCCACCACAGCTCAGCGCTCCAGTGAACACTTGTAGTGCAGAGGGCTGGTGATGGACAGTCACCAGCTCTCTGCAAGCTGAGGACTAAGAGCTGAGCGATCAGCAGTGTTTGCTCACTCAAGTTTTCTGTCATTAGACGGTGGAGGACAGCTGCAGCCATCTAGGTGAGTATGATTTTTTTGTAACTCGCAAACTTCTGTTAATAAAGCTGCACATTTGAAAAAGCGTTTGAAAGAATTATGTTTGAAATGACACGTAGGCGACTTTTACTTTGACTTTAAAAAAAAAAAAAAAACACTGCACTTAGGTAAATACCACTAAGCTGCCAGCACTAAAATTTGTGGTACCCAATTTTCAAGAGATATTATATATAGTACAACACTGCAAATACAAATCCTATTAAAAATTGGGGTAAAATAAGTTATACCAATACAAAATGAATCCAAAGCAAAAAAGAAAAAAAAATCACCACAAGCATCAATTATGAGTGATTAATCAATAGACCAAACACTTTATAAATAATTTGCAAAAACAGTAACAAATGCACATATATGACAATCACATTGTCCTGTTTATTTTATCAGTGTTATACGTAAATACTTACCAGTATACCTCAGATGCAGATTTTTGGATTTTGTGTTACAGATCTGAGCGCAGTGCATGTTTACTTACCTGTGTGAATGGCTCTATTGAAAACAATGCAGCAGCATTCAGATCTGTAAATAAAAAACACTTGCAAATTAATTTATTTTCTTTTTTTATGGCCGTGTGAATTAGCACCCAACATGTAATAGAAATATGTGAGATTTTAGCAGTTGGGTGTGCCTTTTAGGGCTTGTTTACAGTTGCTTCAAAATGTGGCATTGGACATGCTTTTAGCGCTCTGAGTGTCAAAGTACCTATGACTTAATACTTCCAGAAGAATGGGAGGGAGGTTAGGAGGAGCTGCTTGGAGTATTCATGAGGGCCCTGACCAATCCCAAAAAGATGGGTTGGCAGGGGGCAGGCCACCTTATAAATAGTCTCCAGCAGGGGCAGGAGAGTTCAGGTGGAAGCTGGAGATGGAGTGCTAAGGAGGCTGTTGGAGATCCTTGAGGGTAGCCCCCTTGTCTGGAGGGGTTGATCTCGGGTCTGGAGCTTGGGTGCTGGAGGGACCCTCTACAACACATGAAAGAATCCTTCCTAGATGCACGGGAGCAGGTGTGAGTCCAGGAGATCTCCAGGCAGAAGACAGCCAGGTGGCTGGTGAGTGTGACAGTTTGGGATGACTGTGGGAAGATTAGCCAGGAGGGCTAGTGAAAGGGGCAGCTGCAGCCAGGTGGGCTGGCAGTGTCTGAAGAGGTGGTGCTGGGATTAGTAGCCACAGAAGAATAGCTGGACACTGGGACTTTTTCTTCACACCAAAAAGGGGCCCATGGTCTCTGTCTGTAATGGGCAATTGCTGGAGATGACAGAGTGCCCTGTCAGATCCCATCCAAACAGTGTTTCAGCTGGGTCTGTGATTTTGTTCTGCAAGCAAGGTTGTGCAGGAGGCAGAAGAGGAGAGTGTCAAGAGACTGTATACAGTTGAGTGTCCCTGAAGAAGTTTTGCAAGTCAAGTGGACATCCCATAATACCCCTAATATCCCCATTCAAGTTTATTCCCCTCAATCTGACAGAGTGCCCTGTTAAATCCCACCCAAACAGTAATCCAGCTGGGTCTGTGATTTTGTTCTGCAAGCAAGATTGTGCAGGAGGCAGATGAGGAGAGAATATAGAGACTGTATATAGTTGAGTGTCCTTGAAGAAGTTTTGCAAGTCAAATGGGCATCCCATAATACCACTATCCATATCCAAGTTTATTCACCTCATTAAAAAAACATAAAAACAAAACGCTGACTGCAGTGTGCTTGTGAAGATGCGATGTGCCTGGCTGTGCAGGGTGGGGGAAACTCACCGAAGTGGAAGGACTGTTCCATGACCCCCGGGCCGAAAGGCCCCTGACATTAGTAGGGCACACTCAGGTCCACCTAGCCAAAAGGCCCAGGGGATTTTGTTTTTCAGTCAAAGTCGACCAACGAGTACTAGGTGGGGGGGGGGGGGCTCGCCCCAAGAGAGACTCCCCCCAAAGCAGAGGGGGAAAGTGCCTAATGGGCAAACCTCCTCCCCTTAGACTTCAGGGTAGGACCGAAGATCCCCATCCTTCATCCTGAGTGAAAAAGGAAAACACATATGTAAGTGCTGGGTGGCACACGTGAGCATCAAAAAAAAATATATATATATATGCAAAATAAAAAAGTGCCCTGCTAAAATCATGGGTTTAGGCCAATGCTCCTTCAAAAATTTTCCAGATAGACCTGATAGAAAATCCAGATTGAAACAGATAGGGTACAGCAGGCCCTGTTTTGAGGAAATCGATGTAGCCTTGCATGCATTGTGAAAGATTTGTAATGTGAATCCAATAAACGGATGAACTTTTAGTGGTGTAGGGAGGATCCAGAGAGCATGGGGAATTGTTCAACCAAGATCCAATTTTTACAAAGAGGATGCAAGTGTCAGTCTAGAATTCTTATTAAATGACAAGCCCAATAATATTTTTTGATGTCTGGTAAACCAGTTTCTCCCATGAGCACTGCCAAGGTAAGAAGTGGAAAGTGGGGTTTTTCTCACACCATAAAAATGTGTTCATAATTTTTCTCATGGATAACAAAAATGCATTAGGAAAATGAATTGGTATTGCTTGGAGTACATATAAGACAAAAGGCAAGATATTCATCTTTAGTATTGCCGCCCTCCTGAACCAAGAGTAGCAGGATTTATCCCACTCTTTAATGCTTGTTGAATTTTCAGTAGGAGGGGGTGATCATTTTGGTTGTATAATTCTGACAGGGAAGATGAAAGCTGGATCCTTACGTATGTGATAGCACCCTGTTTTCAAGTGGAAGAAAAGCTCTTACTGCAATGTTCTAACTCGACCAACGGAAGCAAGTTATTCAAGGAATGTGATTTTGAATAGTTCATTTTAATGTTGGAGAGAAGTTAAAAAAATGCTCAGTTTCTTTGAAGAGATTTGGGAGGGTTATATGATGTTCTGTGAAGAATAATAGAATGTCATCTGCAAAAGCAGCTATTTTAAATTCTGTACCTGCTGTTGAGATGCCTCTCAAAAACTTCTGAGAAATGGCTCCAGGGTTAAAACAAAGATCAGGGGGGACTGGGGACAGCCCTGTCTTGTTTCATTCTGTATCTGGAAAGCATCCAACAGGTGGCAAATGACTTTCATTCTGCCTTGGGGAAGTCAGTACAGATATATTTTTCTGGAACAAATCCCTTTCAGGCCGAGCGCCTGTAGAACTGCTTTCATGTAGTCCCAGGCCACTGTGTTGAATGCCATCTCAGCATCCATAGATACACGTACCATCCAATAGTGGATAAAGGCTTTTATTATGTTGCTCCTGACCTCTCATCCTGGTATAAACCCCACTTGGTCTGAGGAGATAAAGTTAAGCAGAAGAGGTAGAAGTCTATTAGCCATACCTCCCAACCGTCTCGGGTTGCCCGGGAAGTCCCAGAATGAAGATACAGCCTGTTCGCGATTTTGCATCGACTGCCGATGATGTTATCTGGCCGGGCCAGCCCAGTGGTGTAGCGTTGGGGGGCAGCCGGTACTCTCTCCCCTGTGTTCAACCTCATTCCTGTGCTGCCATGATGGTGACTGCCATTGCTGTCCCAGGAGGGACATCCTCCAGTCCCTACACTGTACACCTCCAATGAGGCAGACTCTGTAGCACCCTCCCCCCACCCAGGGACTCCAGTGGTCCAGCCTGCCCTGTCCCCCTTGATTCCTCAGGTGCGGAATGGAAAGGCACAGTAAGGTGCTCTACTGAGCCTTACTGTGTCCGTAGTCTAACCAGTCCTCGGTTATGTAGTAAGTGTCCTTACAAACGCAAATACTTGTAACCAAAGTCAGGGTTGGGCAGCCATGCTCCTAGATGCCTCCTCATATAGAGACACACACACTCTCTCTCTGAGAGCTAGGACCAGCTGCCTTAATCAAGACCTGAAAGGAAAACATTAAACTGAGGTTTACGGACTTGGGAGTCTGTCCCACCCAGAGCTCTATCAGACTCCCAATAAAACCAGCCACGTAACAGACTTTACTAACACAGGGTAAAGAACTATTCTTCTTTACCCTAAAATCTTTAGTGGTATTACCTTAGATTGTAAATCTAAGAATCTGTGGAGGAACATATATCCCATCAATTACTTTTCCTGTCATTTTACCTTGTTTCACAGACACCCCACTACACTGTGTAGTGAGTCCTCAAGTTAAAATGCACCAAACACCACTTTCTATTAATTAAAGTGCATCCACGTACACATTTTGTCAGAAACCATGAATCAGACTGAGACAAAAGTACAGTCAAATCTCACTTGTTTAACCACTTACCGCCCACCCACCGTCAAATGACTGCTGGGCGGCACAGCTCTAGTTCTGGGTTGACCACATATGATGGCCCTCCAGAACGACCGCTCTCGTGGCGATCAGTGGTGCGGTGTGTCAGTATGACACACTGCTACACCGATCTCGGAAAAGAGCCTCTGACGGAGGCTCTTTACCATGTGATCAGCCATGTCCAATCACGGCTGATCATGATGTAAACAGGAAGAGCCGTTGATCGGCTTTTCCTCATTCACTGCTCTCCTGACGGGGGGGGGGGGTCTGTGCTGATTGTTTATCAGTGCAGTCCCCCCTCGGATGCCCAACCAGGACCACCAGGTCGCCGCCAAGACCACCAGGGATTGGCACCACACTGGACCACCAGGTATGCCACCCTAGACCACCAGGAAAATGCCAATCAGTGCCCAGGCAGCTGCCAATCAGTGCCCATCCCCAATACATGCCAGTGCCATCAGTGATGCCTATCAGTGCCACATATCAGTGCCCAGAAGTGCCACCTATCTGCCACCCATAAGTACCAATCAGTGCAGCCTTTCAGTGCCCATCAGTGTCGCTTCAGTGCCCATCAGTGCCCACCAGTGCCACCCATGAGTGCACATCAGTGCCACCTACCACTGCCCATCAGTGCCCATCAATGCCACCTTATCAGTGCCCGTCAGTGCCGCCTTATCAGTGTCCATCAGTGAAGGAGAAAACATACTTATTTATAACAGAAACAAAAGAAAAACTTTTATTTTTTTCAAAATTTTAGGTCTTTTTTTATTTGTTTAGCAAAAAATAAAAAACGAAGAGATGATCAAATACCACCACAAGAAGGCTCTATTTGTGAGAACAAAATGATAGAAAAAAATTCTGTTTCGGTACAGTGTAGCATGACCGCACAATTGTCATTTAAACAGCGACAGTGCTGAAAGCTGAAAATTGGCTTAGGCAGGAAGGGGCTGTAAGTGCTCTTTATTGAAGTAGTTAATAATAATAAAAAAAGGTAAACGTAGTCAAAACATAGCCAGAGTTCATGAACCAGAATGGATAGTCAGACAAGTCAAAACATCAGGGAGTCAGAGATGAGCGTAGTAGAACAGCAAGCAGGATCTGGAGCCAGAAGGAATGTCAGCCAAGGAAGTCTTTAGCAGGAACACAGGAGAGCATCTCTACAAATGTGACCAAGGCGAAGGCAGAGATCATCTGGGCTGGATGGCTTAAGTAGGCAGGGCTGACGAGCAGGATATCATCAACAGGTTAGTCACTGTGGAGAGATAGGAGCTGGCAATTAGCCGACAGCTGAGTGGCCAGCTCAGAGAAGGAAGGGCTGAGCCAGCCCTTACACATTTCCACATCTTTATTACATTTTGTTAATAAACCCCCCCCCCCCCCCCATCATATCTGGGAGACCAAGGAGAGGCAGACGTTCCCATGGCACTGTGAGGGGGCCAGCAGCGTATGTGTCCACAGGCAAAGGTGGACGTGGTCCGTCCTAAGGCAGGGCATCATTTGTCATCTGTTTAGTGAAGTTGCCCGTGCCATCCAGCCACAGCATGCAGAAGAGGTGGTAGACTGGCTAACTAAACCATCATTCTCTTCATCCTCCGTCACCCAAGCAGAGACTAGTGCACAGTCCACTGCAGCTGCCAGAGTGGATTATTCTGCCTCCTTGTCCACAGCATCAGGCATTGAGGAGTCTGCTGAGTTATTTGAACACAGTGTCAGCGACTTGCTCCTTGACGATGCACAGCCATTACTTGATTCAGATGTTGGTTCTGAGGTTGAGGAAGGTAGGAACATGAGCCTACAGACAGGGGAGAACACTGGTAAACAACAAATTGGCAGTCATGTTCCCCCAGCCACAGCGTATTGCCAAGTTGTCTCCAGTGATAATGAGGATGGAGGGGATGATAATGATGAGGTCACGGATGCGACTTGGGTGCCGGATAGAGCAGAGGAGGAAAGTGAGGGTGAGTCACAACCTCAGAGGGGCAGCCATCATGGAAGAGAAGAGAGCAGCCACCTTATTCCACTAGATTGTGGAGCTGTTATCTCCCGCCACACTTCCCACAGCTCAGCTGTGCCTTTTTTAGCACATGTGCAGCCGATCGTACTGTTGCAATTTGCAAACTTTGCCTCAAGCACACCGAGCATAGGGAAAACACCAGCCATTTGGGTACCACATGCTTGACAAGGCATTTAACCTCCCATCACTCAGTCCATTGGCAAGAGCACCTGAAAGCCACACAAAAGGGATGCAATTCTGCTCCTCCTCACTCCTCACCTTTCCGGTCTATCCCTGCTATACCTCATGACCTCTCAGCAGCCTCCACTGACAGGGATGATCGTATAGCGCAGGGTGTCCCAGGTCCTTGCAGCACGTCAGCCAGAAGCACATCACCAGCTGTAGACTACAGCAGGCAAATTTCTCATCCCCATCTGCTGCAGAGAAAAAAAATATATAGTCACTGCCACCCACAGACCTAGTGTCTAAATTCAATCTTGTCAAAGCTGCTGGCTTTACAACTCCTGCCTTTCCGTCTGGTGGATTCTGCCCCCTTACGTAAATTTGCAGAATGTGCTGTACCACAATGGCATGTTCCCAGTCGCTATTCCAGCTCTCTACCATCAAGTGGAAGGCATTGTTGTGTCATCCTTGGGCAAGGCAGTCAGCCGCAAGGTCCACGTTACTGCTGACAGCATCATCAGGGACGATATATTTTGTTCACAGCACACTGGGTAACTCTGCTTGCAACTCGGAAGGATGCAGGACCGGGCTCAGTGCTGTAGCTTGTTGTGCCGCCATGTCTCCATACAGCTAGTGATAATGATGCAGGATTTGTCAGCTCCACCCCCTCCTCTGCTGAATTGTCGCATAAACTACAAGTACCCCCTAAGCATTCAAGGGGCTATTCAATGAGCAATGAGTCAGGCTGAAAGGTTCCATGCTGTGCTTCAGCTGGTCTGTGTAGGGCACAGGAGCTACACCGGAGCAGAGATTCTGGCATCTTTGCAGGGGCAGGCCAGCTGGAGCCAGGACTGGTGGTGTGTGATAATGGCAAAAACCTCCTGTCCACCCTTAGACAGGGAAAGTTGACAAGTTGCCTGGCACATATCCTCAATTTGGTGGTGCAGCATTTTTTTAAATGGGTACCTAGGGTTGGAAGATCTACTGAGACAGGCCAGAAGTCTGTAGCCATTTCAGGCGGTCATACACCACCAGTGCTCGGTTGGCTGAAATTCAGCGGGAAATCCACCTGCCCATAAGCCACCTGATTTGTGACATGCCCACCAGGTGGAACTCGACTTTGGCAATGCTGCAGCGGCTGCACATGCAACAGGGAGCCGTCAACGAGTACCTGTGTGAGTATGGCACAACAACAGGCTCAGGCCGGCTCTTCTTTTTTTCCCACGCCAATGGCTGTTGATAAAGGATGCATGCACTGTACTGTCACCATTTGGGGAGGCCACAAGGATGGTGAGCCATGACAATGCATGCATCAGTGACACAATCCCTGTTGTGTTCCTTCTGGAGCAGACTCTGGGTTGCATTATGGACAGGGCACTCTAAGCAGAGCAACGGGAGAAGAAGGAGGATGTCATGAGGGCTCCATCCGTGGCCGGCGACCTGGTGATCCTGCCAGTAATCGGCGCCTCAGTATCTCTGGTTCCCGTTCTCGGCTGCCATTGCGCATGCGCGAGCGCGCGCGTGCACGCGCGCGCCCGCAGACGAGGGCGAGCGTGCGCGGACGGGTGCGCGCCTCCATTGGCGCCAGTGAGGCTATTTAAACCCTCCTGTGACTGACGGTCCCCGCTGTCTGCTCTACAACGTTCTGTGTTTGAAACCTGATCTGAAGTCTGTTTACCTGTATCTGACCCGGCTATCCTTGACCATCCGCTCTGTCCCTGTGTATCGACCTTGGCTTGTCTTTGACCATCCTCTTGTTTGCTCCATCTGTACCGTGCTGCCAGCCTGATATCTGACCCGGCCTGCCTGACCATTCCAGAGCCAGCTTACCTGTTGCACCAGTCTGCATACAGATACAAGTCTGCCTGTTGTTCCAGTCTGCACACAGATACAAGTCTGCCTGTTGTTCCAGTCTGCATACAGATACAAGTCTGCCTGTTGTTCCAGTCTGCATACAGATCCAGCTTACCTGTTGTACCAGTCTACATACAGATCCAAGTCTGCCTGTTGTTCCAGTCTGCACACAGATCCAGCTTACCTGTTGTTCCAGCCTGCATACAGTTCCAAGTCTGCCTGTTGTTCCAGTCTGCACACAGATCCAGCTTACCTGTTGTCCCAGCCTGCATACAGATCCAAGTCTGCCTGTTGTTCCAGTCTGCACACAGATCCAGCTTACCTGTTGTTCCAGCCTGCATACAGATCCAAGTCTGCCTGTTGTTCCAGTCTGCATACAGATCCAGCTTACCTGTTGTTCCAGTCTGCACACAGTTCCAGCTTACCTGTTGTTCCAGTCTGCATACAGATCCAAGTCTGCCTGTTGTTCCAGTCTGCCTACAGCTACCTACTTACCTCATCCGCTGAGCTTATCCAGGAAGCTCTTGTACCGGTCTGACCATTCCTGCCAGGCACCTGTGCCCCTCCTGACTCCTGGTCCTACTGTCCCATCATCAGGGGACCGGCGAGCGGGAGCCGCAAGGGAGGCCCTTCTCTGCTAATCAGACTCACCACCACCAGGGAGCGTGACAGTAGCAGACAGCCATGTCTGAGTCTGAGCAGGGGGCCTCTCCTATGGAAGGACTGTGCCAACACCTGGCAGGACTGACCGAGGCGGTAAAGAATCTCCAGCAGGGGTACACCCGGTTGGAAGAACGGGTGCTGGCTTTACCACCAACAGCCCCATCTGGAGGAAGTCCAGGACCATCAGTGGTAATGCTCCCTCCAGAGCCCCGGGTACCAATCCCTGAGAGATTCTCGGGTGCCCGCAACCTCTTTCGGGACTTCCGTAACTCCTGTGAACTGTTCTTTGCACTACAGCCACGTACTTTTTCCCTGGAAGCCACCAAGGTGGGCTTCGTGATCTCCTTACTCTCCGGAGACCCGCGGACCTGGGCCCACCGCCTCCTAGAGCAGAAAGACCCCGCACTGGCCGGTCTTAATTCATTTTTTGACACCATGGCCCAACTCTATGAAGACCCCCAACTCGCTGCCACCGCGGAGACCACTCTGCGCGCCCTCCAGCAGGGGCGAAGGCCTGTGGAAGACTATGTCGCGGACTTTAGGCGCTGGGGTGCGGATACCCAGTGGAACGACGCGGCCCTGCGTCACCAGTTCCGCCTAGGACTTTCTGAGGCACTAAAAGATGAGCTGGCGAGAGTTGGGGTACCCCAGACCCTGGACACTCTGATCAACCTGGTCATCCAGATTGACCGACGACTAAGGGAGCGCAGGTCGGAACGTGCATCCGGTTTCCCTCGTCCTACCTGGATGCTCTCCAAGTCACCTGCAGACTGGCTCGGCCCAGCGGTCTGTAACCCTCCCTGATTCCTCCGAGCCCATGCAGTTAGGGCTCTTGAGGCCTTCTCTAACTTCTGAGGAACGGCAACGTCGTCGGGTCAACAACTTGTGCCTCTACTGTGGTGAGCCTGGGCACTACGTAAGGAACTGTCCGGCCAAGGCTCGTAAGTGCCCTCTCATGCCTACTTGCTCCATGGACTCCTCAACCCAGGTCTCCTCTCACCTTGCCCTTTCTGTCTCGTTACAGCTTCCGGGAAGAATCCTTCAGGTACCCGCCATTATTGATTCCGGGGCATGCAGCTGTTTCATGGACTCTTCCTTCGCTGCCCAACACCGGATCTCCCTCCAGTCTAAATCCCAGGGACTGTCAGTTTACCTGGCGGATGGCTCCTCCATCCGTTCAGGCCCGGTTACGCAAGAGACCATCCCACTGCCCATGACCATCTCGGACAACCATCAGGAACTTCTTTGCATGGACATTATTTCCTCTCCTTTATCCCCTATAATCCTGGGCATGCCGTGGCTGAAGGCCCACAACCCAGTCATCGACTGGGCCACTGGGATGGTTACCTTCTCCTCTCAGTATTGTCAGATGTCTTGCAGACCTTCTAATTCCTCCCAGCTGGCTACTCTGCTAAGTGGGGACTCTGAGATGGACCTCCGTCGGGCTATTCCCCAGGCCTACCACGACTATCTAGACGTCTTCAGCAAACAGGCAGCAGAGGTGCTCCCTCCTCACAGGGCTTATGATTGCCCAATTGAACTGTTCCCTGGAGCAGAGATCCCCTTTGGAAGGGTCTTCCCCCTGACAGAAGTGGAGCAAGGCAAGTTGAAAGAGTACATTGAGGAGAACCTCCGAAAAGGCTTCATCCGCCCATCTACCTCTCCTGCGGGCGCAGGCATATTTTTCGTGGAGAAAAAAGATCACACCCTTCGGCCCTGTGTGGACTATAGGGAGTTGAACAACATTACGGTCAAGAACCGTTACCCTCTCCCGTTGGTCCCTGAACTCTTCCAGAGGCTTGGCACGGCCACCATCTTCACGAAGCTTGACCTACGGGGGGCTTACAATTTGGTCCGGATTAAAGATGGGGATGAGTGGAAGACGGCCTTTCGGACACGGTATGGGCATTACGAGTATCTCGTGATGCCCTTCGGCCTGTGCAATGCCCCCGCAACCTTTCAATACTTCATTAACGACGTACTTCGGGACTTCCTGGACTTGTTTGCCGTGGTATATCTGGACGATATCTTGATTTTCTCCCCCTCTTTAGAGACCCATCGCAGACACGTCAAGGAGGTCCTGGGACGGCTCCGTATCCACGGTCTGTATGCCAAGGCAGAGAAATGCCAGTTTGAACAGGAGAGTATCCCCTTCCTTGGGCTAATCATCTCAAGTACAGGCATCAAAATGGACCCCCAGAAGATCTCTGCCATCTTGGAATGGCCCACTCCGGCAGACAAAAAGGGCATCCAACGGTTCATTGGCTTTGCCAATTTTTACCGTAAGTTTATCAGGGGGTTCTCCGCCATTGTGGCGCCTATCACCCAACTGACCAAACAAGGGACCCGGTTCCGGTGGTCTTCCGAGGCCCAGGAGGCCTTTGATGCCCTTAAAACTCTGTTTACCTCGGCACCCATCCTCAGGCATCCGGACTCCTCTCTACCCTTCACCTTGGAGGTTGATGCCTCCGAGATCGCGGTGGGTGCCATCCTATCCCAGAGACAGGGGGACAAGTCCCTGCTGCACCCGGTCGCCTTCTTCTCCCGCAAGCTGTCCTCGGCCGAGAGGAACTATGATGTGGGCGACCGAGAACTACTGGCAATCAAGGCTGCCCTGGAAGAATGGCGATACCTCCTGGAGGGGGCCTCTCACCCCATTCTAATATTCACCGACCATAAGAATCTGGAATACTTGAAGTCAGCTAAGAGACTGAAACCCAGACAAGCCAGATGGGCACTTTTCTTTTCCCGATTTACTTTCCATGTGACATACCGGCCCGGATCCAAGAATGTCAAACCAGATGCCCTGTCTAGGATGTACCACAAGCACCAGGAAGAAGATCCCCCTGACACTATTCTGGCCCCTGGAAACTTTCTCCTTCTTCAAGAGGACTTACTGTCCAAATTCAAACGTGCCTCAGCAGGGCAAAGGCCCACTTCCGAAACCCAGCTACAGGAGAAGGATGGCCTATTCTGGTACGGGGACAAGATCTACACCCCGGAACAACTCCGGGTAACAACTATGGAGCTGTGCCATGACCACGCCTTGGCCGGTCACTTCGGTGTCACTAAGACCACCGACTTGGTACAGCGTACCTTCTGGTGGCCTCAACTACGGGCTGACTGTAAAAAATTTGTGGACACCTGCCCCACCTGCATCCGGAACAAGAATCCCAAAACCAGGGCCTGGGGTCTCCTTAAACCCCTGTCTGTCCCAGATCGTCCCTGGAGGATGATCTCCCTAGATTTTATTGTGGAGTTACCCCCAGCAGAAGGCCACACGACGATCTTTGTGATCGTCGATCGGTTATCCAAGATGGCTCACTTCATCCCCATGAAGGGCACCCCCTCGGCTCCAGAGACGGCACGGGCCTTTATTAGGGAAATTGTCCGCCTTCATGGGGTCCCGGCTAACATCGTCTCGGATCGAGGGGTGCAATTCACCTCTCGATTCTGGAGGTCCCTGTGCCAGTCCTTGGATATCGAACTCTCTCTCTCCTCTGCGTACCACCCTCAGTCCAATGGGCAGACGGAGCGGACTAATCAGACCCTAGAGCAGTACCTGCGCTGCTTTTCCTCCTTCGCCCAAGATGACTGGATCTCCCTTCTGCCCCTGGCCGAGTTCGCATATAACAACGCCACCCACTGCGCCACCAAACAGACTCCCTTTTTCGCCAACTATGGGTACCACCCGGCATTTCTGCCTAACTCACTTCCTGACTGCACTGTGCCAGCAGTCCAAGAGCGAATCCAGTTCTTTTCCACCAACAACCAACTTCTTCAGGAGACCATGACTAGGACCCAGGAGTACAACAAAACCGTATTTGACAAAAAGAGACGGGGGGAACTGGTGCTTGTCCCGGGCGAAACTGTATGGCTATCCACCTCTAACCTAAAACTGGCTTGCCCTTCACGGAAACTGGGCCCCAAGTTCTTGGGCCCCTTCCCGGTCAAGAGGAGGATCAACGAGGTGGCTTATGAATTAGAACTTCCAGATTCTTTGAAGATTCACCCGGTCTTCCATGTGTCATTACTGAAGCCCTCGATTAGTAACCCTTTCCCCAACCGGAGGGCCATCCCTCCTGATCCAGTCATGGTGGACGGGGAAGAGGAGTTCGAGGTGGAAGCCATCCTTAATGTCAGAAGAAGGCAGAACCAGAACCAGTTCCTAATCAAGTGGAAGGGGTACGGCCCCGAGGAGAACTCCTGGGAGCCCGAGGAGAACATCCACGCTAAGAGTCTAGTCCAGTCTTTTAAGAGAGCCCATCCTGAGAAATTTGCCCCGAGGGGCATCCGGAGGCTGCCCCTTAGGGGGGGGCAATGTCATGAGGGCTCCATCCGTGGCCGGCGACCTGGTGATCCTGCCAGTAATCGGCGCCTCAGTATCTCTGGTTCCCGTTCTCGGCTGCCATTGCGCATGCGCGAGCGCGCGCGTGCACGCGCGCGCCCGCAGACGAGGGCGCGCGTGCGCGGACGGGTGCGCGCCTCCATTGGCGCCAGTGAGGCTATTTAAACCCTCCTGTGACTGACGGTCCCCGCTGTCTGCTCTACAACGTTCTGTGTTTGAAACCTGATCTGAAGTCTGTTTACCTGTATCTGACCCGGCTATCCTTGACCATCCGCTCTGTCCCTGTGTATCGACCTTGGCTTGTCTTTGACCATCCTCTTGTTTGCTCCATCTGTACCGTGCTGCCAGCCTGATATCTGACCCGACCTGCCTGACCATTCCAGAGCCAGCTTACCTGTTGCACCAGTCTGCATACAGATACAAGTCTGCCTGTTGTTCCAGTCTGCACACAGATACAAGTCTGCCTGTTGTTCCAGTCTGCATACAGATACAAGTCTGCCTGTTGTTCCAGTCTGCATACAGATCCAGCTTACCTGTTGTACCAGTCTACATACAGATCCAAGTCTGCCTGTTGTTCCAGTCTGCACACAGATCCAGCTTACCTGTTGTTCCAGCCTGCATACAGTTCCAAGTCTGCCTGTTGTTCCAGTCTGCACACAGATCCAGCTTACCTGTTGTCCCAGCCTGCATACAGATCCAAGTCTGCCTGTTGTTCCAGTCTGCACACAGATCCAGCTTACCTGTTGTTCCAGCCTGCATACAGATCCAAGTCTGCCTGTTGTTCCAGTCTGCATACAGATCCAGCTTACCTGTTGTTCCAGTCTGCACACAGTTCCAGCTTACCTGTTGTTCCAGTCTGCATACAGATCCAAGTCTGCCTGTTGTTCCAGTCTGCCTACAGCTACCTACTTACCTCATCCGCTGAGCTTATCCAGGAAGCTCTTGTACCGGTCTGACCATTCCTGCCAGGCACCTGTGCCCCTCCTGACTCCTGGTCCTACTGTCCCATCATCAGGGGACCGGCGAGCGGGAGCCGCAAGGGAGGCCCTTCTCTGCTAATCAGACTCACCACCACCAGGGAGCGTGACAGAGGACTTCCTTTCCTCTCAAGGCCCACTTTATGCAGATGCCATTCTTCTTACGCTACAGAACACACAAGAGGAGAGGGAGGAGGAGGATTCTGGCAGCTTTGGAGGCATTGAAGCAGAGCAAGACGTATGTAAACCCTTAACTGATGGTTTTCCATCCAAAGAATCCTTGGGAGTAGTACGTGGCTTGGAGGAGGCAGTTACAGATACTATAATCCTCAGTGAACCCGAGGAGTCTGCTTCTCATGACTCCGCAAACTTGCGGTGCATGGGCTCCCGCTTTCTTCAAAGCCTGCGAAAGGACCCGAGAATACGTGGCATCAAGAAGAAGGATGACTATTGGTTGGAAACCCTCCTTGACCACCGCTACAAGGGGAAAGTCTTGGAACTCATCCCATCCCCAAAGAGGGAGCAGAAGATGAAACCTCTCAAGGACACCTTAAAGAGGAGTTTATGTAACTCCTTTCCTATCTCTAGTAGGTTACAGTCTGGTGGAAAATGTAGTTTTGAGGCTTCTGTTGGTCAAGAGAAGAGCGGTGGAGAAGAGGGTCGCCTCAGTGATGACTTTCAAAATATTTTTAGTCTTCGGAGCCCAGGGCTGTCAGCTTTCACATCCCATCGGCAGCATCTTCCTCATATGGTGGGAGATTATCTAGGGGTGAAAACAGATATGGAGCGCTTTCCAGTTGATGATCCACTGGGTTACTGGGTCATGAGAATAGACCACTGGCCAGAACTTGTTGTCATGAATCTGCAGTAATACCTTTATGCTCTGTCTGTCTGCTTACCTCTGGTCTGTGTATCAGTCTTAGGGCCTGCACTTTCACACCTGCATGGTTAAGTAATCTTCCCTCAGCATGGCTCCACCCTAGCCTCTACAGGATACACTATTCAACTCCGTGCTGTCCAAGCCTGCCTTGGCCGAGCAATATTGTGTGTTTGGCTTTCTATGTGCTTCTTGTCATGTGCTCTACGTCTGTTTCTGTTTACCGATCTTGGCTTGTTCTGTGACTATCCCTGCCTGCTTGTTACCCCAACCTTTGGCACGTTCTTTGTCTATCCTTGTCTGCTAGTTGCCCTGACCTTTGGCATTTCTTCTGACTATCCCTTGTTGTTCTGGACTGCTGCTTCCTCTCTATCCTCCAGTAGCCTACCATGAGCTGGGAGACCCTGGGGGCCACAACCTGGAGCCAGTTGCATCTCAGTCTATCCTCACCACTAGAGGCTCTGGTGAACACCTGCTGGCACTTAGACTCCGTGCCCTGGGGAATCCTATGCACTAGCTCCCAGTGGGATCCGTGTTGGTGTTCCAGTGGACCTGCTTTCCTGAAACACCCAGAGTTTCATCTGCAGCAGTCAGACATAGGGTCCACTACCTTAGTGCACTCCTGACCCCAACGGTGTGCATCTGTCACCTGGCCTCACGTGACCTGACACTTGTCCAGTATGCAATAGAGCTGCTGGGCTGCTCTGCATCCAGCGTGCTTTCCAAACGGGCATTTAGTGCTGCTGGAGGTTTTGTGACAGATAAGAGAGCACTTCTGTCCACAGACTCCATGGACCGGCTAACATTTTTAAAAATGAGTCAGTCCTGGATTAGCAGCAGCTAAGCCCCTAATGCCGATGTTGCTGATTAAGTGCTTTCTGGATCTTGAAGGCTGCCTAGCTTTGTGGGTGTTGATTTCATCTGGAAGACATATTTATGTGTAGGTTTCATGGGCACATTTAAACACCCAAGTACCAATTTTTCTGCACCTGTTTGACAGGTGCATATCATTGCAGTTTTTGACAGCAAGGCCAATTCTTGCTTTCATCAAGAGTACCTCTATAGGGTTATGGTGTGAAGGAACCACCGACACCCAAAGACAAATTTTTCTGCGCTCGTTTGACAGGTGCATATTATTGCAATTTTTGACAGCAAGGACAATTCTTGCTTTCATCCAGAGTACCTGTATAGGGTTACGGTGTGAAGGCACCACCAACACCCAAAGACCAATTTTTCCGCACCTGTCTGACAAGTGCATATCACTACACTTTTTGACTGCAAGGCAAATTCTTGCTTTCATCAAGAGTACCTGTATAGGATTACGGTGTGAAGGCACCACCGACACCCAAAGACCAATTTTTCCACAGCTGTTTGACAGGTACACATTATTTACACTTTTGACAGCAGGGCCAATTCTTACTTTCGTAAAGAGTACCTGTATAGGGTTAATAAGGCACCACCAACCCTGAAAGACCAATTTTTCCACACCAATTAATTATTTTGAAAGTCTGCGAAAGAGACACCAGAATGTATCCAAAAAAATCTCTAATCTTGTTCCAAGTGCACTAAATTGTGGCCTCATTATACAGACTGGCTCCCCAAGCTGTTGTTTATAAAACAGAGAAAGCTTGAATTGAAAATTACATTTTTTTGGCTTTATAAATGTCATTATTGCTGCAGCAGGCTCTATACATGGTACAAATGTGCCAAATTACAGGCAGACTAAGGGGACCCCCCCAGGCACTGTATTTAAAGGTAGTTTTTATTGTTATTTCCCATATTACTTGCATATATCCCTTAAAAATAGACACTTTTTGATTTCTCCAGTTCGGGTCCCATAGACTTCAATGGGGTTCGTTATTCGGTTCTGAACTTTTGCAATGTTCTAAAGTCCTGCCACAAACCGAACAGGGGGTCGTTCGGCCCATCCCTACTTTCCAGGAGCAGTGCATCATGGTTTGATATAGCTAGGGGTCTATTTTTCCTAACAGAAACTTTAATCAAACCCTCCCTATTGCATGCTGAGGAAAAATTGTGTTTATTACTTCCCAAGTTATATATGCTGTCATGTTAGGTGTATCATTACTGCTCACTGACTGGCTGCTAGAGGTTATAGCACATATTATGGCTCACTGTTTATTTTCTAGATATTACAGCACATGACTTCTGCTTGTTGATTGGTTGCTTGAGATTACTGTACATCAATACTGCTCACTAATTGATTGCTAGAGCTTACTGGACATCTATACCACTTACTAATTGGTTGCTAGAAGTTACTGCACATTCATTGGTTCCTAGAGGTTAGTGCACAGCATTACTGCTCTCTGATTGGTTGCTAAAGGTTACAGCACATCGCCTCCTCACTGCCTGCACACCATGGACTGGGAGGTGAGGGGACCCATTAATAGACAGAAAACTCCTAGGAATCCTAGGACTCCTGGAATAAGTGGCAATGCTGGGGGAGGGTGGGATCATTGGCAATGCTGGGGTGGTTGATGGGATCAGTGGGAGTGGTAGGGGGATGGGATTAGTTAGGAGGCAATACACTGTGACAAATTCTGAATCATGTAGAGCAAAGCTGTAAATCGTTGTTAAGTATATAGTGGAGATTATACCAACATAATGGGGGATTTACAATGATCACCAATGTGAGGGGGGGATTTACACTGATCATCAATGTGAGCGGGAATTTGCACTGACCACCATGTAATGGGGGATTTTACGCCACCCACCAATAGAAAAGAGGAGGAGAGGAGATTTGTACTGACCACCAATGTAAGATGACACTTCTACACCGACCACCAATGTTAGGGGGGATTTACACTGATCACCAATGTAAAGGAGGATTTACACCAGGGGTCTCAAACTGGTCGGCCCTCCAGCTGTTGCAGTACTACAAGTCCCATGATGCATTGCAAGCTGACAGTTACAAGCATGACTCCCATAGGCAGAGGCATGATGGGACTTGTAGTTCATCAACAGCTGGAGGGCCGCCAGTTTGAGACCCCTGATTTACACTGACCACCAGTTTAAGGACAATTCTGCACTTACCACCAATGTAAAGGGAAATGTATACTGATCCCCAATGTTATGAAGATTTTACACAGACAGCCAATGTAATGTTTTTTTTTTACATCAACAGGCAATAAAGGGGGATTTCTATACTGGCCACTAATGTAGGGGGGATTTACACCCACCAATTTAAAGGGAGGGTTCTACATGGACCACCAATGTAAGGGAGGGTTTGAAACTGACCACAAATGCAAGTTTCTACACTGGCCACCAATATAATGGGGATTTACACTGATCACTAATGTAATAGGAGGATTCACAGTAACCACCAATGTAAAGAGGGATTTACAGTGACCACCAATGTGAGGGGGGCCTTCACACTAGTCACTAGTGTGAATGAAAGGATTATACACCAAGCCCCAATGTAATGAGGAGATTTACACTGACCACCAATGTAACTGAGAAATTTAGCCTGGGTTCACATTTTTGTGTGTCGGTAATACAGGCAAAATCGCTTTCCTGACACCACAGAAACATGCTGCCCTTTAGCAGATACACAGAAGTGCCATTAATTGTTAATGACACCCTCATGCATTGGCTGAGATGTGCGTATTCACATGCACCAGAATTCAGGGTGCTGTAGCACCATGTTCTTTTGAAGAAGGGTTCCACCTCCAATTTGCTTACCTTTGCAGAACAGGCTAATGTTAGGCCTAAAGGGGTTGTAAAGGTTTTTTGTTTTTTCACCTTAATGCATCCTATGCATTAAGGTGAAAAAACACCTTGCTGTCATGGGCCCCCCAGCCCCCCCATTTTATTTACATGAGCCCTTTCACCTGCTGTGCACGTCCCCTGGCATCCTCTTCTCCACTGAGTCTGGCCGTTGATTGGCGCTGCTGTCAATCACATCCAATGACACGGCCGTTGGGTGGGGAGGGACCGAGTCATACACTTGGCATCTATGGACGCCAAGTGTATGACACGGGAGCGCACCCGCAAGCTAATTCCCTCGGGAAAGAGCTTCCCAGAGGGGATTAGCTTTAGTGGGGAGGAGCCGAGACAGCCGCCGTGGAACCCCAGAACAGCAGAATCGGGCCACTCTGTGCAAAACGAACTGCACAGTAGAGGTAAGTATAACACGTTTGTTATTTAAAAAAAAATAAAACAAACCTATACAACCACTTTAATGACTATAGTTGTAGGCAGGACTTTCAAGCATGCTCCTTTACCTCCCAAGTGGGCAGCATTTAGCAGAAGTGATGGTAGATATGACCTCAGGGGGACATGATATACATATGAATGCTTCCTCTATTTACATATCAATGCAGCGATGGGCAACTATTTACATATTAATGCCACCTCTATTTACATATCAATGCAGGTTATTTACATGTAAACACAAGGTCTGCAGGTGAGTCATCTGTAAATGGCAATAGGGCACAGCTGGGAAGCAACAGAACTTTACACTGAGATATCAGGACACAGCACAGGACTAAAACTTCAAGGGATAAGGGAATTTAAACTGGGATTGCTGGAAAGAATGAGGCAGCTGCTTTGGGCCCTATAACAATGATGGGGCCTAGGGCAGCTGCCCCTTTTGCCCTGCCTTAAAAATGGTCCTGCTGATGAGGCTGCACTGATGGGCACTGATAGGCTGCACTGATGGGGCTGCACAGATGGGTACTGATACGCTTTATGGTAATGTTTTTAAAGTTGTTGTTAATAATATGATTTTTAAAACAGCTTACCTGTAAAATCCTTTTCTTGGAGTACATCACTGGACACAGAGCCATAGTAGTTACTATGTGGTTATAGGCCACCTTCAGGTGATGGACACTTGCACACCCTAAAACAGGAAGTTCACTCCCTATATAACCCCTCCCACTACTGGGAGTACCTCAGTTTTGTAGCAAAGCAATATACGTGTATTAGAAGAGGGGAGGGACCTCTGTGTCCCATGATGTACTCCAAGAAAATTATTTTATAGGTAAGCTGTTATAAAAATCCTATTTTCTTTATTGTACATCACAGGACACAGAGCCATAGTAGTTACTATGTGGGATGTCCCAGAGCAATGCCAACTGAGGGGAGGGAGACACAACAAAAAAACATGAGACTAGAGGACTTATACTGCTACCTGCAGCACACTACGCCCAAAGGCAATATCCTCACACCATTTTACATCCACCTGATAGAATCTGGTAAATGTATGGACTGAAGACCAAGTTGCGGCCTTGCAGATTTGAGCCATGGAAGCTTGGTGATGCACTGCCCACGAAGCACTAACAGCCCTAGTGGAGTACGCTTTGATTTGAAAGGGTGGAATTTTGCTCTTCAAACCATAAGCTTGAGCAATTACTTGCCGAATCCATTTAGAAATAGTAGATTTCAATGCTGCCTGTCCCCTTTTAGGACCTTCAGGCAACACAAACAAAACATCTGTTTTTCGAATCTGAGTAGTCGCCTTCAAGTAGACTTTAACTGCTCTCACCACATCCAGAGAATGTGGTGACTTCTCTTCCGTAGAAAAGGGTTCTGGAAAAAATGAAGTTTGAACAATATCCTGGTTTAAATGAAAACCTGGCACTACCTTCGGAAGAAAGTTAGGAAGCGGACACAATACCACCTTATCCTTGTGAATAATTAAATATCGCTCTTTACAAGAAAAAGCAGCCAACTCCGATACCCTTCTTGCAGAAAATATGGCTACCAGAAAAATGAGTTTCCTTGTCAAAAGAACCAAGGGAATATGCCGTATCGGCTCAAAAGGCTGTTTCTGCAATGCCGACAGAACTAAATTCAATTCCCAAGGGTTCAGGGGTGACCTAACCGGAGGATTAAGCCACGTTACCCCCTGAATAAAGCTATGAACCAGAGAATGCAAAGCAAGTGGTCGTTGAAATGATACCGACAAAGCAGAGACCTGGCCTTTGATAGTACTCAAGGCCAGCTTCATTTCTAACCCCATCTGCAGAAAGTCAAGGATTCTACCTATGACATACTTCCTGGGGTGCCAACCCTTGGATTCACACGAGGAGACATATGCCTTCCAGACTCTATAATATATGATTCTGGAGGCTGGCTTCCTTGCATTAATCGAGGTAGATACCACTGAACCTGATAGCCCACGCTTCTTCAGAATGTGGGGCTCAATAGCCAAACAGTTAAATTTAGTGTTTGTAAGGTAGGATGGAATACCGGACCTTGAGAAAGAAGGTCTGAACGTGGTGGTCAGTGGCAGTGCGTGCATAGAGGGCGCAGGAGCGCCGCCCCCCCTCTCCTGCACCGCTCTATCACCAATAGATAGATTCATGCATTGCATGAATCTATCTATTGTCACTGCTGCCGCCCCCTATTCAGGTGTCCGGCCCCTGATCGGGCGTCGGGCATCTGAATTACAGCGGGGGGGGGGGGGGGTGTTTCTGGAAGCGCCCTATTAGAGCTGTAAAGCTCTAATAGGGGACCTTATTAGAGCGGTGTGCTCTAATAGGCTTCCCTAAGTGTAAACAGCGGGCGCACTGCTGTGCGTTCGCTGATTACACAGTATTGTGTTAGAGAAGCGAATACATCGCTTCCCTAACACAGACCCGCCTCTCAGCCAATCAGGTTGCCATGTCTGTTACCTGTAACCTGATTGGCTGAAGTCACAGGCGCTGTGATTGGACGCTAGGCGTCCAATCATAGCAGAAGACAGGAGGAGCGCGGGAGAAGAAGACATCGGACGATGAGACACCGCTCGCCGCCTGATGCCGTCACCAGCTGCACACCGAGACAAGGTAAGTGCAGAGGGCAGGCAGGGGGCACAGTGGCAGCACTTGAAGGGGCACAGTGGCAGCACTTGAAGGGGCACAGTGGCACTTGAAGGGGCACAGTGGCAGCACTTGGAGGGGCACAGTGGCAGCACTTGAGGGGCACAGTGGCAGCACTTGAAGGGGCACAGTGGCAGCACTTGAGGGGCACAGTGGCAGCACTTGAGGGGCACAGTGGCAGCACTTGAAGGGGCACAGTGGCAGCACTTGAGGGGCACAATGGCAGCACTTGGGGCACAATGGCAGCACTTGGGGCACAGTGGCAGCACTTGAGGGGCACAGTGGCAGCACTTGGGGCACAATGGCAGCACTTGGGGGAACAGTGGCAGCACTTGGAGGGGCACAGTGGCAGCACTTGGAGGGGCACAGTGGCAGCACTTGAGGGGCACAGTGGCAGCACTTGAGGGTCACAGTGGCAGCACTTGAAGGGGCACAACTGCTGCGAATACATCGCTTCCCTAACACAGACCCGCCTCTCAGCCAATCAGGTTGCCAGGTCTGTTACCTGTAACCTGATTGCCTGAAGTCACAGGCGCTGTGATTGGACGCTAGGCGTCCAATCATAGCAGAAGACAGGAGGAGCGCGAGAGAAGAAGACATCGGACGATGAGACACCGCTCGCCGCCTGACGCCGTCACCAGCTGCACACCGAGACAAGGTAAGTGCAGAGGGCAGGCAGGGGGCACAGTGGCAGCACTTGAAGGGGCACAGTGGCAGCACTTGGAGGGGCACAGTGGCAGCACTTGAGGGGCACAGTGGCAGCACTTGGGGCACAATGGCAGCACTTGGGGCACAATGGCAGCACTTGGGGCACAGTGGCAGCACTTGAAGGGGCACAGTGGCAGCACTTGAGGGGCACAGTGGCAGCACTTGAAGGGGCACAGTGGCAGCACTTGGGGCACAATGGCAGCACTTGGGGCACAATGGCAGCACTTGGGGCACAGTGGCAGCACTTGGGGCACAGTGGCAGCACTTGAGGGGCACAGTGGCAGCACTCGGGGCACAATGGCAGCACTTGGGGCACAATGGCAGCACGATGACGATGATGAGACACCGCTCGCCGCCTGACGCCGTCACCAGCTGCACACCGAGACAAGGTAAGTGCAGAGGGCAGGCAGGGGGCACAGTGGCAGCACTTGAAGGGGCACAGTGGCAGCACTTGGAGGGGCACAGTGGCAGCACTTGAGGGGCACAGTGGCAGCACTTGGG
This sequence comes from Lithobates sylvaticus, assembly GCA_028564925.1. Taxonomy (NCBI): domain Eukaryota; kingdom Metazoa; phylum Chordata; class Amphibia; order Anura; family Ranidae; genus Lithobates; species Lithobates sylvaticus. Next base: position 188,346,978 of record CM053027.1, on the reverse strand, counting down.
GCACAATGGCAGCACTTGAGGGGCACAGTGGCAGCACTTGGGGCACAATGGCAGCACTTGGGGCACAGTGGCAGCACTTGAAGGGGCACAGTGGCAGCACTTGAGGGGCACAGTGGCAGCACTTGAAGGGGCACAGTGGCAGCACTTGGGGCACCATGGCAGCACTTGGGGCACAATGGCAGCACTTGGGGCACAGTGGCAGCACTTGGGGCACAGTGGCAGCACTTGAGGGGCACAGTGGCAGCACTCGGGGCACAATGGCAGCACTTGGGGCACAATGGCAGCACTTGGGGCACAGTGGCAGCACTTGGGGCACAGTGGCAGCACTTGAGGGGCACAGTGGCAGCACTTGGGGCACAATGGCAGCACTTGGGGCACAGTGGCAGCACTTGCAGGGGCACAGTGGCAGCACTGGAGGGACACAGTGGCAGCACTGGAGGGGCACAGTGGCAGCACTTGAGGGGCACAGTGGCAGCACTTGAAGGGGCACAGTGGCAGAACTTCTGGGGCACAGTGGCAGCACTGGAGGGGCACAGTGGCAGCACTGGAGGGGCACAGTGGCAGCACTTGAGGGGCACAGTGGCAGCACTTGAAGGGGCACAGTGGCAGCACTTGGGGCACAATGGCAGCACTTGGGGCACAATGGCAGCACTTGTGGCACAGTGGCAGCACTTGGGGCACAGTGGCAGCACTTGAGGGGCACAGTGGCAGCACTTGGGGCACAATGGCAGCACTTGGGGCACAGTGGCAGCACTTGGGGCACAGTGGCAGCACTTGGAGGGGCACAGTGGCAGCACTTGGAGGGGCACAGTGGCAGCACTTGGGGCACAGTGGCAGCACGAGGGGCACAGTGGCAGCACTTGAGGGGCACAGTGGCAGCACTTGGGGCACAATGGCAGCACTTGGGGCACAGTGGCAGCGTTTGATGGGCACAGTGGCAGCATTTAATGGGCACAGTGGAAGCGTTTGATGGCACAGTGAGGCTGTTTGTTTGCGCCCCCCCAAAAATTTTGAGCACCAGCCGCCACTGGTGGTGGTAGTCCATGGGTCCCCTACCGCCATCCTTATGATCTCTGCATACCAGGATCTTCTGGGCCATGCTGGGGCCACAAGAATCACGACTTCCCTTCTTGCTTGATCCTGCAAAGAAGTTGTGGAAGCAGCAGAATAGGAGGGAATGCATAAATCAGAGAGAACTGATTCCATGGAAACACCAAGGCATCTGTTCTGCATGCTAGCGGATCCCTTGTTCTTGAGGCAAAAATGTTGATCTTTTGTTGAACCTGGATGCAAACAGATCTACGTCTGGGATCCCCCATCTTTGGCATATTGTCAGGAAGATATCGGGGTGAAGGGACCATTCTCCCGGGAACAACTGCTGGCAACTCAAGTAGTCCGCCTGCCAATTTTCTATTTCTGTAATGAAGACTGCCGACAGGCAAGGTACATTGTTTTCTGCCCAGGTTAGGATATGATTCACGACTTCTCGTGGCCCCTTAGTGATTGATATAGGCCACTGCTATAGCATTGTCGGATTGGATCCTGACAGGACAATTCCGTAACCTCAACGTCTAGGCCCTCAGGGCCAAGCGCGCTGCCTGAATGTCTAGAATGTTATTAGGTAAGGTCATTTCTGATCTGAACCATTTCCCTTGAACAGTCGCCTCTTCCAGGACAGCTCCCCAACCTGAAAGGCTGGCATCTGTTGTTACCACCTTCCAGGTAACTGGTAGGAAGGATTTTCCCTTCTGCAGATTCTTGGTTATCAACCACCAACTGAGGCTCCGGCGCACCCTTGGAGACAGACACATTGGGAAATCTAGAGCTTGGACCTTCTTGTTCCAAGCTGATAGGATACTGTTTTGCAGCAGCCTTGAATGAAACTGAGCATAAGGAACGGCCTTGAATGAAGCCACCATCTTTCCCAACAACCTCCTGCAATGTCGAATAGAAGGATTCTTCTTTGCCTTGACCACCTGAATCAGTTTCTTTATGGCACTGATCTTCGCCTGGGGCAAGAATACCATTTTCTGGGCTTTATCTATGATCAGACCAGTGGCATACTAAGTGGGGGGGGCGGGCCGCCCCGGGTGCCACACACTGGGGGGGTGTCAGGCCAGCGCCCTCCCCCTCTGACTGAAGAAGAGACAGCGCCGCGTGTTAGGCAGCAGCACCGCTCGCCTGAGGCAGTGGCATTGCGTGGGTGTGCGAGTGGCAGTGACCCGGGACCCGGCGCAACTATCCCCTTCTCTCTGTGGTCGCACCGTCGCGGACGGTTCCTATCAGTCTCGGCGGCGCCCCGGCTGTCATAGCCGAGCAGAGTGAAGCCGCCTCCCCCTCCTCCTGCATGCACAGCACTGTGACTGTGTAGACATAAAGGAGGAGGGGGAGGTGGCTTCACTCTGCTCGGCTATGACAGCTGCGGCGCTGCCGAGACTGTGTAGAACCGTTGTTGTGTGCCACAGAGAGAAGGGGATAGTTGCGCCGGGTGCCGGGTCACTGCCGACAGCGACAGGTGTCACTCGGGTGTGGCTCGCACCTCCCCCCGCAATGCCACTGCCTCTGCCTCTGCCTCTCTTTTCTGAGGTACATTATAGGTGGGGTCTTTACTCTGGGAGGGGTCTTTACTCTGGGGGGGGGTCTGTGCACTGTAGGGGGGGGTATGTGCACTGTAGGGGGGGTTCTGTGCTGTAGGGGGGGGGGGTTCTGTACTGTAGGGGGGTTCTGCACTGTAGGGGGGGGTTCTGCACTGTAGGGGGGTCATGCGCACTGTAGGGGGTCCTGTACTTTAGGGGGGTCTGCACTGTAGGGGGTCCAGAGCTGTGGGGGCTGTGCAATTTAAAGGGGTACAGAGGTACAAGGGCTGTGTAATGTAAAGGGGTCCAGAGGTTCAGGGTGCAATGTAAAGGGGTCCAGAGGTACAGGGGCTGTGTAATGTAAAGAGGTTCAAGGGCTGTGTTATGTAAAGGGGTCCAGAGGTTCAGGGTGCTGTGTAATGTAAAGGGGTCCAGAGGTTCAGGGTGCTGTGTAATGTAAAGGGGTCCAGAGGTTCAGGGTGCTGTGTAATGTAAAGGGGTCCAGAGGTTCAGGGTGCCGTGTAATGTAAAGGGGTCCAGAGGTTCAGGGTGATGTGTTATGTAAAGGGGTCCAGAGGTTCAGGGTGCTGTTATGTAAAGGGGTCCAGAGGTTCAGGGTGCTGTGTAATGTAAAGGGGTCCAGAGGTTCAGGGTGCTGTGTAATGTAAAGGGATCCAGAGGTTCAGGGTGCTCTGTTATGTAAAGGGGTCCAGAGGTTAAGGGTGCTGTGTTATGTAAAGGGGCCCTTAGGTGCAAGGTCCTGTGTAATGTAAAAGGGTCCAGAGGTGCAGGGTGCTGTATAATGTAAAGGGGTCCAGAGGTGCAGGGTGCTGCGTAATATAAAGGGGTCCAGAGATGCATGGGTGCTGTGTAATGTAAAGGGGTCCAGAGGGGCAGTTGTGGAGAGGGTGTACACAGTAATGACAAAAAGATATTGAAGGATGCAGGGGGCACAGTGGGGTGTTTTTACATTTTAAGGTGGGGTGGGGGGTGCCATATATAGGATCCGCCCCGGGTGCCAAATGCTCTAGGTACGCCCCTGGATCAGACCCAAGTATTCTAATCTCCCTGATGGTTTTAAGGAGGATTTCTCTAGGTTGAGAACCCAACCTAGGTATTTCAGGTAGTTGACTGTGGTGATCATTAACTGTGGGCTACCGACTGGTCTATCAAGAGCAGATTGTCTAGGTAAGCTATAATCGTTATACCTTGGGCCCTTAATATGGCAGTTGCTAGACCGAAAGGCAGAGCTACAAACTGAGAATGAATGTTTTCTACCTCGAAGCGTAGATATTTCTGGTGAGCTGGAAAAATAGGCACATGGAGGTATGCATCCTTTATGTCGATTGACGCCAGAAGTTCTCCACCTTGTAGAATGGAGACTACTGATCTGATTGACTCATTGCAAAAAGAGCGAATATTCAGAAACCGGTTTAGATCTTTGAAATCTAGAATGGGTCTGACATCTCCATTTGGTTTTGGTACCATGAAAACGTTTGAATAAAACCCCAATCCCTGCTCTTCCATGGGGACCACTGAGATCACCTTCTTTTTCTCTGGATCCCTGGGAACCTTTGATCTGAGAAAACGAGGGATAGGAACTTTCGGGACTCTAGTTTGCACCCTAGAGTTATTGAGGCAGTCACCCATCTGTCCCGACACTCTTCCTGCCAGACCCTCGAGAACTGCAGAAGTCTTCCCCCCACTTTTTTTATGACTCTGCTGGCCTGGGGCTGCTCTCTTTTCCATCTTATCACAGATACAGACATCCGTCCCTTCCTCCCTTACCCCCGGCCCGATCATCAGATTGCCTCTGCTACTCAGGCCTCTGCTTGACATCTCGGCTGTTCCGTGATTGGCTGCTTGCCTGTGTATGTACCTCGCTATGCAGATCCGGCTGGCGCCAGGCTCCTCCCACAAGTGCGTGCAATCAGTCAGTGGCCGAGAATACGCTGCCAGTGCCTGGGCCTAGCGCATCACAGGAGGAAATCCTGAAGAACCACAGGTAACAGCCAGTTAGGAGGAGAATTTATATATATATATATATATATATATATAAATATCCTGGAAAGTTGGACAGCTAAGCTATTGCTGGAAAAGATATTTGTGTTATATAATCTTCTTCACTTTCTATGGAAGTTACTCAGTCTCAGGCATACCATGCCCATATAAATATAGCCTAGAGCATGTACATTTTTTTTATTTGCAATGTATTGCAATACATCTGTTGTGGCCATATTTTGATCTTGATGAAAACAACCTATACTGTATTGCAATATAGAAAGATGTACATTCTCTAGGCAATATATATATGGGCATGGTATGCCTGAGACTGAGTAACTTCCACACAAAGTGAAGCTGAATTATCTCAAGAGCTATTTCACACTGCCATCTGGGCACGTTATCGGTAAAGCGCCGCTAGTTTCAGCGGCGCTTTACCATCTGTTTAGCAGCACTATTTGGCCGCTAGCAGGGCACTTTTGACCCCCGCTAGCGGTTGAAGAAAGGGTTAAATGCGAATGTGCATTGCCGCTGCCGAAGCACCCAGTCCGCCCCCCCCCCCCCCCCCCTGAAAAAGTTCTGCGGACGCTCATGCGAACAGCCATTCACCGTGAAAAGGAAAACTAGCCAGGAGCTTTTTACATGGCGCTTTGGCTGACCAATTTTTCAACGATAATGCCTTGTACACACAGTCGAACATTCCGACCACAAAATCCGTTGGATTTTTTCCGACGGATGTTGTCCGAAACTGGTGTTGCATACACATGGTCGGACAAAGTTGTCGGAAAATCCGATTGTTCGGAAAGTGGTGATGTTAGTTACGTAAGACGTAACTACGTAGAGGCTGGTAGCCAATAGCTTTGGTCTCGTAATTTGATCTGAGCACGCGTGGCACTTTGTCCGTCGGAATTCTCTACAAACGATCGGAAAAAGTCCGATCAGATTTTTTTTTTATTATTGGCTTATACAGGTATCTGCTCACCCATGAAAGGTGAGAAACATGACACAGAAATGGGTAGTTTCCAAAAAGCAGAAGATCGATTTTTAAGTGGAGTTCCTCTTAAGGTCTATCTTTTACCATAGTAGTGAGGACGCCCGGAATAACGATCACAGGCAGTCCGATTTACAAAAATTCTGCTTTCGAAATCTCTTGATGTCGATTCCGCACCACAGACTCCTAACAGAAGCCCATGATGTGCTGAAAACAGCATAAGCCCTTTTTAACGCTTCTCTGGCTGAGAAAACGGGGAGGATGTACGAGGTCACCTCTCAGGATATGGCGACATTCATTTTCTTTTTTTTTTTTTTATTTCTTTTAGGTGTGTATTATATATGTTATGTTTTATCACAACTTTAAAAAATATTTACAGTTAAAATTAACAAATATATAACCGAAAACAGCATCTTCCCCAAGCAATTTACCGCATGCAAATCAGATGCAGAGAAGCTGAGGCATCATGGGAAAGTGCCCTGGAGAGCTTATTGTGCGACAAGAAAACAAAGGCTCCGCCTGCGTTCATTACGTCACTTGTTAGTTGTGCCACTTGCCAATGAACACATGCTAACATATTACAGTACATTCCTAATGAAAGCTGCCCGCGGATCCTCACATCCGTTATCAGCACAGTTTGCCAAGTATTGATAAAGTTATTGATATTTGAAGAAAAAAAAAACAGCAGAAACTGCGCATGTGCGGGGGTGTGGCCGGGTGACGCGGTTCCGGCGGGCGAGGAAGCAGAGTAGGTGAGGAGAGTGGGAGTTGTGTTTGTCGTGATGTTTGTACGGCTGTTGGAGCTTCGTGCTGCAGTGTGTGTGTCCTTCATATAGGTGTAGGCTGCTGCCCTTTATCGGCACGTCCTGCCCGGCCCAGACTCCTCACCTGACCCGTGTAGGTGAGCCGGGCTCCTTACCTTGTCGGTAAATAGGCGGTATGTCCATGCCTCGTAGTCGTTATGTAGGCTGTATGCTCCTGCCTTTGTACTTCTGTCTTTACAGAGGTGTAAGTGACTCAGCCTGTATGATGTGAGCTTTACTAACTCCAGGAAAGTGAACACATCACCCTTGCAGTGGAGCCCCTTTGCATTGTAGGGATTGGATGCTTGTTGGGGTGTCCAGCCCCTTTCACACGGGCGATCTGATCGGGTCTGCCCATCAAGTTTTTCAGGTGGACTTGATCAGACGGTTAATGCATCCTTATGGGTTTAAACAGACTTGTTTCTGTTTACAACCGCCTGCTTCTGGGTAGGGTCGCCACTTTTTCATCAAGCCCAAAACTTTAGTATACACTATACTATAGGATAACAGACCTGGGACACTTTTGATCGCTCTAAAGAGAATAGTAATGTGGTGCACATAGTGCCCACTCACCATCCTGTCGGGCCCTGGCACATTCTTGTCACCTGGACTGCCTGGGTGAATCTCGGACAGATGGCAGCCCTACTTCTGGGTCCATTCCAGTCGGCTAAAAAGGGGATCCGTTTTCCTTTTTTTTTTTTTTGTTAGATTTTTATTGATTTTTCAGAGAAAAGTAAATACAAAACATATGCAAAGGTATTCGAAGAAGAGCATAACCACCTTCAGAATATACAAAATCAAAATCTACAAACTGTAGCACAAGTCATTAGAATGATATACGCCATTGAACAACAGTAGTAACAATACAAAGCTCTGTTAATTGACCCTTAGGCTGGACATACACTATACAATTTTCCTTTACGTTTACCAAAACCATATAATATGAGGTCAAACCTAAACACTTTCAATTTGTATGCAGTCAGGCAGGCCCCTGCATTACATAGTTGAAGGTAAATCTAAAGGGGATTTAACAAGAAAATTGTATAATGTATGGCCATCCTAAGGCACTTTTCCACTCGGTAGAGCCTATCATGTCCGCCTGTCAGTTTTTCAGGCGCACCTGATCGGACATTCCAGTCTCTTCTATGGTGTGGCGGATGTCAGTGGACACATGTCCGGTGACACCCACCGCCATCCAATCCGATCCTGTCCACCAAAAACAGATGGGTGGTGGTCCTATTCCCCATCTGTCATTTGGGAACAGATGGAAACAGACAGGCGGTCCATTATCATCCGATTGCCCCATAGAGGAGAGCGGAACTGTGTCTGTTCTGCGGAGCAGACATGGACCTGTCACCTGTCTGCTCAGCAGGGATCAGCGGAGAGATCCCAGCTGAGCAAGTGGATTCGGCTTCATGGGGGTGCCGTGTGAAAGGAGCCTAAGGCCCCTTTCACACTGGGGCGGGGAGCCGCGGTGACGGTAAAGCAGCGCTATATTTAGCTCTGCTTTACCGTCGTTTTAACCGGCGGTATTCGGCCGCTCGCGGTGCGGTTTTACCCCCCGCGAGCGGCCGAAAAAGGGTTAAACACCCCCGCAGAGTGCCGCCGTAGCGGCGGTTTTACTGCGGTTTCCCATTCAAATCAATGGGAAGGAGCGGTATAGGAGCGGTGAACACACCGCTCCTATACCGCTCCAAAGATGCTGCTAGCAGGACTTTTTTTGCCGTCCTGCTAGCGCACCGCTCCAGTGTGAAAGCCCGCCGGCTTTCACACTGGAGTTAAAGGGGCCGGATTTTTTCAGGCGGTGAACAGGCGCTATTTTTAGCGCTGTACCGCATGAAAAACGCCCCAGTGTGAAAGGGGCCTTAGGAGTAGAAACAAAGTAATATAGATTAAATTATAGTAAAAAGCATAAACCTACTCATAAGTGACTAAATGACACAGCTAGACCATGGGCTACCAGAAATAGGACAATCTATTGGGAAGGATGCTGAGGATAGAATTGAGGAAGTGGTAGATGTGTGATGCTCCACATACACCTGGAGCTTATCCAGGAAGTTGGTGAACTTAGCTTTTAGATACCGTTCAGTTGGGGTGAAAAGGTAGCATTGTGAAGACAATTCCATTGGGGAGAAAGAGTATCCAATGAAATGTCTCATAGATTTGAAGTTTTGGACAATAGTCTCCAATTTCTCTATACGTTCTCTTTTATTTAGGTGGATCGGATTAGAGGTAGCCGGTAGTAAACAGAGAGCGGGTCGTTTACTCCCAGCTTCCGCTAAAGCATACCAAAACCATATAATATGAGGTCAAACCTAAACACTTTCAATGTGTATGCAATGAGGCAGGCCCTTGCACTACATAGTTGAAGGTAAATCTAAAGGAAATCGAATAAAAAAATTGTATAGTGTATGGCCAGCAAAAGGAGTACTTGCCTTCCTCCTCATTCCAGCGGGCTCCTTCCAGCTCTGTAAGCTGCAGCCAGCTCTGGTCACACTCCTCACAGTTTAATACAGGGTTACTGTCCCTGTATTGTACTACAAAGGTGGGTTCTTTCATTTTCCTGGCATTAGGTTTTAGGCTCTATAAACACTTGTTTGACTCCAAAGTTGGAGGAACTTTGGAATGCAACTTTGGATTGGTGTGACTTGGATGTAACTTGTTGTCCCTCTGCAAAGTCTGACCCACTGTCGTCACATGTAAAGCAGTCAGGGTAAATTTTGAGGGTTAACGTTGAAGTCTATTGCCCTCAAGTTGCATGAAAGTCAGACCAAAGTAGCGCTTGAAATACATTGAAGTCACTATGACTTACTTTTAGGTCACACATATATGAATGGTTATCGTTGGAAAACATGGGGTATGACTTGTCATGTGACTTGGATGTTCAGAGTCGTATGATAAGTCGCACAAGTGTGCATTCCAGGTTAAACCTAACTAATCTTAAAAATGTTGCAAACCCTCCCCAGTTAAGTTCCTTTTGCTTCTGGTTAAAAAAAAATCATGTAGGATCGCTGCATCTAGACTACGTTCATACGTTCATCTACCTGAGGTTGCAATCCTTTTGTGAGACCAAGGGCCACCTGTAGTGCTTTTTGTACCACTAGTTTTCATAACTTATATTACCTTTGAGAATTGGGACATGTTCTTCCTGCTGCCTATAATTTGTGCAATATTTGGTGTATGTGATGTTGCCCTTTCTTAAATATAAAATGTAAAAAAAAAAACAGGGGAGAGAAGAGTGTTGACAACAAATGGTAATATCTTCCGTAGGGTTCGATGGAATATAAATTAAAAACATGTTTAGTACCAGGTATTACTTCTGTTTAGCTGTTAGCAAAACTAAAATGGAAAAAAACAAAACCCTACATCGTACATTTACTACTAATTGCTGCACTATTACGATAATTAAAACTTGATCAATTTTGAGAGATTTTCAGTTTATTTTAAATTATTGTAATAGCGCAGCAGTTTTTTATATATATATATATATATTATATCATAGGCTTCAATGGCTTATCTGTTGCTGGTGTCCTGTCACATACTGGATAGTATGTGTCTGCTGTTATTCTGCTGTGAAGAAGATATCCGAAGATTCCGAAGATATCCGAAGATGGACGGCGCCTGCGCCGTGAGTCCAGGTTCAAGCCCTATCATCCAAGTGGACATAGAGTTAGAATCAAAAAGAGCCGAGCGAAGCGAGGTCGTGCCCGAAGCGTGGCGAGCGGCCCTCTAACTATGTGCAGCCCTATGTCCACTTAGATGGTGGGGCTTGCATCTGGACTCACGGCGCAGTTCATCTTCGGAGATTTTCTGAATCTCCTTGTGCTCCGTACTGCGCAAGCCCTGCACAGTACGGGGCGGACACTATTCGATAGGCGGACATTTTTTGACAGAACACCGGCGCTCCCTCCTCTCCCCTGCAGTGGCTGACACAGGGGAGCTGAATCACATGACCAGACTAGAGCGACCTAATAATATGTGAAAATACAGACCTTTTTACACGGGATAGTTAGACTAGGTGTTAGGAGGGAGAAGTGGCTTTAAAACTAGTTAGGTGATGCCTGGAATTCCACTTTAAGCTGGTGACATACATATTTATTTTCTGACCATCGGAGACCAATCTCTGTCATACCTCACATGCCTGTGAGCTGCACCAAAAAATAAAAGCTGTCCTGAGCTCCCCACGCACTTTATGATCTGATTGTACACTCCTTTAGATCTACTAACAACTATGTACTGCTGTGGCCATAAGTTTTGAAAGTGACACAAATATATATTTTCACAAGATCTGCTGCCTCAGTTTTTATGATAGCAATTTGCATATACTCCAGAATTTTATAAAGATTGATCAGATGAACTGCAATTAATTGCAAAGTCCCTCTTTGCCATGAAAATTAATGTAATGCCATAAAAAATATTTCCACTGCATTTGTGAAAAAGGCTTAAGGGCAGCTAATAAAGTCCAGCAAGCTCCAGGACCGTCTTCTACAGTTGATTCAGCTGCAGGATTGGGGAACCACCAGTGCAGAGCTTTCTCAGAAATGGCAGCAGGCAGGTATGAGTACATCTGCAGGTACAGTGAGGAGAAAACTTTTGGAGGATGGCCTGGTGTCAAGAAGGGCAGCAAAGAAGCCACTTCTCTCCAGGAAAATCACCAGGGACAGACTGATATTCTGCAAAAGGTACAGGGATTGGACTGCTGAGGACTGGGGTAAAGTCATTTTCTCTGATGAATCCCCTATCCGATTGGGGGATCAGGAAAAACTTGTCCTGTGTCATGTCAACAGTAAAGCATCCTGAGACCATTCATGTGTGGGGTTGTTTCTCAGCCTAGGGAGTGGGTTCACTCACAAATTTGCCATGAATAAAGAATGGTACAAAAACATCCTCCATGAGCACCTTCTCCCAACCATCCAAGAACAGTTTAGTGATGAACAATGCATTTTCCAGCATTAAAACTGAAATTAATCGTACAAAGATTGTATCATCAGAATTTACTGTGCAAGTGTGCATGGTGACCATGTAGCAGTTACTACCTCAGACACCAAAGAAATGTAAAACCAACAATCTAAAGCAGTCTTTCTAAAATGGAAAGTCTAACTCCATGTGTACTTTCACTAGTTTATTTGCCCCAAGCTGGTCCAAACAATTTACTACACTATCAGGTACTTTCGTTGGGCGTGCTTTGTAAACTATATGTAGCCTTGGCTGCATACAATGAGTTCTGTGTTCCGACAGTGGAATGGGAACTTACTGGCCCACTCCCAGATTTACTGAGGTGGGTGGATGATGTCACAATCTCCACCTCAGCCAATCGGAGGAAGTTTTGTATTCTATTATATTTTATTTGGAAGACCCTTCTTGCTGCCAGAACACAGTGCTGTATACTATACATATAGTTTATACAGCGCTTCCAATGGGTGCACCAGTTAATTTGGCAAATAGTTCTTTTGGGCCAGTATGGACCAAACTAGTTAAACAGTAAATGTGGAGTTAAGCTTTAAAATAGAAGAAGCCTTAAGATAACTTTCTGCACTCAGGGAACCGCTGCTAATAATTACAATATTTACAATTCATTGAACATAATTCGATGGTCAGTGAGGATGAGTGGTCCGTGGGAAGAACTCAACCCTTTCCTTGCAGTTGGCTAACAAGGCAATTTATGTCAGTAGTTACATATAGGTAGAAATTGCGCAAAGAACCCCTAGCAACCTCTGGAGAAACACTAGGGCACCATAAATCACTAGTTGAGAAAGGTTGATCTAAAGCAGGGGTCTCAAACTGGTGGCCCTCCAGCTGTTGCAAAACTACAAGTCCCATGAGGCATTGCAAGGCTGACAGTTACAAGCATGACTCCCACAGGCGGAGGCATAATGGGACTTGTAGTTTTGCAACAGCTGGAGGGCAGCCAGTTTGAGACCCCTGATCTAAAGTTTGTGGGTAAATGTGATCAGGATCAGTAGGAGTCTGTAAACTACCAACTTGGTGTACCTTAGAGAAGAACAGACTAAAAACAATAAAACGAGCAGGATTTATTTGGACAGTAATGAGTATTTTTTTTTAATTTTGATTTTGAAATCTGAGGCTTGTGTGTACAATATGCTGTTATGACTCAGGGAAAACCCTGTAAATATGGTCTTTCGTTGTGTAAGGATTCACAGATGTCAGCACATGTGCATCACAGTGCATTTGTGTTGTGGTGCCTGTATTTTGCATTACTTTGCTTTTACTTGTGTTCTCTAGTACACTAAAATGCTTCCTACCTCCATTTTTCTTATTTTTTTATTTTTTTTTATTAATCTGAGTTTATTTAATTTTTGCAGTTGTAACAAGGATAAAATACAAAAACAACAAATAAAGAAGGGACAAAGGAAAAGGTAAATATACATGTGGTATGTCAAAGCAGATGTAAAGAGAAGGGTCAGCCATGAGAATATTCTAATAAAATTACGTAAAAATATGTTCCACATTTAATTAATTTGTTAATGGAAACAATTCAGCTTGGGCATTTTGTGGGATCTTTCATGAATCTAGGTTAGAAGGTGGAGTATAATGATGTAGAAGTTCCATTCGTAGAGTAAGGGCATACAGTGGTTCCTGGCTGGTCATGTATATTTAAAGGGGTGCACTGTGCAGTTGAGGGAACAACAAAGGAGGTGAGGGGAGTAAGATGAGAAACAGAAGTCAAAAAATATGTATATTATTATTATACAAGATTTATATAGCGCCAACAGTTTGCGCAGCACTTTACAATATAAAAGGGAGACAATACAGTTATAATACAATAACATACAAGAGGATTAAGAGGGCCCTGCTCAGAAGAGCTTACAATCCTAATAAGTATTTGGGAGGTAAGAATGAAAGAGTGGGGAAAAAAAGGATGGGGCGGATACAGAAGAGGGTAAAGTCCCTCGGGTAATGGCAGAGTTCCTAAGAGCCTATAAAATTGGTTCAAGTGGCCCAAGTTTGTATAAAGGTGTCTCGTGTGTTGTCTTCTTAGGCTAGAAAATGTTTTATCCATTTAGTGTGATCCAGATCTGCAACGCATCTGCCCCCCCCCCCTTTTTTTTTCCAGCAAACTCTAATGCAGCATAATGGTGTGAACAGACACCGTAGAGAACTGCTTTTTCTTTTGTCAATGTGTTGGGATTGTGTTGGGCATGTGGTGAGAACCGGATCAGTGTGCATAGCAAGCTTTTACAAAGTGCTTGCACAACTTTCAGCACTTTTCCAGCAGCATTGTTGAAGCTTTTTCGGGCGCATTCAGGCTGTAGATCAGTCTCATTCTTTGATCTGAGCTGCTGTGTGTGAATCCAGCTTGGAGCTACATAAAGACAACCCAAAGAAGTGGATGCAGATGCTGCGGCGGCATGGACACAGTCGCATGTAAAATTTGACTTGCAGGTAGGACTGGGCGCATGGATCCAAGCACAGACACTTGGGGGGGGGGGGGGGATTTACTAAGACTGGAGAATGCAAAATCTGGTGCAACTCTGCATAGGAACCAATCGGCTTTCAGGTTTTATTGTCAAAGCTTAATTGAACAAGCTGAAGTTAAAAGCGGATTGGCTACCATACATAACTGCACCAGATTTTGAGGGCTCCAGTTTCAGTAAATCTCTCCATGTGTGTTCAGATCTGTGCAGCAGCTCCTGTCCGCATATCAGATTTTTGTCCATTCATCTGCTGTGCTTGCATCCACTTCTGTGGGTTGCCTGCACACACTTTTGAGGTGGATTCACACACAGCAACTGAGATCAGAGGATGGGTCTGATTGCCCATCTGAATGAGCCGGCTTTAACATCCCAAAGTTTGAGCTAAATTTACTTTTATAACCTAAGGGCTCTTTCACACATGCGGATGCGTATTCAGTCATCCGCTTGCTCAGCGGGATCACTCCGTTGATCCCCGCTGAGCCGGCGGATAACAAGTCCGTCTCTGCACACTGTGCAAGGACGGACCTGTCAGAGAGACCGCTCTCCTCTATGGGGGGATCGAATGATTACGGTCCACCTGTCCATTTCCTTTGATCCGATCCGCCAGACGGATGGAAAATAGGGTCTCCATCCGTCTGGATTTTGCGGGCGGATCGGATGTCAGCAGACATGTCACCACTGACATCCCGTCACTCCATAGTGCTTTATGGAGCGACCGTTCAGATATGCTGAAAAAACTGACAGGTGGATCTGAACAGTCTGCACGTGTGAAAGAGCCCTAATAAAAGATTGCTTTACACAGCTGAAGCCTGTGTGTACAAGGCCAAAGGGCTGTGTATGCTGATATCCTAAAGACAAAGAGGTCTTCATCAACAAAATATAGAGGAAATAGTAAAGAATCCTAATCTGACATGCAGTGCAAATCTTAAATTCAGAATCCTGTAAGAAGAAACCAGTTCACCTGGGAAGGGTGTGAACACCCCAGTTACTGTTAATTGTCACAACCACGTGTAAGTCTGCACTGTGGAAAAGGAAAGGTAATAAGTAATACAAAACAGAGGGGTCACATGATAGATCTGTTGCTTCAAGTTCCCTGGCAGCCTGGGTAAATTGTTGCTCACCTGGTGCCTCATTTACAAAACCTGCTAATATGTCGATCATTACACAGTAAAGGACAATGACATCATTGCAGCTTGATGGTAATACTGCAAGGCTTAAACTCAAGATAGCATGCCAATTTTGTGCCAAGCATTTTTTTGCAGCTCACTTTGTGGTTATGATTGTCCATAAAGTTAACTTTTACTAAAAGAAACTTGGTGGTTGCCACTGCTGAATTTGCTGAATTTACTAAAGCTAGTTGCCTGAGTGTCATGCTGTGACCCTCTTACTTATTCTGAGTCATTAACCTAGAACAGGTATGCAAGTAAAGACCATTCTCTGAGGCCCCATTCACACTTGGCAATTTGGAATAGCTGCAGTTCTTCCTTCCATTCCAAATCATGGTAAAGCACGTAACATGTGTTTAAGGAGCCGTAATTCTTAATGGCACCCCAAGCAAGTTGCATTTTTGTAGCAAATTTTCACGTGAAACTCATCGCCTACAAAGGAGCAGAGGCTTCTTTTGTGTGACAAATGCGCATAGGGCGGCTTATTGAAGTGACTAGGCTGCCCTATGCGTGGCACATGGAAACGCATGTAAGTCTTGCTTTAAAAATCACAAGCAATAGTGCTCGTTCCCACTATGTGAGATCTGAATGGGGCCTGACTTTCATTATCGGCATGCTTGTTTCAGATCAGTGGCTTAAAAGTATTAAAGCCAGTGGGCTAGTGTTAACAGTCAGGAAGCTGTTTTTTTTCAAAGCAGGTCAGCAATAGCAGCCCTCCTTATGTCTTAACGAATGTTTACTTTCAACTGTCTGGCACACTTACCAGAGTATAATAATTTGTTGGGGAAGGTGGGGGGTGTAATCCAAGGTAAAGGAAAAATGTAGTCACACCACATTATTGTTTCTAAGACACTGCAGCTCAACAGCCACCAAAAATGGCTGCATTCCCAGTTCTTTTTGAAGGGGGGGTTTTCTAGGCCCTGGTGCAGAATAACCATTGTGCCAGTACCCAGCATCCTGCAATACTTGGCACTCTTAAAGTTGTGTGCTCTCTACTAACCACCATGTACAACATATTAGACAAAAAGAAATACAGGATTTATTTTTATTTTATTCTTTATAAATGAGGGATGTACATACCAAGTTATACACAGTGTACCAGGTAGCTAGAAAACATGTACTGTATCTTGTCAGGAACCACATAAAAAGTCAGAGACATACGGTACTTACAATCCAAGGATACTCATACTCTATATATGAGCAGGAGTCATAAGTGATCAGATTTTAAAGGTGTGACACCTCAATGAATTAGATACACGCATTATAGGGTTAAAATCATATTTTTATTGAGACACATCATAAAATGTGATTAAAATAAAATACAGTATATCACATCAAAGTAGCAATATTAATCACACCCATAAAGAGGCTAAATCCAATACTGAAGTTCTGGAATCTTGTCTGATAGTTGATATATGTAAATTTTTTGTTAATGTTTTTTTACATTTTTATTAATATAATTAACTATGATTTGTCATGTCATGCTGTAATGTTTTGCTGCATACCTCTAAATATAGAATAAAAAAAGAGGCTAAATCTAGAGCCAAGGTAATATAATATGATATTGTATCAATCACAATAGACAGATAAACAATATATCGTTATGGGCTACTCTATGGATATAGAAAGGAGAAAAACTGTGCTAAGAAAAAAACACACAAAAAAACAATAATAAAATTGGATGGACCAGTCCCAAAAGCAGCAATTAAATGTGAGATATAGCACAAAAGTAGTAGGAAGGAGAATAATTGTGCCAATTACAGTCCATATATCCAATTGCAGGGAATAACAGTTCCAATGTTTGTATGTGGCTGAAAAACTTCAAAAAATGGCAACGCACTGATGTATGGGGAACGATGGTTCCCCATTCAGAATGTCATATGAGACTAAACGCATATGAGGAGGTAACGTGCTGACGTCACCACACCATCTCGTTGAGAAGTACGGAAGTTTGAACTTGTAGCCGGCCAGCTTAGTTCTTTCTATGCGATTTTAAGACGCTTAAATATAAGTGTAAACTTTTTAATTGATCTAATAAATCAGGTTGTAGACAGTATTACGCTATGTTCTACTTTATATCCTTTTTTGGGATGACTATTGATGCACTACCTATGGAGTTGCGGATCATATGGTAATTTGCCTAAGAATCTATCAGCTTATATCATCCTGGGATGCTCCTGCTGAACAAAAGGCCTGGGCTGGGCTAAAGCCATATGCTTATTCCTGTGGGTTATCTGGTAAGCGTGTTCTCTGTATGGTAGCGCTTCACTTGTCTGCATTAAACATCACTGGGGTGTTCCGTATACAATACAGTATCACGCTATGGTCTATATTCTTTCTTCTTTTTTGGGCTGATTGCCAAATCATCTCCCACAGAGCCACAGATCTATGGTATCCAATTGAGGGTTATATCAACTTGTATGCAGAATCCTGATCGTGGAAAACAAAGGCCTTTGCTGGGTCAAAGCCACCTACCCTAATTTGCTTGCTATCTGGTAGGCGTGTTTTGCATGAGGTGGTGGGACACTTATTTGTGATTACATCAGTGTGTTGCCTTTTTTTTGAAGTTTTTCAGACACATACAAACATTGGAACTGTTATTCCCTGCAATTGGATATATGGATTGTAATTAGCACAATTATTCTTCTTCCTACTCTATAGCTATAGCCTCATGAACTCGACATGTTTCGCACTCTAGATTCCTCAGGAGTGCTATGGATGTAGTGACAACAATATAAGATTACATGTAGAAAAAGTGTAGGGAACAATGTTAGCAATTTATGGTGGCCATGTGAAGCAGCCAGCCTGAATAACATTGAAAAACACTAAACGTTGCTCAGTCTCACAGGGCCTTTCTTTATAGTAACACAATGAAGACGTTGCCTCTTGAACGTCTGTAAAGCTCATGTACTGTTAACCTTAAAGCTAAACTCCAACTTTATTTTCACTAGAGCTGAATAGAATGATCAGTCCCAGCATAGATCCTACCTCTCTACCATGTTGTTCTGTTGTCTGCAGATCCTCTGATATTCTGGGTTTAGTTGTGGCTTTGTACCATGTGACAGTCTGTATAGTCTCCTCCATAGCCATTTCATGCAGCATATTTAGCCCAAAAACACACCCTCTGTAGTCTTTTAGACTGTGCAAATGATGCAACTTCCTTCACAGCTGCTATGGTGGGTGAGATTGAATACATCCTAATTGGCATTCAATCCCGCCCAGTCACACCTACAGGAAGAGTCCAAACCTCCCAAGTCCCACCGCACAGATCACAGAATTATTCAAAATCAAATTGGAAACCCCTTCATACACAGCCTGTTCTGAAAGCTAGCTGTGCTGCTGCTGGGCAGGATTCAATGGATCACAATTGGAATTCAATCCTGCCCAGTTAAATATGCTGACCAATGTGAACAGGGAGAGTCCCACCCTTCAGATACCACCCTCCCAGAGCTCCACTTCACTCTCTCTGTGAAGTGATTAATTTACATATTAAGGAAACCCCTTCATAATAACCTCCCATAGGCCTTCCTCTGTAGTATTGCAGTAAGCCATTATTCTTTGGCATGCTGCAAGACAGGAATGACACGTTTACACCTGCTTTGCAGACTGAGCTGTGTTTGGATCACTCTTCAGAGAGCATTTGACAGATGTTGAGAAGGAGGTGTATCACCTCCTCGTCACTTATTTTAACCCTCTAAATGCTGCAGTACTGCACTGGAAACATACACATTGTGCACAATTGCAGTGTGGCTCCGTTCACAAGAATTGGTTGTTTCTGGCAGGCAGTAGTGCCCACCAAGCACAACAGGCAGTATAGTTCCCACCACAGCCATGAAGCAGAGTACTGCAGTCGAGGCATGTGTTCTGCCCCATCAGCTAAAGGGGGAGCAGTTGGGGGGGCGGTAAAACCTTTTGGTTATGCACCATTATTTTAAACATGCCCTAAGACTGCAATGATTCTCGCATTGTAGTGGTCCCTTGCATCTAAGGTTTCATTCACACTTTGTGTAGGAGTGTGCATTTCTGCTCACAATAATTTTAGTGTGTTTGGTGACTTACATACACTTTACAACAACCAAAGATTTGTGTGTGACTAAACTAAGTTCTGTGTGTGTTGTGTGGGCAGACACTATATACACATTACAAATCGTGCCTTCAACAAAGACAATTTGCTGTTTCTCTGTTAAAAAGAATGAGATCAGAGCAAAAAAACATGATCATGTGATTAGTCTTTTATATCTGTGTGCCCTTTTTATAGCTAGAATATCACATTTCTTGTCCAAGACATGCTTTGTAAGGTTACACATCCTGCTTGAAATTCAGCCAGGAGAAGAATTGACATTACAAACACAGAAACCTGCTAAGTTACACACAATCTGACACTGGGGTTGTAATTCATTAACCTCCACAATGCATCTGCTGTTTTTTTGGAGGAAAAGCTGGAGTTCTTCTTTAAGCTGTCATTAGGAAGAGAGAAGGAAGGCAAAAAGAAGTGTAGTGGTTGTTTTCTCAAAGTCTGCTTTATCCATTTGTTTGCTACCGCATAGACATTACCTTGGCCTGGATGGTTGATGTTTGGTGTGAAGTACAAACTGTATCGATTTTTAATTGCAAGGTCTTCATTCAACAGTTCAACATTTACCTGTTAACGTTGTCCTTGATATTTTCCGCTACATTTTATATGGCCTTCATCTGCACAAATCTTCTGTTTTTTTTTTTTCAGCACTAGATTTTCAGTTAATGGTTCAGTTAACTGTTTGTGAGGTGCGCTGCCATTTTCCTTGCCTTTCCTATCTTACTTGTGGATAAATAGATTACAGCATTAGAGAAAATATTTCTGATCTGCTATCCTATTTCAGTAAGATTTCAAATCAGGAACCCCTTGTGTTTTAGTGATCAGAGGTGAACCACTGGCAGAAAAGAGCACCCCCAGCAGCCCCCAACATTTTTGTTGTATGTCTTTGTTGCAGCAACAAGCAGACATGTGCACTCCAGTCTGTACACAACTTATGATGTTGTTGTCCACAGAAGGCCAGTGACCATGGCGTGTGTACTGAACGGTCCCACCGCCGTGTGTGATGTCATTACAGAGCTAGATACTCAGCTGGCTGTAAGTAAGAAGCATGTGAGCATGAACTGCTGTATAGTGATCCCAAGTGTCTCTATGCTGTACAGCCTTATTAACCATCTGCAGTGCAATAATGTGTGTATACTAAATTTAAACATGCTTCACTGTGTATTAATGCTGAGTATCTGCAATAAAAAATCCAACAGTTTTTATTAATGTTTCCATTATAGTTGAGTGGTGTTGAAAAGAGTCTGATCTTGTTATAAGGGTAATGGTTCAAATAAAATCAAGGATAACACTACACATATATAGTGTGTATGATTTATGTATGTGTCATTTTTTTGACTTGGATAGTAATAACGTACAGAAGCGTTTTCCACTTTCACCACAGATTTATCCTTCCCCTTTGTGGGAGTAAATACTCTGCAATCGGTTTTAGAAACAGGGTTGAGCACATACTTTTAGTGCAGTGGGAAATGGTTAAAACCTTTAGTATATTATGTGTGTGTGTGTGTGTGTGTATCTATCTATACCTATACCTGCCAGAGGTTCTAAGCCTTCCCCACTTTATAAAAAAAAAACAAAAAAAAAGTTTTGGGGCAGAAAATTGCTTTTCTGCCCCGTGTTTAAGATTTGAAAGTTACATTTAATACTAACTTACCCCTTAAAGTGGAAGTAAACCCCCCTATCGTTTTCAGCCAAGGAAGCTACCATCTTTGCCTCTGTTTAATCTTCAACTGCCACAGTGCTGCACATGTGATCTGTTATGACACCAGCCATTGGATGGTTTGACTGTTTGGTTGAGAGCACAGCCAATGTGCAGTTAGCATTCCCGGCATGCCTTTTTTTTTTTAAACTGTTAAATCGATGGGTTTACTTCCGCTTTAAAAAAATCCGGAATATGAATTAACCTCTTTGCTGCATACTGACTTCCTGAAGCACCAGTGCTTCTTTGCACTGAAGCCATGCAGCACCAAGAACCTGGCACCCAATTAAAACTGATTCACAGCTTGCCCACGACCTCATATTTTTCTCCTTTTATGCATACACTCTAGGAAGTCATCCTGAGGTTCCTTTTCTGCCATGTTTTTGGTACTATGTTCAGAGATCCACGAACAGTCCATAAGTAGCCCTTGTCAGAACAGTTTTAGAGTTTCCAGCTAATAGTCTAGGAGTAATATAGTGGGGCGTTATAAAATCCGGAAAACATAATGATGCTCACTAACTGACCGGGCGTTATTTTATTGGCATGATTGCCTTTTGGTTCAGTTTTATTTGCAAAGATTTTCTT
This sequence comes from Lithobates sylvaticus, assembly GCA_028564925.1. Taxonomy (NCBI): domain Eukaryota; kingdom Metazoa; phylum Chordata; class Amphibia; order Anura; family Ranidae; genus Lithobates; species Lithobates sylvaticus. The sequence goes on along the minus strand of CM053027.1, from coordinate 188,325,646 downwards.
AAGCTTTCCATGCCCCGAGAAGGAAAATCTGATGTGCTAGGAGTGGAACTAGAGTTACTGGTTTTGTGAGAAGTAGGCAGATGCAGTGCATCTGGAACGTATTCACAGCGCTTCACTTTTTCCACATTTTGTTATGTTACAGACTTATTACAAAATGGATTAAATTCATTGTTTTCCTCATAATTCTACAAACAATATCCCATAATGACAGCATGAAAGAAGTTTGTTTGAAATCTTTGCAAATTTATTAAAAATAAGAAACAAAAAAATCACATGTACATAAGTTTTCACAACCTTTGCCATGACACTCAAAATTGAGTTTGGGTGCATCCTGTTTCCACTGATCAGCTTCCACCTGTGGTAAATTATGTTGATTGGACATGGTTTGGGAAGGCACACACCTGTCTATATAAGGTCCCACAGGTAACAGTGCATGTCAGAGCACAAACCAAGCCATGAAGTCCAAGGAATTGTCTGTAGACCTCTGGGACAGAATTGTATTGAGGTACAGAAAAATGTCTGCAGCATTGAAGGTCCCAATGATCACATTAGCCTCCATCATCCATAAATGGAAGAAGTTTGGAACCACCAGAACTCTTCCTAGAGTGGGTCGCCCGGCCAAACTGAGTAATCGGGGGAGAATGGCCTTAGTCAGGGAGGTGACCAAGAACCAAATAGTCACTCTGACAGAGCTCCAGCATTTCTCTGTGGAGAGCCTTCGAGAAGTACCTTCTCTGCAGCATTCCACCAGTCAGGCCTGTATGGTAGAGTTGCCAGACGGAAGCCACACCACGGTAAAAGGCACTTGACAGTCCACCTGGAGTTTGCCAAAAGGGAACCTGATGGACTCTCAGACCATGAGAAACAAAGTTCTCTGGTCTGATAAATCAAAGATTGAACTCTTTGGCCTAAATAGTAAGTGTCATGTCTGGAGGAAACCAGGCACCGCTCATCATCTGGACAATACCATCCCTACAGTGAAGCATGGTGGTGGCAGCATCATGCTGTGGGGATGTTTTTCAGTGGCAGAAACTGGGAGACTAGTCTGTATCGAGGGAAAGATGAATGCAGCAATGTACAGAGACATGCTTAATGAAAGCCTGCTCCAAAGTGCTCTGGACCCCAGACTGGGGCAATGATTTATCTTCCAGCAGGACAACGACCCTAAGCACACAGCCAAGATAACAAAGGAGTGGCTACGTGACAACTCTGTGAATGACCTCAAGTGGCCCAGCCTGAGCCCAGACTTGAACCCAATTGAACATCTCTGGAAAGATCTGAAAATGGCTGTGCACTGATGCTCCTCATCCAACCTGATGAAACTTGAGGGGTCCTGTAAAGCAGGGCTTGACAAATTTGCTTGGAATCTAGGAGCCAGCTAAAAAAGTTAGGAGCCAGGTTTTCTTTTTTTTTTTTTTTACGACATGGAGACGAGTGAGGGGGGAAGATGGCCCCCGCCTGTCTCTAAGTCATTGCAGGGCAGAAGTGACTTCAAATCGTCACTTCTGCCCATAGCTCTTAAAAAGGGACATTTTATAATTTTTTTTTGCATTTTAGTGTAAATATGAGATCCGAGGTCTTTTTGACCCCAGATATCATATTTAAGAGGTCCTGTCATGCTTTTTTCTATTACAAGGGGTGTTTACATTCCTTGTAATAGGAATAAAAGTTACACAATTTTTTTTTCAAAAGAACAGTGAAAAAATTAAAAGTTAAAATAAATAAGAAAAAAAAAAATTTTTAAACGTGCCCGTCACGCCGAGCTTGTTTGCAGAAGAGTAGCGCCCGCATATGAAAGCCGTGTTCAAACCACACATGTGAGGTATTGCCGTGATCGGTAGAGCAATAATTCTAGCCCTAGACATCCTCTGTAACTCAAAACATGCAACCTGTAGAATTTTTTAAACGTCACCTATGGAGATTTTAAAGGGTAAAAGTTTGTCGCCATTCCACGAGCGGGCAAAATTTTGAAGCGAGACATGTTTGGTATCGATTTACTTGCTGTAACATTATCTTTCACAATATAAAAAAAAATTGGGCAAACTTTACTGTTGTGTTATTTTTTAATAAAAAAAAGTTTTTTTCCCCCAAAAAAGTGCGCTTGTAAGTCCGCTGCGCAAATACGGTGTGACAGAAAGTATTGCAACGACCGCCATTTTATTCTCTAGGGTGTTAGAAAAATAAATATATATAATGTTTGGGGGTTCTAAGTGAAGGAAATAGTCAGGCAGTGAAAATACAAAACAGCTCTATTAGCATTGCTGGGTGTCATACCAACGGCCACCACAAGAGGGCGCCAGATTCTAGAAGCTACCATAGGACTGCACAAGGCCGCAAAGCCGGGGCCTCAATTACCGGCCGGCGCGGCCCATCGCGATCGCGCGCGGCGGGGGGGGGGGGGCGCACCATGGGGACAGGATACGCCCAGCTGTGCTGCCCCAGGCGGCAGGTCGCTAATTCTAGTCGCCAATGCGACCTGGCGCCTGGTATTCGTCGAGCACTGCTGTAAAGAATGGAAGAAACTGCTCAAAAATAGGTGTGCCAAGCTTGTAGAATCATACTCCAAAAGACTTGAGGCTGTAATTGGTGCCAAAGGTACTTCAACAAAGTATTGAGCAAATGCCGTGAATACTTTTTATGCACATGTGTTTTTTTTTTTCCTAAATTTCAAACAAACTTCTTACACGTTGTCGTTTATAGGGTATTGTTTGTAGAATTTTGAGGAAAATAATGAATTTATTCAATTTTGGAATAAGGCTGTAACCTAACAATGTGGAAAAAGTGAAGCGCTGGGAATACTTTCCAGATGCACTGTATGCAAGCACAAGGAGGGAATGTATTTTATGCTAGGTGCTAGGTATACAGGGGAGACAAAAGTGTGCAGGGGAGGCAAAATGGTGGACGAGGGAGCAGTACTGGGTAGAGCTGCACGATTCTGGCTAAATTGAGAATCACAATTTTTTTGCTTAGAAGAGAGATCATGATTCTCTCACGATTCTCGCGGTGTAACATCATCTTTCACATTAAAAAAAAAAAAAATTGGGCTAACTTTACTGTTTCATTTTTATTTTTAATTTTTTTTATTCAATGAAGTGTAGTTTTTCCCAAAAAAATGCGTTTGAAAGACCGCTGGGCAAATACAGTGTGACATAAAATATTGCAGCAATTGACATTTTATTCCCTAGGGTCTCTGCTAAAATATATATAATGTTTGGGGGTTCCAAGTATTTTTTTTAGCAAGAAATAGATTTTAACTTCAGAAACAAGTGTCAGAAAAAGATTTAGACTTTAAGTGGTTAAACTTCCTGCATTACAGGTTGTTAAAAACTTAGCAGACTGCCTGGATTTTTTCTTTACACAGAAGTCTATCCCTTTGATCCAAGAAGGAAGAGTTAGTTACAATGTTTCATGTTAAAAACTTGGCAGACTGCCAGGATGTTTTCTTTTGACAGCTGAGGGTGCTGACTGGAGTGTTCTGGGGGGCTGTCTGTCAGAATACAATAGAACCGCAGGGGAGATGCTGTATAAACATTGGATTGTTAGTACAGCGGTAACGACCTGAGCTGTCTATTTTTTTTTTTTTTCTTCAGCCCACTGGGTTGAATGGAAAAAAAAAAACTAGCAGTGTGTACAAGGCTTTACACTGGTTGCATTACTAAAGGAGTTGAGAATCTTAACACAATAAATTGTGTAAATATTCACTTCAGTTATCTATTCATGTGTAAATGGAATAAGTAAATTGGTATTAGCTTGTCACATGATTGGTCAATCTTTACACAATTTTTTTTTCTTTGTGTGTGTGAGCGTTTTCAACTTTTTTTAGTAAATCAACCTCATTGCATGCAGCATCAAAGTTTTAAAAAAGGTGTTTCTTGTGAAAGTCATCTTAAATTAATCTTTGAGATTGGCATCCTGTTACCCACATGGAGCACCTAGCAACCTTTTTATATCCACGTAATATGACGCACATGTTGTAATTTTCTTGATCCCAATATATGTCTTTCCTGAATACTTCCATGTTGTCGGTGGCCTATTAATGTCAGCAGTCACAGGAAAATGTTAAAATATTAGGGCTGCTTTCATTATAGAATTGTCCTGTTTAAATTGCTGGTGATTTCAAGCAAATCCATCTGATTTGTTTTTTTGGGTATCAGACAAGAGTCAGACCTTGTGGAGAACTGCCTGTGGGCCATGAGCCAAGTGGATGATATCTGGTTTATGCTACTTTTGTTTCATTGATCTGATATGTTGTTCCCCCTTGACTGTTTCAAACCCATGGTGAATTTACTGATTAACAATGTATAGAGTTTCTGAAAGATGCTCAAATCAGCAACATGATAATTCTAGTATAACGTTTTCAGCATTTTTACTTATCATATAATACTTGGATTTAAAGTGATACTGTGGCCAAATAAAAAAATACATGTATGATACAGTCTGCCACTAGCATTAACACAGCAGTCTTTGTTTTTCTGAGTCTCTCTCCCACAATGGCGATTTCCCATAGAGCTGGCCGTGGTCCCTGGCCATCTCTATGACCCCCGGAGGCTGGAAGCGACGTCATGACATCCCTCTGGCGCCGGCAGATATAGACTTTTAGACCCCAGATCTCTCCAGAAAGAGGACCTTTCATGCCCTATTCCTATTACAAGGGATGTAATAGGAATAAAAGTGATCAAAAAAAGAAATAAAAAATTTAAGGGAAAGTGTAAAAATGTAAAAAATAAAAGAAACCAACAAAAAAAATTCAAACGCCCCCATCACCTTGTGCTTGCACTCAGAAGTGAATGCATACGTAGGTCTCGCCCGCATATGTAAACAGCATTCAATACACACATCTGAGGTATCGCTGTGAACGTTTGCGCAAGGGCAAGAATGCTAGCACAAGACCTCCTCTAATTCTAAACTGGTAACCTGTAAAAAATGTAAAGCGTTTCCTATGGAAATTTTTAAGTATCAAAGCTATTCCACAAGTGTGCACAATTTCAAAGCATGGCATGTCGGGTATCTATTTACTCGGCATAACGTAATCGTTCACATAATGCAAAAAAATTGGGGTAAATATTGTGTTGTGTTTTTTTTTATTTTTATTTTTTTTATTCATGAAAGTGTTTTTTTCCCCCCAAAAATCATGTTTGAAAAATTGCTGCATGAATAATGTGTGACATAAAAAATTGCAATAACCGCCATTTTATTCCCTAGGGTCTCTGCTAAAAAATGTTATGTAATTTTCTAGCAAAAAAATGATTTTTAGAGTGCCTTGAAAAGTATGCATACCCCTTGAAATTTTCCACATTTTGTCTTGTTACAAACGTAAGTGGGAAGAAGTGGGAAGAAAAATGATAAATGGTTTTCAAAGTTTATTTTTATTTATTTTTTACAAATATCTGAAAAGTGTGGTGTGCATTTGTATTCAGCCCCCTTTACTCTGATACTTTACTCCGATAATCCTAACTAAAATATAGTGGAACCAATTGTCTTCAAAGGTCACCTAATTAGTAAATAAAGTCCACTTGTGTAATTTAATCTTATTATAAATACTTCTGTTCGGTGAAGCCCTCAGAGGTTTGTTAGAGAACCTTAGTGAACAAACAGCATCACAAGGCCAAGGAACACACCAGACAGGTCAGGGATTAAGTTGTGGAGACGTTTAAAACAGGGTTAGGTTATATAAAAAAAATAAAAAAAAACAAGCTTTATATATCTTGCGGAGCACTGTTCAATCCATCATCAAAAAATGGAAAGAGTATGGCACAACTGCAAACCTACCAAGACATGGCTGTGAACTTAAACTGACAGGCCAGGCAAGGAGAGCATTAATCAGAAAAGCAGCCAAGGGGCCCATGGTAACTCTGGAGGATCTACAGAGATCCACAGCTCAGGTGGGAGACTCTGTCCACAGGACAACTATTTGTTGTGCACTTCACAAATCTGGCCTTTATGGTAGAGTGGCAAGAAGAAAGCAATTGTTGAAAGAAAGCCATAAGAAGTCCGGTTTGCAGTTTGCAAGAAGCCATGTGGGGGACACAGCAAACATATGGAAGAAGGTGCTCTGGTCAGATGAGACCAACGTTTTTTTTTTTTTTTAGCCTAAAAGCAAAACGCTATGTGTGGTGGAAAACTAACAGTGCACATCACCCTGAACACACCATCCCCACCTTGAAACATGGTGGTGGCAGCATTATGTTGGGGGATGCTTTTCTTCAGCAGGGACAGGGAAGCTGGTCAGAGTTGATAAGAAGATGGATGAGCCAAATACAGGACAATCTTACAATAAACCTGTTGGAGTCTGCAAAAGACTTGAGATTGGGGCAGAGGTTCACCTTTCAGCATGACAAGGACCCTAAACATACAGCCAGAGCTACAATGGAATGGTTTAGATCAAAGCACATTCATGTTAGAATGGCCCAGTCAAAGTCCAGACCTAAATCCAATTGAGAATCTGTGGCAAGACTTGAAAATTGCTGTTCAGACGCTCTCCAGAGCTTGAGCTATTTTGCAAAGATCAATGGGCAAAAATGTCACTCTCTCTAGATGTGCAAAGCTGGTAGAGACATCCCCAAAAAGACTTGTAGCTGTAATTGCAGTGAAAGGTGGTTCTACAACCTATTGATTCAGGGGGCTGAATAGAAATGCACGCCACACTTTTCACATATTTATTTGTAAAAAATGTTGAAAACCATTTATCATTTTCCTTCCACTTCACAATTATGTGCCACTTTGTGTTGGTCTATTACATAAAATCCCAATAAAATACATTTATGTTTTTTGTTGTAACATGACAAAATGTGCAAAATTTGTATGCAAACTTTTTCAAGGCACTGTACATGTAGGTGAGAAATGCCAGAATTGGCTTGGGTGGCAAGTGGTTAACTGAGATCATTCATGTAAGTTTCCTCTGTTTTTCATTAGATTCAAGAGGGAGATTGGTGCACAGTGTTTTCAACTTTCTCTAAACATATTGGGAAGGACTGAATCCATTAACCTTATTTGTGTAAGCAGGTAGCAGTAGCCAGTCACATGCTTGCTCTCATTATCAAACGTCCATTAGTAGAACGACAAATAAAGTTAACAGATTTGATGTTGACAGGGACACCAACCTTCCTTTCATTTTGGGTAAATTAAATATTTTTTTTATTTATTTTTTTTATTTTATTTTTTTAAATATGTAAAGTAATAGCAAGGAACACATATGTTCGAAGAAAAGTAACACAAAAGGAGGAGTTGGTTAGATTTGAATCTTTGAGTAAACCAGGAACTCCACAACTTACCAGCTGAAGTTTGATGCTACTTCCTTTCCTTTCTGCAGATTTTTACACACAAAGTCTTAATCTGTGTAGTTTGGCCACACAAATATGTTCAGTGGTTAAGCAAATTGGGTGTCAGTTCCTGATTGCATCAATTTGTGTTGCGTTCTTATGGGCCCAGATGATAGCTCATTTAATGTATTGGAACACTAAAAAATCATATTTAAAGTACGTTTTTGTTTCTTGCAAAAATTAAAGCTGGAATCTGGGAAATCAAAGTCCTCCCTTACAGTGGGGCTGCAGTTTTGCTTACCTGATCCTCCACTTTCCCTGCTTCCCTTCCATGCAGTTTCTACTCCCCTGCATTTCAGTGATCAGCCCCAGAGGTCGTCAAGGCTGATGCAGAGACCATAGCCCTAACACCAAAGGGCAGTCTATTACCAGAGTAGAGGGATGTGAAGGATTGGGTAAGTAAAAGTGCTTCTGCATCCCCTAGACTAAAAGAGCAGTTAATCCTTGCAGCCCCTAGAGTTCAGCTGAAGTGAAACTTGCTTCTGTACAAAAGGGTACAGAGGTATTGTCATTGTTTTCTTTTTTAATTTTTTGCTATTTCTACAGCTTCTCGGGCCTGGGCCCCACACCCCAAAACAGCGTGCTGACGTGTCCCGGTTGGGTGAGCTGAGGGGTAAAGCGCTCCAGATTATGAACCAGTTTGGAGCTTCCACACTCATCAACCTGTCTAACTTTTCAACTTCCTCTGCCATGTCTGCCTCAGCCACTGTGAAGCAAGAGCAAACCGTGGCCAACAGCACTGCAGGAAGCAAAGTACCCGGGACAACACCTGGAGGAGGGCGAGCAAGTCCAGATGCCAACCAGGTAAAACATCTTATGTTAAATCACTGCGGGAATTGTTGGAGACAAGAATACCTTGTGTTCCCCTCATGTCCTGCATCAGATGTCTCATCTAAATGCAAGTTTCAAACAGCACTGCTTAAGGGACATCAGCATTTTGCCTTTATCCTACTCAGAAATGTATACTTACCTGGCCACTCCCTGACCGCCTTGTCTCGCTGTTGGAGCCCTCATTATTAGGGCAAAGTTTCAAAGTATGGGGGAGTACATGTCCTCCCCTGTAACAGCACTTAGGCCCCAGTGGCCATTTACCAAGCCTGAACATGTGTGGCATGATGTGATGAGTTCTGAGCTTTAACAGATGAGGATGCTAAAGCAGGGTGGCAGAGGAATATGTGGCTTGGTAAATATATAAATCTGGGAAGGTGGACTGCATATATGACTTTATATACATGTGATTCCTGCATGTAAGAGGCTACTTTATGTTTATAAAACATAAACTAGATACAAATCTTTCATAAGTAAGCTTACTACTAAGCGGTTGTAAATCTCAGACATAAAATAGGCATAACCCTCTATAGTGTTTAAGTGTCTCAATTCAGAGCACTGTGTCAGTTCTGTCTGCTGCTTCGTTCATCTGCTATCAGCATGAATCACTTGTGACAAGTTTTCCTGACAGGAAAAAAGTTGACCGGGAGGAGCTCCAGCACACTGCCTGTGATTGACAGCCTCAGCTCTGTTTCTGTGTGCTGTGTGAAGGGGGTGTGTCCCTTCACTCTAATCAGCTCCGCAGAGTGTAACTTTAGCGCTCTGCCTACTTTTTTTTGAACTATTAGACAAGCTTATAAATTCTGGACTTTGGATGTGGTACAACTTATGTGGGAGGATTTGTTTTATCTCTGTGTATCACCTTAGGATAGCCACTTGAATGTTCTTGCAAAATCCAAATTGTGACATGTTCTCTTTAGGTATTCATGGAACTTAGATAATTGTCATTTTGAATTGGGCAACAGTAGTTGTGCTGAGTGAAGCAGTCATTTCACCAGATTAGAAATACCTCGAACTGTAACTGACTATGTATGGTAAAGGCAGTCAGTGGATATTCTGAAGATAAAACTGTAAAGCCCCATACACACGGTCGGATTTTTTCATGGATTCTGTCCGATCGGACAATGTTGTTGAAAAATCAGACCGTGTGTATGCACCATCGGACAGTGTACGTCGGATTGTCCGACGGACAAAGTCTTATCTCCTGCTGGATAGATTTGCCGACAACACGGTCCGATCACACCAAATCCGATCGTGTGTACGGTTGTCCGACCGGACAAAGTGCTACGCATGCTCAGATCACATTACAAGACCAAAGCTATTGGCTACTAGCCTCTACGTAGTCCCGTCGTAGGCAACAAACGTCACCACGTTCAGAATGATCGGATTTTCCGACAACTTTGTCCGACCGTGTGTACGCAAAACCAACATCAGACAAAGTATGACGGACAGGATCCGACCGACCTGGTCCGCGGATTGTCCGACCGTGTGTATGGGGCTTTAGGCATTGCTGCATCTTTAAGAGCAGAGGTAAAGTAATCAGTGCAGAATGTTATCCTGTTAGAACATTCTATTTAACAGGATTTGTCAATTTATTTAAGACGCTATTTTATATGTATGTTTTTTTTAACTCTTGTTACTAATTTTCAGGTATTGACCAAGAAAAAGCTTCACGATTTGGTTAGAGAAGTTGATCCAAATGAACAGTTAGATGAGGATGTAGAGGAGGTAAGACATTCAAAAATGCAACCTGACACTGTTCTGAATTTAAATGGCTTGGTGACTCATGATCATTTCTCCCACTCCAGATGCTGCTGCAGATAGCGGATGATTTCATTGAGAACGTGGTCTCTGCAGCTTGCCAGTTAGCCCGACATCGTAGATCAAACACATTGGAAGTTAAAGATGTTCAGCTTCATCTAGGTATATTGTTTATTGTACTCCTGTTTGGAATCAGGCTGGAGCTTAAGATGTCAGAATATATCATTTCTATTGACATGCATGATATTTTATTTTTGCATGACCTGTATTTGGCATTGTAGTCCTTTCCAGATCCAACTGCATATGCAGTTGCCTACCATATCTAGAAAAATACCTGGCCCTTACCCTACATCATTCCCTGTTTAAAAATTATCTGAAGACTTAGACAAATGGGCTCCAACACTGCCTTCTTTGGGAGACTGAATAGTGTTTCAATGAATATCCTACCCAGGATTTTCTATTGCTTTAAAATGCTCCAGATAGTTATGAAAATAAAAGATCTCAGGGGAAAACAGGACCCAAAATCAAAAAATGGACACTATACATTCCCCAAAAAATGAGGAAGCCCAGGGATACCGAAAGCGTTTGTTACCCAAAAAAACAGCTAAGTGCTTGTGCTGTGTAATTTGGCTCCCTGTATCACCTGAAATACCTGGCTAATCCTGCCTGGTTCTGCCCTGCCCTGACCAAATTTTATCATGGTTGCTGAACCCTGACACCGTGGTCAGTTTATGTGTCTCCATCATCCGCAGCTCTCCTCTGTCCTCTCCCCCCTCCCTGCCTGTCAGCTATTGACAGTGCCCGTCCCTTCTCTCCTGCTGCTTTCATAACACTTATGCATTCCTACAATCCCCTGTGTTTAATAATCACATGTGTCCCAGTGTATGTGTTTTATAAAAAGAAAATGCTGATTTCTACATTATATGACAGCTCACTCCGGAGCCCCGGCTGATGTCTCGGCTCTCTCCTCCCCTCCACCCCTGGCTGACATCAGCGGGAGTTGTCGGCCCCTCCCACTGTAGTTGTCAGCCTGGAAGAGGAGAGTGCCGAGCAGTCACTTAAGCACCAGGAGGCATTTTTTTTGTAAAACGCAGACACAGACATATGTCATTATTAAAAACGAAGAATTCGCTTTACAATCACTTTAATAAAAATATTTTTATCTCCCTCAGCAGTGTTAATTTTGACGTCCTATTTTGATTTAGTTTTAGTCATAGTCTTTTGACTAAAATGCCATTTTAGTTTTAGTCATATTTTAATTATCTGAATTATTTAAGTTTTAGTCATATTTTAGTCCGATTATCATCTCCAGTACATTTTAGTCAACTAACATCTAATGGGTTTAGTTAAATTGTAATGCCTTATTTAAGCATTTTTCTAGAATTTTCAAACTCCTTATATATTCCTGGAGTAAAAAATACAATACAATTTTATACAATGTTATTATTTATGGTATTAAGGTTTGGATATGCACTTCAGACAAATATTTTGCCGTTGTAATATTGAACGTCTTTAAAATAAAACCAAGTTTCATAAACAAACAAAAATATAGTTTTTTGACAAACAAAAGTGCAACTTTAAAATCTATAAGAAAAAAGTAAACTCTATTGGCTGTAATGCCATTGCACATATTAACTGAATATATTACCGACATTAAATTAATAAAAAATAAGAAAATCAGCTTTGTAGATGCCCCCTACCTATTCGTATGTGGTAGTGCAATACATGTTTAAAGTTTATTATTCTGGGCTGGGAATGGAATTGTGTTACTGATTTAGAAAAGGTCAGCAGAGGGTGCCAAAGAGTGTGTGAATGAGTGTAATGTGTGGAACTGCATAGGAAAGGGAAAGGATTGATGGGAGGCTTTGTCTCTCAGCCAACAAAGCTTGCCAATAGAGTTAGGGGGCTGGGGCTTTAACAGACAGGCGAAGCCCTGAGAAAAGCGAAAGTTTGGATGGGTAAACTCCCCTCCCTCACATTTTTGTTCCGTTTTCATCTGTTGAGGTGAACCACATGCTAGCCTGGGCAGAGGGACATGTGCCGATTCTATTGGCAGTCCATATCCCAGGAGTAGAGAACTGGAAGGCAGATTATCTCAGCCGCCAGCAGATCTGCCCAGGGGAATGGTCCCTAAACCCAGGGGTGATCCAGGAAATTTTCTAGCATTGGGGATGGCCAGAGGTCGACCTATTGGCATCCAGGTTCAACAACAAGCTACAGCAATTTGTGTCCCGAACAAGGGATCCTCTGGCAATTGGAGCAGATGCTCTGATGGTTCCATGGAGCCATTACTCCCTGGTTTATGCTTTCCCTCCAATCCCTCTCCTTCCACATTTGTTGCGCAGGATTCGGAAAGAGGGGGTTCTAGTCATTCTGGTGGCACCAACCTGGCCCAGAAGGCCCTGGTTCCCAGAGATTGCGAGACTGACAATAGACGGGCCATGGACGCTTCCACGTCGCCCCGATCTACTGTCTCAGGGTCCTATATTCCACCCCGATATACAGTCTCTAAATTTGATGGCATGGCTATTGAAGCCAGGGTGCTGAAAAACTGTGGCATCTCAGGACCAGTAGTGTCTACCCTAGTGAATGCTAGAAAAGCTGTCACTAGGAAGATTTATCATAAGGTCTGGAAGACTTGTATTGCTTGGTGTAAAGCCAGAAAATTGCATCCTCAGAAATACACAATTGGGAGAATTCTCTCTTTTCTACAGTCGGCTGTGGAAATCAGATTGGCTTTGAGTACAATCGGAGGTCAGATTTTGGCCTTGTCAGTATTCTTTCAAAGGCCTTTAGCATCCCTTTCGTTAGTCTGAACCTTTATGCCGGGGGCGACTCAATTGCTTCCCCCCATTAAGTCACCTATGTGTCCTTGGGACTTGAACTTGATGCTGTCAGTGTTACAGAAACAACCCTTTGAACCTATCAAGGAAATTCCATTAGACTTGCTGTCCGCAAGCTAGCCTTCCTGATGGCCATCACCTCAGCTAGAAGAGTGTCGGAGTTGGTGGCCCTTTCGTGCAGGGAACCATACTTGATCCTTCACCACGACAGGGTTGTGTTACGACCTGTTCCATCCTTTTTGCCAAAAGTGGTGTCGGCCTTTCATTTAAATCCATTATTTTGCCTTATTTTTTTCTCTCAGCCTCGCTCGGCGGATGAGACGACTGCATTCATTGGATGTTTTCGGGGCATTCAAGGTTTGTCTAGATCTGCAGAGATCCGAGGATCAGACTCCTTTTTTGTTTTACCAAAAGGACCCAAGAAGGGGCAGGCAGCTTTCAAGGCTTCCATTGCCAGTTGGGTCCGTCAATTGATCACTCAGGCCTATGGTCTGAAACATAAAGCTCCTCCCTTTAGGGTGAGAGCTCATTCTACCAGGGGTGTAGGACCTCCTGGGCTTTTAGCCATCAGGTATTTGTGGCTTAGATTTGTAAGGCTGCTACCTGGTCTTCGGTGCATACGTTCACAAAATGTTATCAAGTTGATGATCGAGCAGCCGAGGAATCCTTTCTTTGAGTACATCATGGGACACAGAGAACCCTTCCCTCTTCATCTTTTTTTTTTTTTTTTGAGCATTCAGTGCTTGCTACAAAACAAAATACTTCCTGTATGGGAGGGGTTATATAGGGGATCACTTCCTGTCTAACGACCTTTGGTCTACCAGTGTCCATTCACCGGGAGATCCTATTTTTTAAACGTCAGTTACTATCTGTCAAGTTAAATCGTTGAGGAGAGGTTTCAGACCATCTTGTGTACATAACATTAAGACTTAAAGTGTAAGTTCACCTTTACAGAAAAATCTGTAAGGTGAACTTACACATGTCCCCCTCCTTGCCTCCCCACCCCGGTCCCGCTGACCTGGACTGCGGCAATCTCCAGTTCTAAGCCTCGGTATATCCACGACAGGAGCCCGGGGCTTAGAAATCCTCTCTGCAGCCATGCCTCTTCTCCATAGCTGACACGACGGGCTGTGTGGCTGCTGTATGGTCGGCGCCACCCATGTGATGTCGCTGACCAATTAGAATGCTCTGACGAAGGACTTTTGGACATTTTGGCTCTGGATTTCTAAGCTCGGACTCCTGGCGCAGATATACCGGGGGTTAGAACTGGAGTTTGCGGTGGTCCAGGTCAGCAGGACCGGGGGGGGGGGGGGGGCTAGGAGGGGGACCTGTGTAAGTTTTCACCTTACAGAGTTTTAACATTTTAAAATAGTTTTTAATATTAAAAGCTCCCATCCCATTATGACAATAAGTTTCCCTGTCACTGTGTTATATAATCAATACGCTTATCTGTACCGATAACACAGCGGCTCCCTGAGATTATGTGACTCCTCGGCTCTCCCTCCTCTCTCCCCTCCTCTCCTCCTTTCTTTCCCCTCCTCTCTTCTCTCCTCCCTCCTCCCCGGCTGCCGGCAGTGCTCGGCCCCGCCCACTGGAACTGTCAGCCGAGGGGGGGGAGAGGAGGCACTTAAGCGCAGGAAGACGCTGTGTTATCGGTACTGATAAGCATATTTTATTATATAACACATGCACAGGGGAACTTATTGTTATATTGCAGAGAGGATGGGAGCATTTTATAGAAGTGACTTAACAACCACTTTAATTTAGCCCACATAACTATAGCTCCCCTTTAAGCCAGCCATAGATGGTTTAAATTTTGGCTGTATGTATGGGCAGGCTAAATGTACCCACGTTAAGTTATTCATTAGGTACAACCGATTTTACATGCGATTATTGCTAGCGACTGTTTATAGCAGCTAGCAATAATTACTGTGTTCTCCCGGCTGGATGGCTCCCCACACAGGAATTATTGCTCCACAGGAGGGATTTCCCCATCAACACGGGCTGTGTTTATGGAGGTAATCAACGCTCAGTCTATGGCCAACCTTAGACAACGAAAACTTTTCTTGGTGGGCTAAAAAAGTAGTTAACAGGTGCTCCATGAACCAATTCTATCCCTAACCTTGAATGAGAGGAAGCTGGTGGGATTTGTGTTTTTGGCTGCTTATCAGACCCTGGAGACAACCATTTTATTCATTTTGCTGAAGTTGGGGAAAGGCGAATAACTTTGCTTCTCGGCCTTTTGGCTAAGATCAAGTGTAGTATTTGTTCTTAGTTGCCAGAGGAGGCACTATGCTACTCCCAAATGGGGAGGGCAGATGCAAATCCGATGGTTGTACCTGGACGGTCTGTTTCGGTAGGGGCCATGTTGGCACTCTTTGGTCATAGAGGCTGATGATTGTTTTTTGTCTGAGAAGGCCAGAAGGTTGCTCCTGGTGAGGATTGGTGCTGCTCCAGTCTGGGTTCCAGGCCTTATGGCCTAGATTGGTGCGGTCCTTGCCCCTGTCAGTTTTTTGGGAAAGAACACTGGCCCCCCCTTTCCCACCGGGGGGGGGGGGGTTAGTATTTCCTGAATGTAATTGGGTAGGAGCAATGGGAGTGGTGGTTGAGCTCTTGCGTCCAGGGCTCTCCCTAAGCTCTCAGAGCTCCAGGCCTTCCTGGTAGGGGTGGGGGCTGCGTCGGTCTGGCTGTGGGCCAGGGTTGGAAAAAAGCCCATGGTGTATGTGCCCCTGGAGTGGCAGTCCAGGGGTGCCGTAAGATCACTGTGAGTGAGGGTCACTTTGATTAATGGCACCACGGTCACTGCACCATACTACACTTTTTTTTTTTTTTCTCACCTGCCTCCTGGGCCGGGCCTTTTGGCTGGGACCGGAGGAATTTTTGATTTCTGGCCAGAGGGCCTGTTCGTTGTTTCACACAATGACCATTTTTCACTATCCTCTCCACTTCCTTCTCCCCCACTTTCTTTTATTTAAGCCCTTGTTTGTCACTGTTTGTATTTTTATGTTTGTACACGGTTTTTGCACGTGTGACTGCTGACGTGTAGGTCCTCTGGACTGTCCTGAGAGTCTTGGGAGGGGTGGACATGGCCTTCTGGCTTGGTTCGCCCTCTCTCATGGGGTTTCCCTTCTGGGGAGCCCCACCAAGTACTTGGATGGGTCTGCTTCGGCAGACCCTCTAGAGAAAGGGGTCCGTCTGGTTTTGGCCAGATGGACCAAGTGTTAAGTACCCCAGTCCCCGTCTGGAGCCTAACGCCGCGGGGGTTTAGGGCAAGGCTCTCTGATTTTAGAGGGCTTGTGTACACCCGTTGCACGTTTTTGTGTTTCACTCTTTATGTGTGTGCACATTTTTTTGGCACCAGGTGAAGTTTTTGAGTGTGTTTCACATCCCATGGGCTTTAAAAAAATAAAATAAAAATAGGTTAATAAGAACAATGATGCATGAGAAGCTCACCTCCAATTTCAATTATAGCCATGGCAAGTTTCTAAAAATCTGTGATCCTTGGATCACATGCAATGCTCAGGTGAATATAGACCGTACCCTGCTCTGTGTGTCTGCACGTAGATGCTGTTTTGACTTTAGATACAATTTTTAAATGATACATAGTGTTTATGTAATATGTTTATATAATAAATGACACATGGTTATTACGTTAAGCACAAGGCCTCATGTACTCTTCTGCTGGTAAACGGACATTTAGGAGCAGTTGGGCTTTTTTTTGGAGTTGCCCCTGAACTTTCCTCTGTTATCTTATCAGTACATGTACACAGGGTCCTTTTTAGCTGTTTCTAGGCAGTTGAGTTTAGAAGCATTTTTTGGAACGCAACAAAATGGGTTCAGACGGATGTTCGGAGGCATTTAAACTGCCAAATGCCTGTAAACGCTGCTAAATGCGGTAACTCGTGTTTAGCAGTGTTTCGTTCACAGACATTTTTTATTTCAGCAAATGCTTCTAGATGCAAATGTGGCTAAACAGACATTTTAGATGCCAGTTTCTAGCTGTCAAGTTAAATCGCTCAGGAGAGGTTAAACAATGTCCCATGTACATAAAGCCTAATAACGGGCTGCTTTATATCTCTGTAAGACTTGCATTCCTTCCACATAGCAACAGTCATCACTTGTGTATTTTTATGTGGTTTAAAGTTTGGTTTATGACAGGAACTTTATAGAAATAGGAATTCAACAGTTCTGCATGTTTAAGGCATGACACTAACTTTTCTGTCATCCACCCAGAGCGACAGTGGAACATGTGGATCCCAGGGTTCGGATCAGAAGAGATTAGGCCCTATAAGAAGGCATGCACAACCGAGGCCCACAAACAGGTAAAAAAGGGAATTGTTAGGACATCTGAAGTGTTTATATGTAAATGACATATACTGTATATTTTATTTTGGAAAACAGTCATATTTGGAATATAGTGGTTATAAAACATCTTAAGAAAGAATACTGCATTCAGCTGTGTTACTCTCCCATGAAGGGAAAAGCTTAAACACTGGCTCATAACTTTCCTGACTTTATGTAGAACTTTAAAGCAGGGAGGATTTGATTTAAATCAGGTCGATTTTAAATCACTAGTAAAATAGCTTGATTTCACCGACAGTCTCATTCACTTTAATGGGACGGCTGGTGATGCGGCAGTGACTCAAGGTGAGGGACGTGGCGGGCAGCAGGTGAGTGAATGCCCGATAACAGGCGCTGCCATGATGGATCTGAAATAACAGACGCTATTTAAATGTAAGGACTCTTATGCTGGCAGTTAGAATCTTTAATATTTGCAAACAAAATGAAGGTTTCCTATTTAGAATAATAAGCTGTCAGGTCAGTAAAACAGCAATTATCAGAACCCAATTAATCATACAGTTTGTAGTGTACCTAGATTTGCAAAACAATGGGATAAAGGAATATTCCTGAACTTTGTTTTATCTCATGGTTACTGTGAAATTGTGTGAATGCATCAATGCAGTGCATGTTATCTCCGCTTGCAGAGGTTGGATTCATTGAATGAGTTTACAAAAAATGTAAATATTTCAGATTATACAGCCTCATGCTACATAACTAAGCTCCATTTCATGCTGAATAAACTCAATTATTAATGTATCTTAAATAGAAAATTATCTTTTAGATAGATTTTTACTCCAAAAGCATTTTATTAAAATAAATTTGATAAAAATCAAAAAAATTGATTTTTAAATCCCAAAAATCTGATTTAAATAAAAAAAACTGATTGTTTTTTGATTTTTTTTTTTTTTTAAATCATTGATTTATATCCACCCTGTGTAGAAGCAAATACATAATCCTGACTAAATTAAGGGTAGATTTAGACATGCATCTAAATCTCCCTTGCCTCTGAAGCCAAATCCACATTTGGATTGCACTCCAGAGACCAGCTGTTTTAATCCCATTTTTACTGACAAATGCGTTTGCTGCACTTCCCATTCACTTGAAAGTGTAGTGTTCGGCAAGCTTGCCATCCACCGATCGCTATATGTTGCGTCAACATTGCAGCGGGCGCAAAGTGAAGCGCTGCGGCATGTAAACATGCCCATCCACTGCCTGTTGCACCACAAACCAAAAACGTTTAATTCATTATTAATATTCAAAGCCAACTCCCCCATCCATGTCTCCATGCTTTATTTTGTAGCAATAAACATCCCCACCCCCATCTTGAGTAAGGGCAAATGATTCAAGTAGGATTTAGTTCTTGGAATACCACTTGGGCATACAGGCAGAAGAGTTTGCTTAGCTGAGAGAACCCCTCCTCCCCTCCTGAAGACTCCTGGGATGTATGACATTACTTGCCTAGGCCTGGAAACCAGGAAGTAACTGAAGAAATGTAAAAAAGTAAAAAAAGTTTAAAACTAAGTAAATATATATTTTCCTGTTTACCAATGCTAGCAGCATAAGGATAAAAAGTCAATGTTGATTGAGAATGTGAAGTTGATATTAAGGAGGAGGGCGGTATTGTTTCAAGTGAGTCGCTTCTACCTCTGGTACCTCAGCCTGCCATGTCTATTAGATGATGGACCATGCTGTTGCTGGTCTTCTATGATACACACAGAACATACCCGCTTCCCCCTGATTGCTCTTCATTAATATGTTTAAATATTAATGTTTTTGTACACACACATTGTAAAAATGATCACATTTCTAGCACATTCATTATTATACCTATTGTTTGCTATTTATGTATAAACCCAATTCCAAAAAAGTTGGGATGCTGTATAAAGTCTAAATAAAAAACGGAATTCAATGATTTGCAAATCATTCTATGCAAATATTTTATTCACAATAGAAAATAGAAAACATCAAATGTTTAAACGGAGAAAAAAAAGAGGTAATTTTAAAATTGATGTCAGCAACATGTCTCAAAAAAGACAGGGCCATGTTTACAACGATGTAGAATCCCCTTTGCATTCTGTTTTTATGAAGAGTTTACACAGCGTTCCAACTTTTTGGGAATTGGGGTTGTAGTACAGATAATCGGTCATAAATTTATCTTAACTCTCCTCCTGATGACTATGTGTCTGGTTTGTATCACAGAGAATGGCTCTCATTAAGAAGACCCAGAAGAAGTAAGACAGCGCGGTTTTCTTGGTCAGCACTTCCAAGTTGACGCCATGATTCTGCAGTGAACTGATGCAGAAGCCACCTCTTCAGAGAAGAGCCTCATTTTTTGGACAGAGACTGCACATCTAGTAATGTGGACTTGCCTTTATTAGTCGTGCATTACAGAACCCTCTGGCAGGGGAAGTGTTACACTGTCGTTTTCCTTTTTGTATATATAAAAGAAAGTGGTTTGATTAAAGATTGTTGTTGTAATTCACGCTTGGTCTTTGTATGAAATTACCATAGAAACCAAAGGATCATCTTTTTAAAGAAGACCAAATATGTACCAGAGAACTGCTTTAAAATAGTAAATGTTAATACAAGTTGGTTCGAAATAAAAATGTCTAAAAACATTTAGGAATATGTATGTAAAAGTACCCATACAAGTACAGAAATGTAACTTTGCAGTGCAGCATCTTATTCTATGTCAGTGATGGCGAACCTATGGCACGCGTGCCACAGCTGGCACGCAGAGCCATCTCTGTGAGCACGCGAGAGGGTACAGGACAGAGCTAGAGGTCTCTCTCTCCTCTCAGCCCCCCTCTTTTTCCACCCCCTCTCTCTGTCCCCTTCCCTCACTCTCACACCCCTTTCTCTCTGCCCCCCACCCCTCCCTCTCTCTGTTCCCCCCTCTCTCTCAGCTTACCCCTCTCTCAGCATCTCTCTCGCACCCCTTTCTCTCTGTCCCTCTCTCTCTCTCTCTGTCTCTCCCTCTCTCTCTCTGTCTCTGTCCTTCTCTTTCTCTCTCTCTGCCCTCTCTCTCTTCTCTCTCCTCTCTCTCTTCTCTTCTCTCCTCTCCCTCTCTCTCTCTTCTCTTCTCCCTCTCTGTCCCTCTTCTCTTCCTCTCTGTCTCTCTGTCCCTCTCTCTCTTCTCCTCTCTCTGTCCCTCTTCTCTTCTCCCTCTCAGCATCTCTCACACCCCTTACTCTCTCTGTCTCTCTCTCTCCCCCCTCTCTCACACACAACCCCTCTCTTTTCGCTCATCCCCCCTCTCTCGCAAATTGCAGTGTTGGCACTTTGCAACACAAAACCAACGTATTTATTTCAGTTTGGGCACTCAGGCTCAAAAAGGCTTGCCATCACTGTTCTATGTGATGGGCCATTTGTGATGAGCAGATTCTCCTCTCTTGAATTGTTAGAATAGTGCAGCCTTAACTTTTTTATTATTTATTTGTCAGTGCTGAAGCACCAAGCTTTATGCTGCTTGTGCTCAGTGCTGATAAGAAACATATACAACAAGGTGCTGTCAAGATTACATTGAAAATACAAAAACGTTTTGTTGTTCTCCAATAGCCCGTGCAAAATGTCAGCTGTCTTGAGAGCAAGAGATATGTGAGGTAAAAATGCTCATCAACACTTGTTGTTGGAAGGTGGTAAAAAAAAGCAGGTAATCGATCTGTGTTTTTACCATCCACCAACTGCGCCCCTTAAGCTGTAAAGGCAACCTAACACTGAGTTGATATTTCTGCTGTGCCAAGGAGAGGATTCAGCTAAATAACAGCACACACATACAATGCATTCATAAATTGAGACCCCCTTTGCTTTTTTTTCAATTGTATTATGTTGCAGCCTGATACTATGGTTGTTTAAATTTATTTTACCATTAATCCACACTTAGTACCCAACAATGACAAAGTGAAAACAGAATTTTTAGAAATGTTTGCAAATGTATGGAAAAAGAAAATCCAAAATATCATATTGGCATAAGTATTCAGACCCTTTGCAACAAGACTTTACATTTAGCTGAGGTGCCTTCCATTTCTTTTGATAGTTGCTGAGATGTTTCTACACCTTGATTGGAGTCCCACCTGTGGTAAATTACGTTAAATGATTGGACATGATTTGGAAAGCACACACATCCCTATAAAAGGCCTCACAGCTGACAATGCATACTGTATTAGAGCAAAAGGAACTGCCTGCAGAGCTCAGAGACAGGACTATTGCAAGGCACAGATCTGGGGAAGGCTACAAAAAAATTCTGCTTCACTGAAGGTTCCCACGAGCTAAGTGGCCTCCATAATTCTCAAATGGAAGAAGTTTGGCACAAGCTGGTCACCTGGCCAAACTGAGCAATCGGGGGAGAAGGGCCTTAGTAAGAGAGGTGACCAAGAGCCCGATGGTCACTGACTGAGCTCCAGAGATTTTTTGTGGAGATGGGACAAAGTTCCAGAAGGACAAACATCACTGCAGCCCTCCACCGATATGGGCTTTATGGCAGAGTGGCTACATGTGCAAAACACACAAAAACCCCACTTAGAGTTTGCCAAAAGACTTTTAGACTGTACGGAACAAGGTTCTCCGGTCTGATGAAACCAAGTTTGAACTGTTTGGCCTCATTTCTCAACATTATGTCTGGAGGAAACCAGAAACCGCTCATCTCCTGCACAATACCACCCCAACAGTGAAGCATGGTGGTGGCAGCATCATGCTGTGGTGGTGTTTTTTCAGCAGCAGGAACTGGAAGACTGGTCAAGATTAAGAAAAAGCTGAATGGAGCAAAGTACAGAGATATCCTCAATGAAAACCTGCTCCACAGCACTCAGGACCTCAGACTGGGCTGAAGATTCACCTTCCAACATGACCATGATCCTAAGCACACAGCCAAGACAACACAGGAGTGGCTTAGGTACAACTTTGTGAATGTCCTAGAGTAGCCAAACATCTCTAGAAAGCCCTGGAAATGGCTGTCTCCAATGGTCCCCATCCAACCTGACTGAGCTTGAGAGGATTTGCAAAGAATGGCAGAAAATACCCCAATCCAGGTGTGCAAAGCTTTCCGTGTCGTACCTAAAAAGACTCGAGGCTCTAACTGCTGCCAAAGGTGCTTCAACAAATTACTGAGTAAAGGGTCTTAAGTACATGTGATATTTCAGTTTTTCAATTAATACATTTTTTCACTTAGTCATTATTGGGTACTGAGTGTAGGTTAATGAGAGAAAAAAAATATTTTTAAACAACTGTAGTTATCAAGCTGCAACATAAAATTGAAACAAGTGAAGGGGGGTCTTAATACTTTAGAAACATACACTATCATTTGAGGTACACTATCATAACAAACTGAAAAGCAAAAGTGCATTTTCCTGATACTTGTCAACATATGCATAGCGTTCTCCGTTTCTGTACTTCCTCGCCTGTTGAGCATCCCACTATGCTGCGCTCCATTGTTGTCTGTTTTTCTTCTCTTGCTGCTTGTAGCAGCTCTCTGCAAATAAGGGAGAGCGCTGCGGAAACATTGCTACCAGTTCGTGCAGAAGTCTCTAGATATGGAGCATTTATGGAGTTTGCCATATTTTGTGCCTCCTCTCGGGTGACCTCTCGAAGATCCCGCAAGTCACTTTTGGTTCCAAGCAGCAAGAAAACCAGTGGGTGAGGTTGGGCCCGCTCTGTAACTTCCTGGTACCAGTTTTGGATGTTCTCAAAAGTCTTATGAGCAGTGAGATCAAATAAGAGGATAACACAAGCAGCATTTCTGTAATAAGACCTTGTTACCGCCCTAGAAGAAAGACAGAGAACAACTGACTGATGTATAGCATAACGTGTGCTTTCATTTTCATTGTCTGTAAACATATAGCAAACTAGGTATGGTACAGAATATGTGAGCAATGCAATCCTTGGTTATACTTCTTCAGATGGCTCATTTTATTGATTTTCATGCTTCCTTGAAACCTTTACTAAACACATTTCTTTTGTCATGTCACTGGGGCAGTCTGAATTCCAGCAGCCATTACTGGAATTTACAGTGAACAGAGCACGGCAGGGAGGGAGGGGGAGCAGAGGTCAGGACTCATGGAGGAGGTAGAGCAGACAGAGAACTTCAGTCCTCAATCTTTTTGATGCTGGCAAGAGAGACAACACGGCTGACCGTGGGGGTGGGAAACAGAGGCAAGCATCTAGAACCGATCCCCCTACAGAGATATGGAGAAAGTCGGCAGCGCTTCAGGGGAATCCACAAGGCACTACAGCCAACCTTCCTTGGCAGGCACCCTCTTGAACTGATGGTGCCCGGTACAGGAGGGCTGGCTGTACTGCCTTATCAGCGACCCTGTAACTGGGTACTAAAATTTATAAGTAAAGTTAATCCAGGAAACACTCGATTGTCTCTCGGGGGATCAGGAAGGAATTTTTTCCACTGCTTAGCAAATTGGATCATGATTTGCTGGTTTTTTTTTTTTTTGCCTTCCTCTGGATCAATTGTGGGTATAGGTTTGTAAGTGAATAGAAATTTCTTCAGTGGCAATAAATTCACAGTTTTTATTTTTTTAGTAGTTTCATAGTAAGGTTGAATAAAGACACCAGTCCATCACATTCAACCTGAGCGAGTGTCTACAACTGTCCCTATCCCTGTAGATTGCACACTCACATCGGTCCCTACCCTCAAGGAGCCCACAATCCAAGGTCCCCATTTAAAACCACTTGCGGCTTTAGGTTTGATCTTAAGTAGAATCTGAACGGTACATTATGAAGTGTAGCTCCATCCCAAAAAAATCTATTTTTAAGCTTTTTGGAGAACATAGGGAGGGGTTATCACCCCTGTAACATTTGCTGTCTTTGCACATCTGTTCAGAACATGTCACCTCACTTTCCGTCCCAATGATAAATGTTTTTGGAAAAGTGGGGTTTTAATTGAAACAAGGATTGGTGATAAAGTATCAGTAGAGAGGAGATACCTTTTTCCCAAATTAAATCTAACAGGATAGAATTTCCCTTCCTAGGGGTAGATTTCCTCTCACTTCCTGTTTTCTCTTTCCATTTGCAAGTAGGAGTCGTTTGTAAGTTGGATGTTTGAAAGTAGGGGCCTGGCGTATATACTCTGCAGAAATTTGCCTATTAGATGTTGGTGTAGCCACAAGACGGGTGGGCACAGGAATGGGCCCTGCTGTGAGTTAATAGATCAAGATTTGTAATTGCATGCACCTGTTGAACAGGGCAGAAAATTTGGGGGTGGTGGTGGTGGGGGTGGTGGTGGTGGTGGACGGTTTTGCCACAAGACTGTAAGCTCTCACAGTTACTCTTGGTGGGCGCAGGAATGGGCCCTGCTGTGAGTTATTAGATCAAGATTTGTAATTGCAAGCACCTGATGAACAGGGCAGAAAAATTGGGCCTTTGGCGGTGGTGGTGGACGGTGTTGCCACAAGACTGTAGGCCCTCATAGTTACTCTTGGTGGGCGCAGGAATGGGCCCTGCTGTGAACTATTAGATCAAGATTTGTAATTACCCGCCCCTGTTAAACAGGGGCTGAAAAATTGTGCCTTAGGCACTGGTGCTGGTGCCACAACACTGCAACCCTCACAGAGACTGTACTTGGAGCACAGCAGTCACACGTGTTGCGAAGCAATTTTTTAAAAAATTGTAAGTACACGCCCCTGTTAAACAGGGGCTGAAAAATTGTGCCTTAGGCACTGGTGCTGGTGCCACAACACTGCAACACGGCCCTCACAGAGACTGTACTTGGAGCACAGCAGTCACACGTGTTGCGAAGCATTTTTTTAAAAAATTGTAAGTACACGCCCCTGTTAAACAGGGGCTGAAAAATTGTGCCTTAGGCACTGGTGCTGGTGCCACAACACTGCAACACGGCCCTCACAGAGACTGTACTTGGAGCACAGCAGTCACACGTGTTGCGAAGCATTTTTTTAAAAAATTGTAAGTACACGCCCCTGTTAAACAGGGGCTGAAAAATTGTGCCTTAGGCACTGGTGCTGGTGCCACAACACTGCAACACGGCCCTCACAGAGACTGTACTTGGAGCACAGCAGTCACACGTGTTGCGAAGCATTTTTTTAAAAAATTGTAAGTACACGCCCCTGTTAAACAGGGGCTGAAAAATTGTGCCTTAGGCACTGGTGCTGGTGCCACAACACTGCAACACGGCCCTCACAGAGACTGTACTTGGAGCACAGCAGTCACACGTGTTGCGAAGCATTTTTTTAAAAAATTGTAAGTACACGCCCCTGTTAAACAGGGGCTGAAAAATTGTGCCTTAGGCACTGGTGCTGTGGCATGGATCATTGAGGAGGAGGAAGAGGATAGTCAGTGAACATAAGTGGACAGTCACTCAGCATCAGCATAGGCAGTCTTGAAGGGATGTGACATTAAAAATTATTCGGTTATATCCGCCTCAGGTGCCTGGTAGCTGGTGGTGATCCAAGACTGATTCATTTTGATGAATGTCAGTCGATCAACCGAGGCGGTGGACAGGCGCACCCTATGATCAGTCACAAATCCTCCAGCAGCACTGAATGTGCGTTCGGAAAGAACGCTGGAGGCAGGACAGGCCAGTAGCTCAATTGCATACTGTGCAAGCTCTGGCCAGTGATCCATCTCAGGACCCAGTAAGCCAGAGGATTTTCGGTGGGAAAGGTGTCCAAGTCTGACCTTGCCCCAAGGTATTCCTGCACCATGTATATCAGACGCTGGCGATGGTTGCTGGAACCGATCATACCTTGGGGCTGCGGACTAAAAAAATTGTCTGAACGCATCGGTCAGACGTCCACCTTCCCCACCGCTCCTTCTGCCACTGACCGAAGCCTCAGCAACTCGTCGCCCAGGACCAGGAGTTTGTAGCCTCCCAGTTTCTGGGAACGCGTTGCACAGACCTTTCTGCAAGGCCTCCCTGAGATGTCTCATCCTCTGCTCCCTCTGCGACGGCAAGATAAGGTCCGCAACCTTACCCTTGTACGCGGATCAAGGAGAGTGGCCAGCCAGTAATGGTCCCTCTCCTTGATCGAAGAACACGAGGATCCTTCCGCAGGCTTTGCAGGATCAGGGAGGCCATGCAGCGTAGGTTAGCTGAGGCATTCGGTCCGGAGTCTTCTGGGTCACTGAGGATGACATGATCGCCAGCCACCTCCTCCCTGCCACGTACAAGTCCACTGGCTTGTTGGGACTGTACATCATCCCTAAAAGACTGCTGCTGCTGATGCTGAGTGCCAGGCTCCACCTCCATGCTCACACAATCCTCCTCCTCCTCCTCCTCCTCCTCCTCCTCCTCATCCTCTTCCTGTGTGATGGGTGGGACAGAAGGAACACTGTCCGGATAAAGGGGGCCTTGAGAGGCAAGGAAGTCCTCCTCTTCCTGCCTCTGTTCTGCCTCAAGTGCCCTGTCCATTATCCCACGCAGCGTATGCTCCAACAGGTGGACAAGAGGGACAGTGTCACTGATGCATGCACTGTCACTGCTCACCATCCTCGTGGCCTCCTCAAATGGTGAGAGGACAGTGCATGCATCCCTGATCATGCTCCACTGACGTGGGGAAAAAAACCCAAGCTCCCCTGACCCTGTCCTGGTGCCGTAGTCGCAAAGGTACTCATTGATGGCCCTCTGCTGCGTGTGCAGTCGCTGCAGCATGGCCAACGTTGAGTTCACCTGGTGGGCATGTCAGATATTAGGCGGTTCTTGGGCAGGTTCAGCTCCTTTTGCAGCTCAGTCAGCCGAGCACTGGCATTATAAGATCGGCGGAAATGCACACAGACTTTCCTGGCCTGCCTCAGGACATCCTGTAAGCCTGGGAACCTGCCCAAGAACCGCTGCACCACCAGGTTGAGGACGTGAGCCATGCAGGGCACATGGGTGAGCTGCCCCTGTCGCAGGGCGGAGAGGAGGTTGGTGCCATTGTCAGAAACGACCATTCCTGGCTTAGCTGACGTGGCGTCAACCACCTCTCGGCCTGCCCCTGCAGAGCTGCCAGAACCTCTGGCCCAGTGTGGCTCCTGTCCCCCAACACACACCAGCGCAAGCACGGCATGGCATCTTTTTGCCTGCGTACTTGCGTAGCCCCTTGTACGCCTACGGAGCACCGCTGGTTCCAAGGACAGAGCACTGGAGGAAGAAGAAGAGGAGGGGGTGGAGGAGAGAGGTGTGTCACAACCAGTAGCAGTAGTCGCGTTTTGGAGGCGTGGTGGCGGAACAACTCCAACACTACTGCACCTTGCCCTGCATCCCTCCCAGCTGCCAATAGAGTGACCAATGGGCCGTGAAAGAAAGGTACCGTCCTGTCCATGCCTGCTGGACCATGAGTCAGCGGTAATATGCACCTTACCGCTGACCGCCCTGTCCAGCGAGGCATGGACATTGCCTCCACATGCCGGTAGAGAGACGGAATCGCCTTCCGCGAGAAAAAAGTGGCGTTTGGGAACCTGCCACTGAGGAACCGCACATTGAACAAACTCACGGAAGGGGGCCCGAGTCTACCAACTGAAAAGGCAGCAGTTGAAGTGCTAGCAATTTAGCAAGGCTAGCATTCAACCGCTGGGCATGTGGATGGCTGGGAGTGTACTTCTTTCTACGGTCCAGCAGCTGGGGCAGGGAAATTTGCCTGCTGCATTCGGACGTCGGTGTACTGCAAGTACTTGGTTGTGACACACCGAATTCTACACCTTCAGTCCTCTCAGAGCAGCTTTCAGAGAGGACTGAAGGTGTAGTGGGGATGGAGATCCCAGCTGAGGAGGAGCAAGGAGAGGTCCGCTTAGTTCTTTGGTGTGGGTCTTTTATGTGTGCCTGCCAACGAGCTGCATGGCAGGTCGCCATATGTCTGGTCATGCTTGTCGTGCCCAAGCGGCTGATGTTTTGGCCACGCGAGATACGCTTGAGACAAATATTGCAAATAGCAGTGGTGCGATCTGCTGCACTCGTCTCAAAAAAGGCCCACACCAAAGAACTTTTCTGATAACGTGCAGAGGCAGCGCCCTGCACAGGCGGAGCTCTGCGGTGTTGTACAGTTGCTGTGCTGGCCTCTACCTGGCCTCCAGGGGGCATCCTGCCTCGTTGGACATGTGACGCCGCATCCTCCTCCTCCTCGTCCTCCTCCTCATCCTCTCTCCCTTGAGGCACCCACGTGGAGTCAGTGACCTCATCATCCCCTCCCTCTTCACCACTAGAGCAAACCTGGCAGTAAGCTGCAGCTGGTGGAACTGTACTGCCAGATTCCTCAAGCTGGGTATCGTCATCCGAGCCTTCGAATCGTTGGGCATCCTCCTGGAGCATGTACCCAACACTGTGCTCAAAGAGTTCGGGGGACTCCTCAGGAGGACAGGTGGGTCTAGGGAAGGGGTGGCTGATGATGCTCTGTCAGTACCTGAGCCTGGGTGAGAGAGGATGAGGAGGATGAGGAGGGCTTGGTCATCCATTCTACCAAGCCTTCAGCATGATGCGGCTCCACTTGTCCAGCTGCCGAAAACAAAGACGCGCGTGTCCCATGGCCACGTGCTGATGACGATGCACGACCACGTCCACGTCCACGGCCACGTCCACTAGAAACAGAGACTGTCTGCCCTGTGTTCTTGGCTCTGCACGCTCTGCCTCCCCTTGGCGGTCTTCCAGCCATTGTAGTCGGTAGTCCTGTGGGTGCTGCTGAGAAGAAAATATAGGAGCTCTGTGTGATGCCACTAACACACACTAGAAGTCCTATAGGTGCTTCTGCAAAGAAAATATAGGAGCTCTGTGTGATGCCACTAACACACTAGAAGTCTGTGGGTGCTGCTGAGAAGAAAATATAGGAGCTCTGTGTGATGCCACTAACACACTAGAAGTCCTATGGGTGCTTCTGCAAAGAAAATATAGGAGCTCTGTGTGATGCCACTAACACACTAGAAGTCCTGTGGGTGCTGCTGAGAAGAATATATAGGAGCTCTGTGTGATGCCACTAACACACTAGAAGTCCTATGGGTGCTTCTGCAAAGAAAATAGAGGAGCTCTGTGTGATGCCACTAACACACTAGAAGTCCTGTGGGTGCTTCTGCAAAGAAAATAGAGGAGCTCTGTGTGATGCCACTAACACACTAGAAGTCCTGTGGGTGCTGCTGAGAAGAATATATAGGAGCTCTGTGTGATGCCACTAACACACTGAAGTCCTATGGGTGCTTCTGCAAAGAAAATAGAGGAGCTCTGTGTGATGCCACTAACACACTAGAAGTCCTGTGGGTGCTTCTGCAAAGAAAATAGAGGAGCTCTGTGTGATGCCACTAACACACTAGAAGTCCTGTGGGTGCTGCTGAGAAGAATATATAGGAGCTCTGTGTGATGCCACTAACACACTAGAAGTCCTATGGGTGCTTCTGCAAAGAAAATAGAGGAGCTCTGTGTGATGCCACTAACACACTAGAAGTCTGTGGGTGCTGCTGAGAAGAATATATAGGAGCTCTGTGTGATGCCACTAACACACTAGAAGTCCTATGGGTGCTTCTGCAAAGAAAATAGAGGAGCTCTGTGTGATGCCACTAACACACTAGAAGTCCTGTGGGTGCTTCTGCAAAGAAAATAGAGGAGCTCTGTGTGATGCCACTAACACACTAGAAGTCCTGTGGGTGCTGCTGAGAAGAATATATAGGAGCTCTGTGTGATGCCACTAACACACTAGAAGTCCTATGGGTGCTTCTGCAAAGAAAATAGAGGAGCTCTGTGTGATGCCACTAACACACTAGAAGTCCTGTGGGTGCTGCTGAGAAGAATATATAGGAGCTCTGTGTGATGCCACTAACACACTAGAAGTCCTATGGGTGCTTCTGCAAAGAAAATAGAGGAGCTCTGTGTGATGCCACTAACACACTAGAAGTCCTGTGGGTGCTTCTGCAAAGAAAATAGAGGAGCTCTGTGTGATGCCACTAACACACTAGAAGTCCTGTGGGTGCTTCTGCAAAGAAAATAGAGGAGCTCTGTGTGATGCCAATAACACACTAGAAGTCCTATGGGTGCTTCTGCAAAGAAAATAGAGGAGCTCTGTGTGATGCCACTAACACACTAGAAGTCCTGTGGGTGCTTCTGCAAAGAAAATAGAGGAGCTCTGTGTGATGCCACTAACACACTAGAAGTCCTGTGGGTGCTTCTGCAAAGAAAAATAGAGGAGCTCTGTGTGATGCCACTAACACACTAGAAGTCCTGTGGGTGCTTCTGCAAAGAAAATAGAGGAGCTCTGTGTGATGCCACTAACACACTAGAAGTCCTGTGGGTGCTGCTGAGAAGAATATATAGGAGCTCTGTGTGATGCCACTAACACACTAGAAGTCCTGTGGGTGCTTATGCAAAGAAAATAGAGGAGCTCTGTGTGATGGGACTAACACACTTCAAGTCCTATAGGTGCTTCTGGGAAGAAAATATTGCTCTGTGTGTGTAATGGGACTAACACACTTCAAGTCCTATAGGTGCTTCTGGAAGAAAATATAGCTCTGTGTGTGTAATGGGACTAACACACTTCAAGTCCTATAGGTGCCTCTGGGAACAAAATATAGGAGCTCTGCCTGCCTGCCACGAACACACTACAAGTCCTATAGGTGCTTCTGGTAACAAAATATAGGAGCTCTGCCTGCCTGCCACTAACACACTACAAGTCCTATAGGTGCTTCTGGGAAGAAAATATAGCTCTGTGTGTGTAATGGGACTAACACACTTCAAGTCCTATAAGTGCTTCTGGGAACAAAATATAGGAGCTCTGCCTGCCTGCCACGAACACACTACAAGTCCTATAGGTGCTTCTGGGAAGAAAATATAGCTCTGTGTGTGTAATGGGACTAACACACTTCAAGTCCTATAGGTGCTTCTGGGAACAAAGTATAGCTCTTTGTGTGTAATGGGACTAACACACTTCAAGTCCTATAGGTGCTTCTGGGAAGAAAATATAGCTCTGTGTGTGTAATGGGACTAACACACTTCAAGTCCTATAGGTGCTTCTGGGAAGAAAATATAGCTCTGTGTGTGTAATGGGACTAACACACTTCAAGTCCTATAGGTGCTTCTGGGAAGAAAATATAGCTCTGTGTGTGTGATGGGACTAACACACTTCAAGTCCTATAGGTGCTTCTGGGAAGAAAATATAGCTCTGTGTGTGTAATGGGACTAACACACTTCAAGTCCTATAGGTGCTTCTGGGAAGAAAAATATAGCTCTGTGTGTGTAATGGGACTAACACACTTCAAGTCCTATAGGTGCTTCTGGGAAGAAAATATAGCTCTGTGTGTGTAATGGGACTAACACACTTCAAGTCCTATAGGTGCTTCTGGGAACAAAGTATAGCTCTTTGTGTGTAATGGGACTAACACACTTCAAGTCCTATAGGTGCTTCTGGGAAGAAAATATAGCTCTGTGTGTGTGATGGGACTAACACACTTCAAGTCCTATAGGTGCTTCTGGGAAGAAAATATAGCTCTGTGTGTGTAAGGGGACTAACACACTTCAAGTCCTCTAGGTGCTTCTGGGAAGAAAATATAGCTCTGTGTGTGTAATGGGACTAACACACTTCAAGTCCTATAGGTGCTTCTGGGAAGAAAATATAGCTCTGTGTGTGTAATGGGACTAACACACTTCAAGTCCTATAGGTGCTTCTGGAAGAAAATATAGCTCTGTGTGTGTGATGGGACTAACACACTTCAAGTCCTATAGGTGCTTCTGGGAAGAAAATATAGCTCTGTGTGTGTAATGGGACTAACACACTTCAAGTCCTATAAGTGCTTCTGGGAACAAAATATAGGAGCTCTGCCTGCCTGCCACGAACACACTACAAGTCCTATAGGTGCTTCTGGGAAGAAAATATAGCTCTGTGTGTGTAATGGGACTAACACACTTCAAGTCCTATAGGTGCTTCTGGGAACAAAGTATAGCTCTTTGTGTGTAATGGGACTAACACACTTCAAGTCCTATAGGTGCTTCTGGGAAGAAAATATAGCTCTGTGTGTGTGATGGGACTAACACACTTCAAGTCCTATAGGTGCTTCTGTGAAGAAAATATAGCTCTGTGTGTGTAATGGGACTAACACACTTCAAGTCCTATAGGTGCTTCTGGGAAGAAAATATAGCTCTGTGTGTGTAATGGGACTAACACACTTCAAGTCCTATAGGTGCTTCTGGGAAGAAAATATAGCTCTGTGTGTGTAATGGGACTGACACACTTCAAGTCCTATAGGTGCTTCTGGGAAGAAAATATAGCTCTGTGTGTGTAATGGGACTAACACACTTCAAGTCCTATAGGTGCTTCTGGGAACAAAGTATAGCTCTTTGTGTGTAATGGGACTAACACACTTCAAGTCCTATAGGTGCTTCTGGGAAGAAAATATAGCTCTGTGTGTGTGATGGGACTAACACACTTCAAGTCCTATAGGTGCTTCTGGAACAAAATATAGCTCTGTGTGTGTAATGGGACTAACACACTTCAAGTCCTATAAGTGCTTCTGGGAACAAAATATAGGAGCTCTGCCTGCCTGCCACGAACACACTACAAGTCCTATAGGTGCTTCTGGGAAGAAAATATAGCTCTGTGTGTGTAATGGGACTAACACACTTCAAGTCCTATAGGTGCTTCTGGGAACAAAGTATAGCTCTTTGTGTGTAATGGGACTAACACACTTCAAGTCCTATAGGTGCTTCTGGGAAGAAAATATAGCTCTGTGTGTGTGATGGGACTAACACACTTCAAGTCCTATAGGTGCTTCTGGGAACAAAATATAGCTCTGTGTGTGTAATGGGACTAACACACTTCAAGTCCTATAGGTGCTTCTGGGAAGAAAATATAGCTCTGTGTGTGTGATGGGACTAACACACTTCAAGTCCTATAGGTGCTTCTGGGAACAAAATATAGGAGCTCTGCCTGCCTGCCACGAACACACTACAAGTCCTATAGGTGCTTCTGGTAACAAAATATAGGAGCTCTGCCTGCCTGCCACTAACACACTACAAGTCCTATAGGTGCTTCTGGTAACAAAATATAGGAGCTCTGCCTGCCTGTCACTAACACACTACAAGTCCTATAGGTGCTTCTGGTAACAAAATATAGAGCTCTGCCTGCCTGCCACTAACACACTACAAGTCCTATAGGTGCTTCTGGTAACAAAATATAGGATCTCTGCCTGCCTGTCACTAACACACTACAAGTCCTATAGGTGCTTCTGGTAACAAAATATAGGAGCTCTGCCTGCCTGTCACTAACACACTACAAGTCCTATAGGTGCTTCTGGTAACAAAATATAGGAGCTCTGCCTGCCTGCCACTAACACACTACAAGTCCTATAGGTGCTTCTGGTAACAAAATATAGGAGCTCTGCCTGCCTGTCACTAACACACTACAAGTCCTATAGGTGCTTCTGGTAACAAAATATAGGAGCTCTGCCTGCCTGCCACGAGCACACTACAAGCCCCTCTTTGTCAATCAATCTTTGTAACTGAATCTATCTAACTCAATCTCTGCAAGTGAATCTCTCTCTCTATCTATCTAAATGCAGCAGAGTGTCACAGGAACAGCCTGCTCAATCTGCGCCGGAACAGCATGTGACCGGCGCAGACGGCGTGGCGGCGTTTTATAGGGGGGGGGGCGTGTACTACAGCCCCTGAGCTGTAATTGGCTACAGGCGTCCTGCCTGTAGCCAATTATGGCTCTTCGAGTTTCCGGGGCTGTGATTGGCCAAGCATGCGGGGTCACAGTGCATGCTTGGCCAATCATCAGCCAGCAATGCACTGCGTCGGCCGCGCCGGCCGCAATGCATTGCGGGGCCGCTCGCATCACACGAACGTGATGCGAGCGGCCAAAATAGTTCTGGGCTCGCCGAGCGAGCGAACGCCCGGTGCTCGATGCGAACGTGGGTTCGCATCGAGCACCGGGCCCATCCTTAACTAGGACCAATTTTTTGGACAAAAGCCAATTAACCTACCTGCATGTCTTTGGATTGTGGGAGGAAACCGGAGTACCCAGAGGAAACCCACTCAGGCACAGGGCGAACATGCAAACTCCAGGCAGGTAGTGTCCTGGTTGGGATTTGAACCAGCGACCCTTCTTACTTATAGGTGAGAGTGCTAACCACTACACCACTGTGCCGCCCAAGTAGCGCGAGAAAGATCAGGCTATCTGTCTGATTTTATTACTGTGTCCCTTTTATGGATATTTTGTCCTTGGGACAGAACATGAGGGGAAATAAAAACATGACTCGTGTTCTATCGAGAAATGCCTCCCATCCAAAAATGCCCCCGATGGGTCAGTACATGCGCAGTAACAAACGTCATTCCAGCTGATCTGTTGATCAGCTGGTGAGACATCAACACAGCGCATGCGCATATCGTCGGAGGCATTATCCAACGCTATGCAAACAGCGGGGGAATGTAGTTGTCATATTGAGCCTCACTGTTGCGGGGCGGGTTGTGGGTGTGTTGAAAGGCGGGTTTTATGTGTGTTGCAACCCACCTTTGGACACAGGCAAAACCCACCTGTTCAACACACCAAACCCACCCTGCAACACAGACTAAACCCGCCCTTCAGCACACAGGAAACTCGCCCTGCAACAGGGAGGCACAATCTGACAAGTACGGTTTTCCCCCTGCTGTTTGCATAGCTTTGAATAGTGGCCGTCGAATATTGTCTCCTGTCGAAAAATGCCTCGGACGATCTGCGCATCCGCTGTGTACGTCACGCCAGCTGATCAACATATCAGCTGGAGTGATGTTTGTTACTGCGCGTGCGCAGACCCATCAGGGGCATTTTTCGAAGGGAGGCATTTCTCGATAGAACACCGGCTCTAACCCTTCGTCACTATATCCAAAAGTAAGATAAGAATATTGGTGTTGATTTACTAAAACTGGAGAGTACAAAATCTGGTGCATAGAAACCAATCGGTTTCCATTTTTTTTTTGTCAAAGCTTAACCACTTGCTGACCAGCCGCCGTCATTATACTGCGGCAGGTCGGCACAATCCCGCGAGTCGTCATATCTATACGTCTGCTCCTTTTAAGCGGGATCGCAGATGCGCGTGCCAGCTGTGGTTGGGGGGTGCTGATGCTCGTGACCGGCAGTCGCGAGCACAAGAGGCAGAACAGGGACGTGTGTGTGTAAACACACAAATCTCTGTTCTGAGAGGAGATGCAGATCGTGAATTCCTAATAGCTAGGAACCACGATCTGTCATCTCCTATAGTCAGTCCCCTCCCCCTATAGTTAAAACACAGTCAGGGAACACAGTTAACCCCTTGATCACCCCCTAGTGTTAACCCCCTTCCCTGCCAGTGACATTTATACAATAATCAGTGCATTTTTATAGCACTGGTCGCTGAAAAATTGTCAATATGTGTCTGCCATAATGTTGCAGTCACAATAAAAATCGCAGATCGCTGCCATTACTAGTAAAAAACAAATAATAATAAAAATGCCATAAATCTCTCCCCTATTTTGTAGATGCTATATCTTTTGTGCAAATCACTCAATATACGCTTATTGCAATTTTTATTACCAAAAATATGTAGAAGAATACATATCGACCTAAACTGAGAAAAAAAATTAGCTTTTTTTTAAAAAAAAAAATTGGGGATATTTATTATAGCACGAGTACAAAATATTGTGTTTTTTTTTTTTTCAAAATTGTCGCTCTTTTTTTTGTTTAAAGCGCATAAAATAAAAACCGCAGAGATGATAAAATACCACCAAAAGAAAGCTCTATTTGTGGGAAAAAAAGAACGTAGATTTTGTTTGGGTACAGCGTCGCACGGCCGTGCAATTGTCAGTTAAAGCGACGCAAAACGTGCTCTGGTCATTGAGCAGCCAAATCTTCCGGGGCTGAAGTGGTTAATTGAACAAGTTAGCCTGATTGGCTGCCATGCAGAGCGGCACCAGGTTTTACACTCTCCAGTTTTTAGAAAATCAACCCCATTGTCTAGAGCAGGGGTCTCCAAACTTTTCAAAGAAAGGGCCAGTTTATTGTCCTTCAGACTTTAGGAGGGCCGGATTGTGGCCAGCAGGGGCAGAAAATGTCACAGGCTCGACATGGGAATAAATTTGGCCTCAGGGTTGGTAGTCAATAGGAGTCGGAGTAGTGCCCCTATTAGTAGAAAGAATAGTATCCCATCATTGGTATCGGTGGAGGAAATAGTGCCCCATTGTTGGTGTCAGTGGGAGGAATAGTGCCCCAAGGGCCGGATAAAGGCTAGCAACGGGCCACATCTGGCCCTCGGGCCGCAGTTTGGAGACCCCTGGTCTAGAGTTCTGCTTCAAACACTTTTATTACTGCTAGTAACAGTTTGACATCTTTAGCACACTTTACAATGACAGACGGCCCTTGTTCAGCAGAAGAGTCATTTTTGACTAGCGAGTATTTACTCACATGGCATAGCCTCATTCAATGAGGGAAACCTGTTCAGAAATGAATATAGAAGCTGCCATTATTTTTATTTTAAAGGGTGCATGATCCATGGTTGTCATGTTTTTATCCCTCATTACTTGATGAGTCACTAAGCTTGAACAGGTATGTCAAGACATGTGCTAAATAGATGATTGTTTCAGGGCCATGACTCACTAATGGGAAATAAAGGAGGAGTCTGAAACTTGCACCTGCAACAACAGGTCAGTAATGTTCGCTCTCATATTCCCAGCCTGATAGTTTACCTATCATGAAAGTAATACGCAGACTGCCAATTCTAATGTTCTTCTGAAAATGCAAATAGTTGTAATTTTATTGATCTGCATTCTTTTTTTTTTTTTCCAGAAAATTTTATTTGCTAGGTTGTCCTTCCAGTTCCCTGGCTTCAACTCTAGTATGTAAATCAAGAGTTCTGACATCACTTTGAACTTATAAGAGCAGTGTGTACAACAACTGGTTCATAGCACTTGGAAGTTTCCTGAAGCCTGCTTTGCAACATAATACTCTGACCTTGTCCTCCTCCAGTTTCTGCTGGTATCGCGCTCCAGGCTTCTAGAAAGGTCCCATTTGAAGCGCACTTGGTATTACTCGGCCTGGGACAGGAGCTGGCGCTACAGAGGAAGCATTAGCATCTTGCTCCCTCCATGGCCGGTGTCTTGCCGAGAAAGTTCCCCCAGTGGATAAGGACCCCCCTGTACTGCGCAGGCGCAGTACGAAGCACAACGCAGTTTCCGAAAATAGCCGAAGCTGAACACAGTCAGCTGTACACGGCGCATGCGCACTACATTCTAACCTATGTCCAGGTTCGAGCCCCACCATCGACATAGAGTTATAATAAACATATGCCGAGAGCAGCAAGGCCATGCCCGAAGCGTGGCGAGCCCGTGAGGGGCCCTGTTACAGGCGCCGTGTACAGCTGATTCACTGTCTTCTGCTTCGGCTATCTCCGGCGGCTTCGTTGTGCTTCGTACTGCGCAAGCGCTGTGCCTGCGCAGTACAGGGGGGTCCTTATCCGCCGAGGGGAACTTTCTCGGCAGAACTCCGGCTTCTTCCTCTGCTTTTGGCACTGGCTCCATGCACTCTAATACTCTGAAAGGGAAGGTCAGCAACCCGTTGACTAAGATCTGGGCTTGCTGACCAGCCATCCCAGAGCAATAGGCATGTGCTTTCCTGGTGTGAGTTTGTGGGCCACAGATTGAGCAGATTAAAGCACAGATTTGTGCTTCAACGTCAAACTCCAGTTTTCTTTCACTTTAACCAGTTAGCAACCGGCCCATAGCCGAAAAACGGCTACAGGGCGGTTGCTTAACTCTGGGAGGCCGTTAATTAACGGCCTCACAGAATTCTGCTCTTGCGCGCCCCCTGGTGCGCGCACTCGAGAGCATCCATGATCGCCGGGTCCAGAGGACCCGGCGGATCATGGATCACGGTAAACGGCCGCTCATCGCGGCCGTTTACCACGTGATCGCTCCGTCAAATGACGGAGTGATCACATGTAAGCAAACCGGCGTCATTTGATGACGCCGGTTCCTCTCTCCTCCTCTCTCTGTACCGATCGGTACAGTATGAGAGGAGAGGGGGAGGGATCGGTGGCAGCAGTGCTGTGGGCGGGATCTGTAGTGCCCACAGCCTGCTCTGCCACCACCGATCCATCCATCCATGCTCAGCCATCCCTCCATACCCTGCAATACACAGCAATAGCCTGCAGTGTATTGCTGGGTATTGCAGGGTATGGAGGGATGGCTGAGCATGGATGGATTCTCTGCCATCCCCCCCAATACTGTGCCATACCCCCCTATACTGTGCCATACCCCCCAATACTGTGCCATACCCCCCAATACTGTGCCATACCCCCCAATACTCTGCCATACCCCGCAATACTCTGCCATACCCCGCAATACTCTGCCATACCCCGCAATACTCTGCCATACCCCCCAATACTGTGCCATACCCCGCAATACTCTGCCATACCCCGCAACACTCTGCCATACCCTGCAATACCCTGCGATACTCTGCCATACCCTGCGATACTCTGCCATACCCTGCGATGCTCTGCCATACCCTACGATGCTCTGCCATACCCTGCCATACCCTGCGATACTCTGCCATACCCTGCGATACTCTGCCATACCCTGCAATACCCTGCGATACTCTGCGATGCTCTGCCATACCCTGCGATACCCTGCGATACTCGGCGATACTCGGCGATACTCTACCATACCCGGCGATACTCTGCAATACCCGGCGATACTCTGCAATACTCTACCATACCCTGCGATGCTCTGCCATACCCGGCGATACTCTACCATACCCGGCGATACTCTGCAATACCCGGCGATACTCTGCAATACTCTACCATACCCTGCGATACTCTGCAATACCCGGCGATACTCTGCAATACTCTACCATACCCTGCGATACTCTGCAATACTCGGCGATACTCTGCAATACCCTGCGATACTCTGCCATACCCTGCAATACCCAACAATACCCTGCGATACTCTGCCATACCCTGCAATACCCAACAATACCCTGCGATACTCGCTACGATCAAAGCCAGGATCGTTTTTTTTTTTTATTTCAGGCTTTCCAGCCTAGAGGTGAGATGTGGGGTCTTATTGACCCCATATCTCACTGTAAAGAGGACCTGTAATGCCATATTCCTATTACAAGGGATGTTTACATTCCTTGTAATAGGAATAAAAGTGATCAAAAAAATTTTTTGGGGGAAAAAAAAAGGGTCAAACTAAAATAAATAAAGTAAAATGAACAATAAAATATATATATTTTTTTTTTAAAGCGTCCCTGTCCCCGTGTGCTCGCACGCAGAAGCGAACGCATACGTAAGTCCCGCCCACATATGAAAACGGTGTTCAAACCACACATGTGAGGTATCGCTGCGAACGTTAGAGCGAGAACAATAATTTTGGTCCTAGACCTCCTCTGTAACTCAAAACATGTAACCAGTAAACAAAATTAAAGCCTATGGGGATTTTTAAGTAGCGAAGTTTGGCGCCATTTCACGAGTGTGTGCAATTTTGAAGCGTGACATGTTGGGTATCTATTTACTCGGCGTAACTTCATCTTTCACATTATGCAAAAACATTGGGCTAAATTTACAGTTTTGTTTTTTGTAAAGCACAAAACATTTTTTTTCCAAATAAAACACGTTCGAAAAATTGCTGCGCAAGTACCGTGCTAGATAAAAAGTTGCAACGACCGCCATTGTATTCTCTAGGGTCTTTGCTAAAAAAACATATATAATA
This sequence comes from Lithobates sylvaticus, assembly GCA_028564925.1. Classification (NCBI taxonomy): domain Eukaryota; kingdom Metazoa; phylum Chordata; class Amphibia; order Anura; family Ranidae; genus Lithobates; species Lithobates sylvaticus. The sequence continues at coordinate 188,285,927 of CM053027.1, read as the reverse complement.
TTTTGGGGTTCTATGTAATTTTCTAGCAAATAAATGATGATTTTTACATGTAGGAGAGAAATGTCAGAATTGGCCTGGGTGCTCCAGAACACCTGATGGTGCTTCCTGCATGTTGGGCCTCTGTATGTGGCCACACTGTGTAAAAGTCTCACACATGTGGTATCGCCGTACTCAGGAGTAATAGCAGAATGTGTTTTGGGGTGTAATTTGTGGTATGCATATGCTGTGTGTGAGAAATAACCTGCTAATATGACAATTTTGTGAAAAAAAAAAAAAAATTAAAAAAAATCTTGATATTGCAAAGAATTGTGGGAAAAAATGACAACTTCAAAAAACTCACCATGCCTCTTTCCAAATACCTTGGAATGTCTTCTTTCCAAAAAGGGGTCATTTGGGGGGTATTTGTACTTTTATGGCTTGTTAGGGTCTCAAGAAATGAGATAGGCCGTCAGTACTTCAGGTGTGATCAATTTTCAGATATTGGCACCATAGCTTGTGGACTCTAAAACTTTCACAAAGACCAAATAATATATCCCAATTTGTACTTATTTTTACCAAAGATATGTAGCAGTATAAATTTTGGCCAAAATTTATCAAGAAAAATTACAAATTTGCTAAATTTTATAACAAAAACGAAGAAAAATTCATTTTTTTACTGAATTTTCAGTCATTTTTCTTTTATAGCGCAAAAAATAAAAAACCCAGAGGTGATTAAATACCACCAAAAGAAAGCTCTATTTGTGTGAAAAAAAGGACAAAAAATTCATATGGGTACAGTGTTGTATGACTGAGTAATTGTCATTCAAAGTGTGAGAGCACCGAAAGCTGAAAATTGGTCTGGTTATTAAGGGTGTTTAAGTGCCCAGTGGTCAAGTGGTTAAAATAGTTTGTGTGGCCCAAACTCGTCCAAGTAAATTATTACCTTTACTAACAGATGTGCCCGCTGTATAACCTGTAATCATGAGCTACATGCAGTATACATGCAGCACTTCCTGTGCACTCCTGCTCAGCCATTCACAGGAAGCGTCGTCATTTTCTGAATGGCTGCAAGGCTTCCTATTTGCTGAGGTGGAGATCATGACGTCATCTGCCCACCCTTCCGCCTCAGCCCGATTGCCAGTGGGAACAAGCCCTTACACCGCAGTACATGTTAATGTGCAGGTTATGGGAATTGTTGCAGCTTGTAGATATCATGACTTGCTTTCACTATAACCTTTATGCTTGATTTTGTATTTTACAAAGTTGTATTTAAAAAGCCAATACGTATGTATAATACAGCCTAGTCCTCCTAACAGGACACCGTAGTAATTGAATATTACTTCAATTGCTGCTTCAGGCAGTTCTTATGCCGTTATTTGATGTAGGATTGGAATTATCACTGTATTTGCTTTTGTGGTGAGAGATAATGTATGCAAATGCGGGAGTCTAATTCTGATTTTCCTTGAACATTATTTTAAAGCTGGCAACACATGGATCAAGATTTTTCCCTGCTAATTCGACTGAAATTTTTTCCATGGATGACCCTGTTGGCAAAACCCAGATTAGATGCAGCCGCTGTTTAGGTACTCTGACAGCCCTAGGTGCTGGCTGTCAGAATAGAATAGCCGACACTGCAGATTCATTAATAGGGGGATTCCAGTGATTCCTGACGCTTGTTTGGCTTCTGTCGGATGGGCATGCTGGAAAAACAGCAGCCAACCGACTCCCGATCAGCGCTCTCAGCCAATGGCTGAGAGCGCTGATGAGTGTTCTAGTGGGGGAGATTGCTGTACTAACATTGGGTCATTAGTACAGAGGCTCCAACCGGAGCTGGCATTTTTTTTTCCGTTCAACCTGCTGGGTTGTGCACTGATGGTGTGTACCAGGCTTAAATGTGGTTTTGGTTCAGGAAAGTCTATTCAATCCCAAATCAAATGTTAAAAGCAAACAAAATGTAAGTACTTTCGAGTGAAATTTGTAAAATCCTAAATGTACTAATACAGTAGTTTTCACGTGAGTGTTAAGCTGGCCATAGACAGTTTGAATCTTGGCTGGTTAAGCAGCAACCGGCTGAGATTCGAACCATGTATTGGCAGGCTGAATGTACCCAAGTTGATCGATCAACTTGGGTACAACCAGCCTGCCGGATTTCACTTGCGATTATCGCTAGCAGCTGTTATAGGCACTGTGGTCTCCTGGCATAGGCAGCTTACCAGGAGAAGACAATGGCTCGGCAGGAGGTTTTCACTGTCAACACTGTGTTGAAGGGGGAGACCAGTGAATTTCTTTCAAAGAAATTTGCTCCATGGCCGACCTTAGTACACAAGATTATTTTTTTCAAAAGTCTACTAGTGTATGGCCAGCTTAACTGTTTTGTTTTTTTTCTTTTTAAAACATCAGTGCACGTTAAAAGGCAATTACTATTGCACACATATCTAAAAAAAAAAAAAGAGGATAGTAGGACTAAAGAGGACACAGCACAGTGGATAAGTGGCTAGCACTTCTGCCTAGCAGCACTAGGGTTGTTGGTTTGAATCCCAACCACGGCACTACCTGCCTGGAGTTTGCATTTTCTCCCTGTGCCTGCTTGGATTTCCTCCCACACTCCAAAGACATGCTGGTAGGTTAATTGGATCCTGTCTAAATTGGCCCTAGTATATGTATGAATATTAGTTAGGGACCTAAGATTGTAAGCTCCTTGAGGGCAGGGACGGATGTAAATGTGCACTATAATTGTAAAGAGCTGCGGAAATTGATGGTGTCATATACAGTATCTCACAAGAGTGAGTACACCCCTTAAATTTTTGTAAATATTTTATTCTATCTTTTCATGTGACAACACTGAAGAAATGACACTTTGCTACAATGTAAAGTAGTGAGTGTACAGCTTGTATAACAGTGTAAATTTGCTGTCCCCTCAAAATAACGTTAGTGTTACAAGGTCTCAGGTGTGAATGGGGAGCAGGTGTTTTAAATTTGGTGTTATCGATCTCACTCTCTCATACTGGTCGCTGGAATTTCAACATGGCACCTCATGGCAAAGAAAAAAATGAATTGTTGCTCTACATAAAGATGGCCTAGGCTATAAGAAGATTGCCAAGACCCTGAAACTGAGCTGCAGCACAGTGGCCAAGACCATACAGCGGTTTAACAGGACAGGTTCCACTCAGAACCGGCCTCACCATGGTCGACCAAAGAAGTTGAGTGCACGTGCTCAGCATCATATCCAGAGGTTTTCTTTGGGAAATAGACGTATGAGTGCTGCCAGAATTGTTGAAGGGGTGGGGGGTCAGCCTGTCAGTGCTCAGACCATACGCAGCACACTGCATCAAATTGTTCTGCATAGCTGTCGTCCCAGAAGGAAGCCTCTTCTAAAGATGCTGCACAAGAAAGCCCACAAACAGTTTGCTGAAGACAAGCAGACTAAAGACATGGATTACGGGAACCATGTCCCGTGGTCTCATGAGTCCAAGATAAATTTATTTGGTACAGATGGTGTCAAGCGTGTGTGGCGGCAACCAGGTGAGGAGTACAAAGACAAGTATGTCTCGTCTACAGTCAAGCATGGTAGTGTTATGGTCAGGGCCGCCATCAGGGGGGTACAGCCCATACACATGTAAGGGGCCCCACCGTCTGGACGGGCCCGGCTGACTGGCAGGGATATGGGAAAGCAGGGTCGGGTGCAGAGGAGCTCCGTGGATGCTCTTGTATGTGTGTGAGTCCGAAGGCTGCTGCTCTGTCATGAGCTGACATCGGGCTCTTTGCTGCCACCTCTGGCCATTTCCTACATATGCACCCCTCTGCATATGGAAACAAGAGCTGGGACAGGACCACCTTACAAGTAAGGGCTGTTGTGCAGGGGGGGGCGGTGTGTGTGATTGTGTACATGCCTGTGTGTCTACATTTCTGTGTAAACGTGTGTGTGTGTGTGTGTGTGTGTGTGTGTGTGTACACATGTATCTCTGTGTGTGTGTACATGCCTGTGTGTGTGTACGTGCTTGTCATATACACACATGTGAGAGGTGCTAGGAGCGAACAGGTGTGTGGGGGTTGAGAGCATACAGGTGTGTGGGGGTTAAGAGCGTACAGGTGTGAGGGGGCTGAGAGCGTACAGGTGTGAGGGGGGCTGAGAGCGTACAGGTGTGAGGGGGGCTGAGAGCGTACAGGTGTGAGGGGGGCTGAGAGCGTACAGGTGTGAGGGGGGCTGAGAGCGTACAGGTGTGAGGGGGGCTGAGAGCGTACAGGTGTGAGGAGGCTGAGAGCGTACAGGTGTGAGGGGGGCTGAGAGCGTACAGGTGTGAGGGGGGCTGAGAGCGTACAGGTGCGAGGGGGGCTGAGAGCGTACAGGTGCGAGGGGGGCTGAGAGCGTACAGGTGCGAGGGGGGCTGAGAGCGTACAGGTGCGAGCGGGGCTGAGAGCGTACAGGTGCGAGGGGGGTTGAGAGCGTACAGGTGCGAGGGGGGTTGAGAGCGTACAGGTGCGAGGGGGCTGAGAGCGTACAGGTGTGAGGGGGCTGAGAGCGTACAGGTGTGAGGAGGCTGAGAGCGTACAGGTGTGAGGGGGGCTGAGAGCGTACAGGTGTGAGGGGGACTGAGAGCGTACAAGTGTGGGGGGGGCTGAGAGCGTACAGGTGTGAGGGGGGGCACACAGCGTACAGGTGTGAGCGGGCCCAGAGCGTACAGGTGTGAGCAGGGCTGAGAGCGTACAGGTGTAAGGGGGCCCAGAGCATACAGGTGTGAGGGGGGCTGAGAGCGTACAGGTGTGAGGGGGGCTGAGAGCGTACAGGTATGAGGGGGCTGAGAGCGTAGAGGTGTGAGGGGGCTGAGAGCGTACATGTGTAAGGGGGCCCAGAGCGTACAGGTGTGAGGGGGGCTGAGAGCGTACAGGTGTGAGGGGGGCTGAGAGCGTACAGGTGTGGGGGGGGCTGAGAGCGTACAGGTGTGGGGGGGGCTGAGAGCGTACAGGTGTGAGCGGGGCTGAGAGCGTACAGGTGTGAGGGGGGGCTCAGAGCGTACAGGTGTGAGGGGGCCCAGAGCATACAGGTGTGAGCAGGGCTGAGAGCGTACAGGTGTGAGGGGGCCCAGAGCGTACAGGTGTGAGCGGGGCTGAGAGCGTACAGGTGTGAGGGGGGCTGAGATCGTACAGGTGTGAGGGGGGCTCAGAGCGTACAGGTGTGAGGGGGGCTCAGAGCGTACAGGTGTGAGAGGGGCTGAGGCACTGAAGGATTTGGTGGGATGGCTAGTGGGCAGATTCGGTTGGACGGCCAGTGGGCGGGACCCTGGGGAATGTTGGTGGTCAGGCTCGGGGGGGCCCAGGCCTAAAGCTGTGTAAGGGACCCCACAATTTCTGATGGCTGCCCTGGTTATGGTCTGGGGCTGCATGATTGCTACTGGCACTGGGGAGCTACAGATCATTGAGGGAACCATGAATGCCAACATGTACTGTGACATACTGAAGCCGAGATTGATCCCCCTCCCTTCGGAGACTGGGGCGCAGGGCAGCATTCCAACATGATAACGACCCCAAACACACCTCCAAGATGACCACTGCCTTGCAAAAGAAATCGAGGGTAAAGGTGATGGACTGACCAAGCATTTCTCCAGACCTAAACCCTATTGAGCATCTGTGGGGCATCCTCAAACGGAAGGTGAAGGAGCGGAAGGTCTCCACCAGCTCCGTGATGCCATCATAGAGGAGTGGAAGAGGACTCCAGTGGCAACCTGTGAAGCTCTGGTGATCTCCATGCCCAAGAGGGTTAAGTCAGTGCTGGAAAATAATGGTGGCCACACAAAATATTCACACTTTGATCCCAATTTGGACTTTTACTTAGGGGTGTACTCACTTTTGTTGCCAGCGGTTTAGACATTAATGGCTGTGTGTTGAGTTATTTTGAGGAGACAGCAAATTTACACTGTTATACAAGCTGTACACTCACTACTTTACATTGTAACAAAGTGTTGTTTCTTCAGTGTTGTCTCATGAAAAGAGAGAATCAAATATTTACAAAAATGTGAGGGGTGTACTCATATTTGTGGGATACTGCAAGTACCTGTAATAAATAAATAAAGAGTACACCTTTAAATTCATGCCACCTCCCATTCAGTATGTCTGTATAGGTCCTTTTAATACTGTATGGCTCTTTAACAACTGGTGTTTTTATACACACATCTTTGTTGTGCCCTGCTAATGAGCACAAAAGAGAGATAGGGCTTTGATGAGTTTACCTCCCCCCACCCACTAGGGACTTTGGTGGATGCCAAGGCCTTTATAAAAAGTCAGCAGGGAGCACAGCTGAGTCATATCCCAAAACAAGGGGAATAGATTTTTATCAGTTTCCAGCAGTCCGAACAATGAGAGACGTATTATGGATTATTGCTTTTATTAAATGACTCCCAAAGTAGATTGTAAGGTCTAACAAGCAGGGCCCTCTGATTCCCTTTGTACTGTAACTGTACTGCCTGCCTTCATTTTGTAAAGTGCTGTGCAAACTGTTGGCGTTATATAAATCCTGTACAATAACAAGGTTTGGCTTTTTTGTTACATCGCACTACACACAATGACCAAACATCAGCATTGTTTTTGTGCAGTCTAGCATTTGTGACATCCTCTTCTCTAGTAAGGAATAAGAAAAACTATTTAGACTGGGTTCACACTTAAAACAGATGCGGCTGACAGCAGGGGGTCCGGTGTGGTCCTGTTCTCTGTTTCAGGGAGCAATCGGGCCCGAATTTTAGCCTGAATTCGGACCTGAAACAGAGCCAAAGACACACAGGACCCTTATGCAATTCGCTGCACAGCCGCCCCGGAGCTGTGTGAACCGGCTCCATTGAGAGCCAGTCACAGTCTCCTATCAAGCGAATTGGATGTGGAAGAAACCAGCTTCCAATTCGCATAGGTGTGAACCCAGCCTTAAAATTGAACTGTGAGGCTCGGGTCACATATATGCGAATTGGATGCGTTTTTAACTGCATCCAGTTCGCATAACGTGAATCGCACCGGCTTTCAGTAGAGCCAGTTCACACGTCTGGGGCAGCCATGGTGCTGTTTCTAAAAGAGTACTGTGCCTTTTTGGGTCCGGTTCAGGTACGATTTCAGGTGAAAATTTGCACCTTTACCGGTGAAAAGAACCGCACCGAACTGCTGCACTGAAACCTTGGCCGCATATGTGTGAATCCAGCCTTAGGCTGGCCATACACACTATTAGATTTTCTGCAGATTTATTGTCTTCAGATTTACCAAAAAATTATATAATTATTATATATTATATAATATGAGGTCAAATTTTTAAGAGTTTCAATTTGTATGCAATCAGGCAGGCCCTCGCACTACATGGTTTTGGTAAATCTGAAGACAAAAATCTGCAGAAAATCTAATAGTGTGTATCGGGTCTTAATCGCCACATTCTGCACAGTACATGCAATGGTGTGTTTAAAACCTAAACTAAAGGCCCATACACACTATTAGATTTTCTGCAGACTTTTGTCTTAAGATTTACCAAAACTATATAATATGTGGTCAAACCTTAAGGCCCCTTTCACACTGGGGCGGGAGCCGCGGTGACGGTAAAGCAGCTGCTTTACCGTAATTTTAGCCGCGGTGTTCGGACGCTCGCGGTGCGGTTTTACCCCCCGCAAGCGTCCGAAAAAGGGTTAGAGAGACCGACACCCCCCGCAGAGCGCCACCGTAGCGGCGCTTTGCGGCGGTATTACCGCAGTGTTCCATTCAAATCAATGGGAAGGAGCGGTGAATACACCGCTCCTATACCGCTCCAAAGATGCTGCTAGCAGGACTTTTTTGACCGTCCTGCTAGCGCACCGCTTCAGTGTGAAAGCCCGCGGGCTTTCACACTGGAGTGAATGGGGCCGGATTTTTTCAGGCGGTATACAGGCGCTATTTTTAGCGCTGTACCGCCTGAAAAACGCCCCAGTGTGAAAGGGGCCTAAGAGTTTTATCAGGCAGGCCCTTGTACTACATGTTTTTTGTAAATCTGAAGACAAAAATCTGCAGAAAATCTATGTATGGGGCTTTAGACTGTGCAATATAGGACAGCCAACTACAATCTTTATTAGCAATTGCAAATGAGAAAATATACAGCAAATATGAGTGTTCGAACGATTTCCTATTTTTTTTGTATACGCCTGTTTGCAGAACTTATGTTTACTTCAGTAGGGCTTTGGTGGAGCTTTGATGGGGCTTCGATGAGGTTTTGATGGGGCTTCAAGCGAGCTTTGCCATAGACTTTTATGGAGGCTTTGAAGACGCTTTGAAGCACCACTGGAGCTACATGGGGTATAATTTTGGAAGCAAAGCAAAAGCAAGGTGTAAACAGGACTGTAAGCTAACCATTTTATTTAGTGACAGGAGCTTTGACTGGCGTTCAGTGAGCTTTAACAAAGCCAAAGCAAGTGTAAATGAGCCCTAAGGCTGGATTCACACCTATGCAGTTTTAGTGCTTTTTGCATTTTGCAGATTTGCACTACAGCCCATTTAACATTGTTTCCTATGGAACACGTTCTGTAGTGCAAATCTGCAAAATGCAAAAAGCACTAAAAATTCATAGGTGTGAATCCAGCCTTAGGCTTGATTCACACTAATGTGTTTTTTGATGCATTTTGCAGAAATGTAGGGAATTTTTTTTAACATGGGTTCCTATGGAACATGTTCACATCAATGCATTTTTGTGCCTCTGCGTTTTTGGAAAGGGACTTTTTTTCATGAAAAATGCAGCGTTTTGCATGTAATACAAGTCAATGGACCCGCATCCAAAACGCAAGTACCGCGTTTTTACCACGATTTGCGTTTTTTTTTTCATTTTTTTACACTGTATATAGCTGGTTGCTAAGCAACCACAGTGTAAAAAAAAAAAAAAAAACGCAAAACGTGGCAAAATCGCGGTAAAAACGCATGTCCAAAAATGCAACAAGCACCGCAAAAAGCACTGCAAAAACGCTCAAAAGCAAAATGCATAGATGTGAATCAAGCCTTAGAGTCTGTATGCTGCACCAGAGTTGCCGGGGTAGAGGAAATACACCAGCAATTACACTGAATGGGCTCAGCCACCCATGTCCAAGAGCCCCAAGAATATCTGAGCTAGTATCTGCCTCTTGCTGTCCCTGTACAGCAGCGCTCAGACTGAGGGGATGGAGAGTAGAGTTGCCATCTCATCCCTTTAAACCCGAGCACATATTAATTACACAGGTTCTGCAGATAAGGCACCAAGTGAGTTTAATTATAACCTTAATCAGCCACAGAAACTGTGTAATTAATATGTGTTTGGTTTTAAAGGGATGAAGTGGCAACCCTAATGGAGAGGCAGTAGTATGAGCCATTCAGTTGTGTTGCAGTGCAAGGGACATGCTGATAGAAGGAGAGTACAGAGCCCTCAAATGATGAGCTCATCAGTATGCTGCTTCTGCTTAGAGTCTCTAGTCACAAGATGGGGTAGGAACAATAACTGTAAGGCCTGATTCACACCTATGCATTTTTAGTGCTTTTTGCACATTTGCACTACAGAACGTGTTCCATAGGAAACCATGTTAAATGGACTGTAGTGCAAATCTGCAAAATGCAAAAAGCACTAAAAATGCATTGGTGTGATTCAGGTTGCAGTTTGCATATTCTAGGTTTATTTTTCGTTTTCAATACGTTTTTGATCCATTAAAGTCTATGGAATCAAAAACCAGAAGTCCCTGGCCCTTTCCATAAAATGCACAGATGTGAATGTGACCCATAGGAAACCATGTTAAATGGACTGTAGTTTGTTTCTGCAAAACTCAAAATGCACAAAAAAAAATGCAAAAGGTGTGAACCAGGCCTAAGTGTTAGGCCTGATTCATACCTATGCATTTTTAGTGCTTTTTGCATTTTGCGCTACAGAACGTGTTCCATAGGAAACCATGTTAAATGGGCTGTAGTGCAAATCTGCAAAAAGCACCAAAAATGCATAGGTGTGAATCCAGCCTTACTAAACTGCAACACAAAAGAAATCAAGTCACTTGCCCTACCAGACAGGACTGTATGGATAGAAAAGCAAATCTTTGGGCAGGTAAAGGGCCCATATCTATTAAAAATCTGTGTATGTAGCTGTTTGGAGTTCCGCTATAATAGCTGCACATACACACAGTTTGGCTCACCGATATCGCTCCTGGCCAGCTGTATCCCAGAACTGCAGTCTGACTTTAATTCCATCCTCTGGTTCTTCTATTCGACAACAAAAGTCTACCCCTACCGTGGGTCCGGTTGTCTCCGTAAATTCATCGTAAGTATATCTGCGTAAGAGAGAAGTCTTCCCAACTCCAGAGTCGCCCAGCAGCAGGACACGAAACTGAAAGTCCCATTCACAGGCCATGTTACCATATAAGTGAAATCTCTGCTGTCCATTTGTCTCCCTCCTTTGTCATTCGCCTCCCCTCCCCAGTCTCTTTATTTGGTTCTGTCTTTTACCACTAAGTTGCTTTCAAGTTTGTACTCGTGGATGGCATTCCTTTGTCCTGCTCAGTCAGGTTTCTGCAGGAGTTTGCAACATGATATGGTTTGGTAAATGCATCCTTTTTTTTTTTTGTTCTGTCGTTGCAACGTCATATAACTACTAGCACATTTTGATCTGTGTACAATGTCATTTCAGAACGCAAAATACGGCATACGCGCATGCACGGCTAAACGCTGATGGGCAGAGGCATTGGCGTTTACACAAGTACATGGGCATACAGCCCTACAGTCATTTCTATGGCCGAGATTCTTTGCTACACCCGTGGAATAAGTTGAGAATTTAACACTGGTCATAATTTATCCCTGTGCATGAGGTCTAACAATTGAGGTTATATTTACTGAGTTTACATTACATTACATACAAATATTGCATTTTTAAACAAAGCTCAGTGCATTGACAATTACAAGAATTAACTATGTACATTTAAATATATATATATTTTTTTAACACTGTTTATTGCATACATGGTGCTTGTACAGGATTGTCAACCGAATGCTTGTAGACATTGTTTCCCCTCAAAGCAATAAACAAAATAATATTAGGGGGTGGTGTGTAAAAACAAAAGCCCGTAGGTGTACAAAACAGGTTTATATGCAAACACACACAAAAAAAAGTGCACTTAAAGTGATTGTAAACGATCACCTTGTAAAACAACCCATACAGTTTAAAATAGATATGAAGGTCGGTTCACACGGGTGCGATGCCAGACATCGCATGTGATTCGCACCGTATTGCTGTGCAGATCGCATGCAATGTCTATGCGATGCAAATTCAGCCATACAAACTATATGGCTAAATTTGCATCGCATTCGGACTAAACTCGTGCAGGACCCTTTTTTTTTTGTCCACACCAGAATCTGATTGCATGGGTGTTCAAACTCATGCGATCCAATTTCCTGTCCGAATTTACAGTATGCACTGCGATCTGCGAACTGATCTGTGGGTGTCATTAACTTTGTATTGACACCCGCAGCGGTTCACAGAAGGCAGTGTGAACCGCCGGCGATTCAGGTGCGATGCGGGAACCCGCACTGGATTTGCATGGTTTCCAGCATCGCACCAGTGTGAACTGAGCCTGAAAAGAAAAACATTTATGTATAGATATAAAAATACATTATAAATACCTTTTTTTCCCTTTTTTTTTGTATAAGTGATCACATTCCCTCTGTTCTCAGCTGCATAAGATCTGGGGGGAGGAGAAGCAGCAGTACACTGAGCTTACCAGTGAATGGCTATGCAGCTGGGGGGGATGTCAGGACAAGTCTGATCATTGGAGGAGAGTACACTGAGTTCCCAGCAAAGCTAGAGAACGGACCACGGTGTTCTCTCCTGCTTGGTGTGGTCAGTTCTTAATAGGAAAGCAGAGAGACTGTCAGGGACACCAGGGATTTCACACAAAGGAAATAATGCAAAGAGAACAGGATACTTTTTCATACAAGTACATGGTACAGCAGGCACATATCAGGAATATGAAATGTTGGGGTAATAAACACTTTAAGGTTGTGCTATTTATCCACCCCCTGAAGGGGTAGGACCTTACCCTGAACCCCCGGGGCACAAGGCTCCTGACAGGGACACGGTTTCAAACATGGTCCACATAGCCAAAAGGCCCGGCGGACGCCTCTATATGGTCAGCCAAAGCCGACCAATGAGTACTAGGTTGAGGGGCTCTACCAAAGAGAAACCCCCAAGTTCAGGGGAGGAAGGAACCTAATGGCCATACATCCTCCCCCTAGACTTCAGGATATCCTCGAGGACCACACCCTCCATCCAGTGAAAAAAACACACACACAAAAGTGAAAAGGTGACAAATGTGAAGGAGAAAACTAGATAGTGGCCATGCGGTGTGCACTGGCTAGGCCTTGAGGCCTGGTAGCAAAAACTGCCCTGGATTTAGCCAAAAAGCCTAGCACATGGAGGGCATATATGTATTTAGTGCTGTGACCAGGTGTCTGTTCATACAGTGGGGTCCCACACCCAAGTGTTACTAAGAGTGCCCTTGTGGCCACCACTCCCAGGTACTGGCAACTCTCTTAGTTGTGTTTCTGCCTTCAAAGCCCATGGCCACACAAGGTAGACCCATTCAATCAGGAGGAACTGGGCCCATCCAAATTTCCCAGGGGAGTAACTCCCATGCTCCAACTACCTGTGGGCGCCCTGGTTTCTGTTCCAGCCGGTACTAGCCTTCAGAGCCCCCATCATACAGCCAGCCATTCCTACTAAAAGGCCGGAATGACGGTGGAGCACCCCTACTGGACACTGATAAGAACAGATACTACACTTGATCTTAGCTAAAAGACTGAGAAGTGATACAAACAAGTCCCCATTTCATATGTTTTCCCATTTGAAAATATTCACAATTCAGGTAACACATCTTATAGTATTATAGTATCATTCACTTTCAGGGCATCCATCAACAATCAGTGGGTCTCAGCACTGTTAAAAGTAAGAACTGATTTACTCCAAGCCTGCACAGATTTTTGGATATTTAGAGGCACTTTATTGTTTTTTTTAAATTGTTTTAAGTTAGCAGCTACAAATACTGTAGCTTCTGACTTTTAGAAAACAAGCAGCTTGTGGAGTCCAGCACTGTCTTCACCAGGCTTCAGATTGCTGGCGCCACCATCTCGGATGTGGGAGCAGACTGTGACCTCCTGTTGTTTCATATCTGGGACCCCGCAAAATGCAAAAACAGGCATAAAATATAGTCCACTATACATCTATAATAATGCACAACATATTTCAAGATTTCATTACTTTCAGTACAGAAATTTTCATTTGACTGTACCATAAAAAGCTGTGTGATTTTTACATAATGATAACTTGAGGGGGACTGCAGCTTTTAAAAGAACAGTAGTGTGTAAAAGTCTCAGCCAAGGTTCATAGTTGTGCGGGTCCGGTGTGTCGCGTTTGCAACCTTTTCTTTTTAAAATGCAGCTGATAAGGCAGTACAACCAGCCCTGTTCTGGGCCCAGGCCTCATCAGTTCAAAAGGTGGGCCTGGGCACCTGTCGAGCAGGAGGCCCAGTATACTGCCTTATTGCTGATTCTTGAGCAGTGCTGCTGGCTTCTACTGTTCTTCCTCCGGCTGCACTGCAGGAGGATCGGTTATAGTATCTGCACCCCCTTTCCCCAGCTGTCTGGGACCCATGTGTGCCCCTTTCCCCTGCAGTGCTACTGTTCTTCCTCCTTTCCACTCCTGCTGGCAAGCTGTTGAGGACACACAGGTGGGTTTAGTTCAGGATGGTGAGCAGGAGGGACTCGCCATCCGAAATGAACACAGTGAGTGATCGGTACTGATATTGCAGATATTGCCTCTGTGACACTATTCGCAGCTGCGATGTCCGCCGGGCACCCGCGATTGCCCGGTAACACAGCAGGACCGTGGATCTGTGTGTTTACACACACAGATCCACGGTCCTGTCAGAGGAGAGGAGACCGATGGTGTGTTCTCAGTACAGAGAAACACCGATCGGTCTCCTCCCCTTGTGAGTCCCCTCCCCCTACAGTTAGAATCACTCCCAGGGAACATATTAACCCCTCCAGCGCCCCCTAGTGGTTAACCCCTTCCCTGCCAGTCACATTTATACAATAATCAATGCTTTTTCATAGCACGGATCGCTGTATAAATGTGTCCCAAAAATGTGTCAAAAGTGTCCGATATGTCCGCCGCAATATCGCAGTCACGATAAAAATCGCAAATCGCTGCCATTACTAGTAAAAAAAATATTAATAAAAATGCGATAAATCTATCCCCTATTTTGTAGTCACTATAACTTTTGCGCAAACCAATCAATATACGCTTATTGCAATTTTTTTTAACAAAAATATTTAGAAGAATACGTATCGGCCTAAACTGAGGAAAAAATGTATTTAAAAAAATATATAGCAATTAGCTATATATTGCTATATAGCAATATAGCAAAAAGTAAAAAATATTGTTTTTTTTTCAAACTTTTCAAACTTGTCACTCTTCTTTTGTTTATAGCGCAAAAAACAAAAACTGCAGAGGTGATTAAATACCACCAAAAGAAAGCTCTATTTGTGGGGACAAAATGATAACAATATCATTTGGGTACAGTGTTGCATGACCGCGCAATTGTCATTCAAAGTGTGACAGCGCTAAAAGATGAAAAATGGCTTGGTCAGGAAGGGGGTGAAAATGCACTGTATTGAGATGGTTAATAGAGGGACAATGCTATCCCACCAGCTCCCAATGTTGTAGGATTATTGTCACCCTCCTGTAAACAGCTGAGCTTTCACCCAGTTTGCTTTGCTTAACCACTTCAATACCAAGGACGTCATATGACGTCCTTTACATTGAGTGGGGATATCGGAATGATGCGTGCAGCTACAGGCACAATTCAGATATTAATATTTCCGGCCAGCGATTCTGTGCACGATAAGAACGATCATAGTGGCAGTTCCGCCGCTTGATCGTTCTTATAGGCAACGGGAGGGGACGCCCCCCCCCCTCCCGCCGCCATCCGGTGCTTTTTCAGGCTCTCCCGTGCCATCGGGGGCCCGGAGCTCGCCGCCGGATGACGAGCATAGAGATTTCCAGTCATCTCTATGACC
Organism: Lithobates sylvaticus; assembly: GCA_028564925.1. NCBI lineage: Eukaryota > Metazoa > Chordata > Amphibia > Anura > Ranidae > Lithobates > Lithobates sylvaticus. The sequence goes on along the minus strand of CM053027.1, from coordinate 188,270,882 downwards.
GTCGGAGGCCCGGGCGCGACGTTATGACGTCACACCTGCCGCCTGGTACCCGGAAGTAAACAAAGCCGCGATCGCGGCTGTCAGCATGAGATCGGTGAATTTTTTTTACCGATCTCATGCTTTTCAGCCTGGAGGAGAGATGTGGGGTCTTATTGACCCCACATCTCTCCATAAAGAAGACCTGTCACATACATTCCTATAACAAGGGATGTTTACATTCCTTGTAATAGGAATAAAAGTGATCCAAAATTTTTTTTTTTTAAAAAGTGTCAAAATAAAATAAATAAATAAAAAAAATTTAAAACGCCCCTGTCCCCGGTAGCTCGCGCTCAGAAGCGAACGCACAAGTAAGTCCAGCCCACATATGTAAACGCCGCTCAAACCACACATGTGAGATATCGCCGCGCGAGTTAGAGCGCCTGCAACAATTCTAGCACTAGACCTACTCTGTAACTCTAAACTGGTAACCTGTAAAAAAATGTAAAGCGTCGCCTATGGAGATTATTAAGTACCGAAGTTTGGTGCCATTCCATGATTGTGCGCAATTTTAAAGCGTGACATGTTATATAAAAAAATTGTTATATAAAAAAATTGGGCTAACTTTACTGTTTTGTTATTTTTTAATTAATGAAACCGTTTTTTTTTAAAAAAAAAAGGCGTTTGAAAAATTATTGCGCAAATACCGTGTGAGATAAAAAGTTGCAATGACCGCCATTTTATTCCCTAGGGTGTTTGCTAAAAAAAACGTATATAATGTTTGGGGGTTCTGAGTAATTTTCTAGCAAAAAAATGATGATGTTTACATGAAGCAGAATAGGCCAGGTATTGAAGTGTTTAATGTCCCCCCCACTGGTTAAGGAGGAATTCACACTTGCAAATGCACCTGGTCAGCAATCAGCTGCCAAAACCCCAGCAGGGGGCCTCTCACAGCTAACTGCGGCAGTGATTGGCCCTGGACGCAGACATTCACTTGCATGTGATTGCTGCCTAAATGATTACACACGAGTGGGCGCAATTAGCTGTGGGAGCCGGTGTTCTATCGAAAAGTGCCTGCTGCCGAAAAGTGTCCATGCATGCGCAGTATGGAAGGGCACTCCAGCTCATTTCCCAATCAGCTGGCGAGACGTCACAATGGCGCATGCGCACATTGTAGGAGGTATCTTTCGACGGGAGATACCATTTCACGGCACAATCGAAAGCTATGCAAACAGCGGAGGGAGACCGTAGTTATCAAATTGTGCCTCGCTGTTGCAGGGCAGGTTTAGTGTGCTGAAGGTCCGGTTTTGTGTGTGTTGCAGGGTGGGTTTAGTGTGTTGAAGGGCAGGTTTTCAGTATGTAAGGGCGGGTTGCAACACAGACAAAACCCGCCCTGCAACAGCGAGGCACAATCTGACAACTATGGTATCCCTCCACTGTTTGCATAGCTTCCAATTGTGCCTGTCAAATGGTATCTGCCATCGAGAAATGCCCTTCCGTACTGCGCATGCGCGGACACTTTTCTACGGCGGGCACTATTCAATAGAACACCGGCAGCCTCCTATTGCTTTCAATGGGGCTGGCTGTCAGTTAATTCTGTGAACCTCCGCTGGGGTTCTCGCATATAATCGCAGGCAGGATGCATTTGCACGTGTGAATGCACCTAAGGTCTCATGCACACTGCTGCTTCTAAACTCAAGTTTTTGGAGCTTTTAGCGTTTTTTGCCAAAGCCCCTGAACTCAACTCAGTAAAAGCCTGTGTGTTCATGCACTCATAGGTTTTACCAGAGTTTAGGAGCAGCAGAGTTCAGAGGCACGCTGCCCAGTTTTTCTCCCACAAGAAAAAACTTGACTCTAGTCCCAGGCTTGGACTTTACAGTTCAGAAGCTGTCTGGGGTTCATGGTATCCTCTTTCGTGGCAGTTCCATTTGCTCAGTACCGCTCCAAACCTCAACAGCACAACATTCAAATAATGTGGGATAAATCAGTTTAGTCTTTAGGGAAGCCAACTTGCCTGATACTGAATACCAGGTCATCTCTGGTCTGGTATATCAGGAATCCATGGAACCAGCTGTTCTTCCCTTTTTGCATGGATTATACATGGAGGTTTGCAGAGACTTCCCAGGCTGAGTTCTGTGTTCTTGAGGCTCACCAGGCATTACATAGGAGGTAGTCGCTCGGATGCACCTGTTCCAGCTCAGGAATCCAGTTCTAGAGCTAGGAAATTACATCCTCCCATTATCTTGGAAGAGCATCATAACTGGAGGAGTCCTAGACACTTTATCTGTGCAGTGGAATTGGTCATCTGAAGAACCTTGTCTCCTGATCAACATTCTAGAGCAGCCTTTTTCAATCATGGTGCCCAGGCACCCTGGGGTGCCTTTAGGTGTGCCTTGGCAAAAATTGGATACAAGTCAGCAGATGCCTTTTAGGTACACAATGCCACAGGTTTTCATTGTGCACCATTACAACCTTCCACCCATTGGCGTCCTAACAACCAATGATGCCATCGGTTGATATGGAGGAAGCCGGGCACCTGCACAGCATACTTGTTTACCCATCCCCTGCTCCTCTCTGTCAGCACTGGGATCACATTACCTGAATGAGGGAGAGAAGCTGAGGGAGAAGAGACACAATGGAATACTAGTATGTACCAGTTTGCAATGGTGTATTTGCTTTAAAAGAATTAATCATCTCTAACGTAGGGTGTCCTACGTGTGTGGATGTTGCTGTGTTCTGTCAACCAATTAAATACATTTTAGAATGGGGTGCTTTGAGATTGTCCATCATTTTAAAGGGTGCCTTGACTGAAAAAAAGGTTGAGAAACACTGTTCTAGAGTTACTGTAGGAGTGGTTTAGTTATCCCTGCAATGCAGATGCCTCGACTGTAGGGTTATCTGCTCAAATAGTTGGACAATGCCATGGCAGTGGTCTACATCAATCACCAGGGAGGAAACAAAAGTCATCAGAAGTGGAAAAGATTGTAGCCTGCACTGGACTCCAGGATACAGCCTTGTGCATTGTTTGTATTAGAGGCATGCACAACTGTCAGACAGACTACCTCAGCCAGCAATGCCTGGATCCAGGGGAATGGTCCTAACTAAGGATGAGCCGAACACCCCCCCGTTCGGCTCGCACCAGAACCCGCGAACGGACCTAAAGTCCGTGCGAGCTTTAGAACCCTATTAGTTATAATGGATGCGAACGTTCGAAATTAAAAGTGCTCATTTTAAAGGCTAATATGCATGTTAATGTCATAAAAAGTGTTTGGGGACCTGGGTCCTGCCCCAGGGGACATGTATCAATGCAAAATTTTTTTTTTAAAAACGGCCGTTTTTTCAGGAGCAGTGATTTTAATAATGCTTAAATTGAAACAATAAAAGTGTAATATTCCTTTAAATTTCGTACCTGGGGGGTGTCTATAGTATGCCTGTAAAGGGGCGCATGTTTCCCGTGTTTAGAACTGTCTCTGCGCAAAGTGTCATTTTTGAAAGTAAAAAAGCTATTTAAAATCACTCGCGGCTAATGTTAATTCACGGCTCCCGTAACACAGAGAACAGTGATTCATTGAAACTCATTCATAAAAAAAAGTCATTGATAAAAAAAAAAAAAAAAATGAAAAAAAAAAAGCGTCGGGGTCCCCCCAAATTCAATAACCAGGCCCTTCAGGTCTGGGATGGATATTAAGGGGGTTCCCAGCCAAAAAAAAAAAAAAAAAATGGCGTAGGGTCCCCCTCAAAATCCATACCAGACCCTTGAGGTCTGGTATGGATTTTAAGGGGAACCCTAGCCAAAAAAAATGGCGTGGGGTCCCCCTCAAAATCCATACCAGACCCTTATCCGAGCACGCAACCTGGCAGGCCGCAGGAAAAGAGGGGGGGACGAGAGCGGCCCCCCCTCTCGCCTGAACCGTACCAGGCCACATGCCCTCAACATTGGGAGGATGCTTTGGGGGTCTAAGACCCCAAAAGCACCTTGTCCCCATGTTGATTAGGACAAGGGCCTCTTCCCCACAACCCTGGCCGGTGGTTGTGGGGGTCTGCGGGCGGGGGGCTTATCGGAATCTGGAAGCCCCCTTTAACAAGGGGACCCCCAGATCCCGGCCCCCCCCCTGTGTGAAATGGTAAGGGGGTACAAAAGTACCCCTACCATTTCACCAAAAAAGTGGCAAAAATGGTAAAAAGGACAGGAGACAGTCTTTGACAATTCCTTTATTAAAATCTTCTTTCTTCTTTCTTCATCCTTCGGATTCTTCATCTTCTCCTTCCTTCATCTTCTTCCATCTTCTTCTTCCATTTTCTTCTTCCTCCGATCCGCTTCTTCTTGCGCTGGTCTTCTCGTCCTTCTCGTCCGGCATCTTCTTCCGTCGGCGTCGGTGTCGGTGTCTTCTTGGGCCGCTCCGCGCAATGGGAGGCTCCCGCTGTGTGAGGCTCCGCTCCATCTGACAGGTCTTTTAAAACGGAGGGCACCTGGTGACCCCGCCCCCCTCTGACATCATGGGGAAAGCCATCATGGAATTCCCCATGACGTCCCTGTGCGTCAGAGGGGGCGGGGTCACCAGGTGCCCTCCATTATAAAAGACCTGTCAGACGGAGCGGAGCCTCACACAGCGGGAGCCTCCCATTGCGCGGAGCGGCCCAAGAAGAGACAGAGACACCGACGCCGACGCCGACGGAAGAAGATGCCGGACGAGAAGGACGAGAAGACCAGCGCAAGAAGAAGCGGATCGGAGGAAGAAGAAAATGGAAGAAGAAGATGGAAGAAGATGAAGGAAGGAGAAGATGAAGAAACCGAAGGATGAAGAAAGAAGAAAGAAGATTTTAATAAAGGAATTGTCAAAGACTGTCTCCTGTCCTTTTTACCATTTTTGCCACTTTTTTTTGGTGAAATGGTAGGGGTACTTTTGTACCCCCTTACCATTTCACACAGGGGGGGGCCGGGATCTGGGGTCCCCTTGTTAAAGGGGGCTTCCAGATTCCGATAAGCCCCCCGCCCGCAGACCCCCACAACCACCGGCCAGGGTTGTGGGGAAGAGGCCCTTGTCCTAATCAACATGGGGACAAGGTGCTTTTGGGGTCTTAGACCCCCAAAGCATCCTCCCAATGTTGAGGGCATGTGGCCTGGTACGGTTCAGGCGAGAGGGGGGGCCGCTCTCGTCCCCCCCTCTTTTCCTGCGGCCTGCCAGGTTGCGTGCTCGGATAAGGGTCTGGTATGGATTTTGAGGGGGACCCCACGCCATTTTTTTTTTTGGCTAGGGTTCCCCTTAAAATCCATACCAGACCTCAAGGGTCTGGTATGGATTTTGAGGGGGACCCTACGCCATTTTTTTTTTTTTTTTTTTTGGCTGGGATCCCCCTTAATATCCATCCCAGACCTGAAGGGCCTGGTTATTGAATTTGGGGGGACCCCTACGCTTTTTTTTTTGTTTTTTATTAATGAATGACAGCTCTCTGTGTTACAGGAGCCATCAATTCATTAGCCGCGAGTGATTTAAATAGCTTTCTTCCTGCAAAAATGACACTTTTTTGCAGGGAAAGTTCTAAGCACAGGAAACCTGCCCTCCTTCACAGGCTACCTATAGACACCCCCCAGATGTGATACTGCAATGCTGTTCTAACAGCATGCACACACATATCCCCAGAAATAAAGAACATATTGTTGTCAGCAGTCAGCAGCACACTGACACGCTGACACTGTGAGTGAAACATAATATGCGAGGCCGCCGCAGCGGCGGCCTCTTATACCGTGGGGCGTGTATTAAAGCCCCTGAGCTATAATTGGCTACAGGCATCCTGCCTGTAGCCAATTATGGCTCTCCTCGCTGCCGGCGCTGTGATTGGCCAAGCATGCGGGGTCACAGTGCATGCTTGGCCAATCATCAGCCAGCATTGCACTGCGCGGGCCGCAATGCATTGCGGGGCCGCTCGCATCACACGAATTTGATGCGAGCGGTCCCAATAGTTCTGGGCTCGCCGAGCGAGCGAACACCCGGTGCTCGATTCGAACATGGGTTCGAATCGAACACCGGGCTCATCCTTAGTCCTAACACCCGGAAGTGTTTCAGGACCTTTGTCATGGGTGGGGGATGTCACATGAGGACCTCCTGGTTCAACAACAAAATGTGCAGGTTTGTCTCCAGATGCAGAGATCCACTTACAGAAACTGGATTCTTATGTGCCTCTCCTACCATGTCTACTCCACAGGATTGAGATGGAAGGCATTTCTGTGATCCTCATAGATCCAAGTGAATGTGGCACTTTAACCTCATCAAACCTCTTTGGCTTCTTCCAGTTCAACCAGATTTCTTATTGCAAGGTACAGTCTACCACGTTGATTCTTGGTTGCTGGCCTTAACAGCATGGCTACTGAACCAGATCTTGAGGGAGAGGGGGTCTATCAGGGTCAGTCATTTTCACACTTTTAAAATGCACAATGGTACATGAAAATCTTACTTTGTTTGGTGCAAAGCAAAAAAGTTTAACAGGAAATACTCTGTGGCCTGGATCAACATTTGAACTTGAGTACCATCAAAGGACAAATATCCCTTGCAACCCTTTTCAAAGACAGTTAGCCTCTCATTCTTTGGTCAAGACCTTTTGTAGAGGGCTTGTCTTATGTAGCTCCTCCTATATAACATCCTGTGACCCCAGGCCCCTTTGGTCTTATATAAGGCTAAGGTAGTTTTGAGGCATAGAACCTTCTTACTTGCTAAAGTAGTTCCAGCCTTTCATCTCAACAAGGACATTGTTCTTCCATCAATGTATCTAGCTTCTGTACATCAGAAGGAGATTACCTTTCATTGCCTGAATGTGGTTCCAGCTGTATGAGTTCCCCACTCAGCCACTGCTTCTGTTTGAATGCATGACTCTTTTTGTCATTCCTAATGATCCCCGAAAAGGGGAACCAACTTCTTATTTTATTTCTCAGTGGCTCATACAGACCATTGTTCAAGCTTTTGGTCTTAAAGCTGAGTATTGCCAGCCTAATCACTTAATTCTGTAAGCTCACTTTAGGTTGTACAACCGGCCCCTAAACCCTCCTCCCTAAGGCGCTTTTGCCATTGCAGGCACACTGGAGTGCTCAAGTACAATGCAAGGTCAATAGCCCTGCATTGTATGGGAGGATGCTGAGGGAAAGCTCACAACTCTGAGTATCAGGGAGAAGAGTTGGGCAATGGCTGTCAGGGAAGTGAGGTATAAGGTAAGTAGAAGCCCTTTATACCAGGTACCCTAGACATAAATGAGCATTTAGGTGGGAGCCCCATTGCAAGGGAATTTTTATGTTTTCCCTGTAGTTCAGCTTTAAGGATAAAGTTATCACATTTCTTGTCAATGTACACATTACTAGATTGCGGAGTGCCTCTTGAGCCTTTTAAGCATCCAGCAACTGTTTCCCAAATTTGTGAGTTTGCCACCCAATCTTCTACTCATGTTTTCTAAATTTTACTAGGTAGATAATCAGGCTTCTTCTGATGCCAGTTTCAGCCATAAGGTCCTTCTGGCAGCTCTTTGAGCTGCAGGCTGCCCCCAGTTTTGTTCTGTTTGCTGGTCTGTTAGCACATTGTTTGCTGTGTTGCCAAACTCTCAGTTGGACTACTTTTGGATGTCCCCATTGTATCAGTTTAAGTGAATTCTGTGTCAAAAACATGATTTTTGTACTTTGTACTCCATTTCCTAAATTCCATTAGGGGACACAGGTCCCATCCACCTAGGTTTGTGATCCACTTCTAAGTACCGATTTTCTACAAAACTGAAGCATGCTGGAAATAGGAGGGGGCCATACCTGGCTGGCCAATTACTTTTGTTTTGTGTGCGATTGCCCAAATTCCCCTGTAGGTGGCGGCATAAAGTTTTTGTAAAACCTTGAAATGAACAAAGCATATCCTCATATAGTAAGTATTTACCACAATCCATAGCACTTAGTGTGATTGCTGTCTGCTCTCTCCTTCCTCTGCATGAGCCATGTCAGACAGTTATTCTGACACAAGGCAATCCTGAGAGATGGCTCAAGGAAACTGATTGACAGCCTCAGCGATGCATGTCTCCCTATGAGTCTGTGTAGAGAGGGGTGTATCCATTTCCTCCACTCAGGTTTCAGATTACACCCAGCTATCTGCAGTGTGCAACTTCTGATCCCGTCTCCTGCAAGCTGAGAAATACTTTTTGATCCGGGTACTTTGAATGATTCTGGAGAAGGGAAAACCGCAGACAAACAGGTACAGCTTATGTAGGAGGATTTTCTTCTTCACTATGTATAACCGAGTGACTAACTGAGGCTAGTCACTTAGGTGGCCTTATGTAAATGCTTAATACTTTAGTGTAGCCTGTGTTTCTATAATGAACTTTAAGAATCCATTTTAGATTAAGAACAGATTTCTGTAGAAATAACATTTTAAATTTTTTTTTATAAAATATACATTTATAAAATATTAAAGTATTTCTGTAGAACTGCCTAAAGTTCATTCACAACCGAGATTCAGGAATCAGCTCACATAAAGCGACAATAAAACCGAAAATGTAATATATTGCAGCTTATATGTGGCAGCTGCATCCATTTTCTTTTCTTTGGCTTTTTCCTCCCCGCTTTCACCTGGTGATCTGGCCAGTAACACATCTCCTGTATTAGAGTGCCCCCGCCCTATTCACTCTGGATAAATGAGCACAGGGGCACAGCAGACTGCAACATTGTCAGTTAAGTAGTGTTAAATGTATTAGCAGATTTAGATGCACTAACAAACTGAAGCCAAACTCCAGCTCACATTTTTTTAATCAGTTACACCAAACAGTTTTTTCCTTTCGGGATAAAGTTTTTATGTGAATAAATAAAAGCTGATCACTTTAACCACTTTTGACCTCCTGAAGATTTACCCCCTTCGTGTTCAGGCCATTTTTTGCGATACAGCATAGTATCGCAAAAAATACTGCAGGTATAACACCTACTTTAACTGACACAATTGCGCTGTCATGCGACACTGTACCCTAAAAAAATGTATGCCCTTTTTTCCCCACAGATAGAGCTTTCTTTTAGTGGTATTTGATCACCACTGCTTTTTTTTTTTTCCGCTATAAACAAAGAAAAAAAAGACTGTCAATTTTGAAAAAAAATTTATATATATTTTTTACTTTCTGCTTTGCGGGGAAAGAAAATCTATTACTTCCCCGCTGACAGGACATGGCTCTGTCCTTTGTAAATTCATGATGATCGCTGGGTGCCAGCGGTAATCCATTGGCCGGCGCCAGCTGATCAACATCTGCTGTGTTTAATCACAGCACGGCCGGGTCGCTAAGCTGTGAAGTGTGATCTGGCACAGCCGAGCCGCCTTGCCACCATATATGCTTAATCACCCCTGCCACTGTTAAGTGATTTGTCTCATCCATGTAAACTGATACATTCTGCTGGAAAGTTTAAGCTTTTGAAAATCAATAGACTTGCTGGCTAGGTCACCAGATAAAAGTAGAAGAAAGCCTAAAAAAGGAAACTAATAAATGTTTCCTACAGGACTGGTAGAATCATGTCAATAACCTGTTAATAAAACAAAAAAATGCATTTATTCCTTTCGAGGAATACTAAGGCCCCATGCACACTGGGCTTAAAGAAACGCCAGTCTCCCTGGCAAAAAAAAAAAAAACGTCCATATAGAGCATTTTTTGTACAGAGTTTAGTTGAATTGAGTGGTTCTTCCTGCTAGAAAACTCTAGTCAGAAAATAAAACCAGAAGGTTTTTTTGTAATCGTCCTAATGTGCATGACACAGAGGATAACATTGAGCTGCTTCTACAGGCAGAACACAAAACCCTGTAGTAGCAGCGATTTTTAAGCCAGTGTGCATGGAGCCTTAAAGTGGTTGTAAAGCTAGTGAGCACAATTACTGCCAGCCCCTTTGTTATAACAAGCTATACTACACAGGGATGTACCTAGTGCATTTGGCACCCCGGGCGGATCCTATATCTGGCACCCCCCCCCACCTCAAAACGTAAAAACACCCCACTGTGCCCCCTGCATCCTTAACCGCTTCCCGACCGCCTCATGTAGATATACAACTACAGAATGGCACGGGCAGGCAAAACCACGTACCTGTACGTGGCCCTTTAAATGTCTGCCCTTGGGTCGCGCTCACGACCCGGTCGGGAGCTCCGTGACCCCGGCCGCGGGACCAGCGGACCCGATCGCCGCTGGTGTCCCGCGATCGGGTTACGGAGCTGAAGAACGGGGAGAGGTTTGTGTAAACAAACCTCTCCCCGCGCTTCCTACTCTGCCTGTCATTGATTGGCTGTTCCCGGTCATCGGGAAAGCCAATCAATGACGTCAGCCCCGCCCCCTAATGTAAAAAAACACACACACACGTCAGAGCCCATAACCCCTCCCCTCCCCCTAGTGGTTAACTCTTTCACTACAACTGTCATTTATACAGGAATCAATGCATTTAAATAGCATTGATTGCTGTATAAATGACAATGGTCCCAAAAATGTGTCAAAAATGTCCGATGTGTCCGCCATAATGTCGCAGTCACAATAAAAATCGCTGATCGCTGCCATTACTAGTAAAAAAAAAAAAATATTAATAAAAATGCTATAAAACTATCCCCTATTTTGTAAACGCTATAACTTTTGCGCAAACCAATCAATAATCGCTAATTGCGATTTTTTTTTACCAAAAATATGTAGAAGAATACGTATCGGCCTAAACTGAGGGAAAAAAAAAGTTTTTTTATATATTTTTTGGGGATTTTTTTATTGTTTATTATAGCAAAAAAATAAAAAAGCTAAAAATATTGCATTTTTTTCAAAATATCTCTTTGTCACTACTGTGTAAATTACACATCACCTCTGGACCTCTTTACATTACACAGCACTCTGCACCTCTGGACCCCTTTACATTACACAGCACCCTGCACCTCTGGACCCCTTTACATTACACAGCACCCTGCACCTCTGGACCCCTTTACAATACATAGCACCCTGCACCTCTGGACCCCTTTACATTACACAGCCCTTGCACCTCTGGACCCCTTTACATTACACAGCCCTTGCACCTCTGGACCCCTTTACATTACACAGCCCCTCTGGACCCCTTTACATTACACAGCACCCTGCACCTCTGGTCCCCTTTACATTACACAGCACCCTGCACCTCTGGACCCCTTTACATTACACAGCCCTTGCACCTCTGGACCCCTTTACATTACACAGCACTCTGGGCCCCTTTACATTACACAGCACTCTGGGCCCCTTTACATTACACAGCCTTTGCCCCTCTGGGCCCCTTTACATTACACAGCACCCTGCACCTCTGGACCCTTTACATTACACAGCCTTTGCACCTCTGGACCCCTTTATATTACACAGCCCTTGCACCTCTGGACCCCTTTACATTACACAGCCATTGCACCTCTGGACCCCTTTACATTACACAGCACCCTGCACCTCTGGACCCCTTTACATTACACAGCACTCTGCACCTCTGGACCCCTTTACATTACATGCCCCCCCACATCTCTGTACACCTGTATGTTACACATACACCCCCCCCTAACAGCTCTGGACCCCCTGCATGTTACACAGACCCCCCCTGCAGTGCAGACTCCCCTACAATACAGACCCCCCCCTTCAGACCCATAATGTACCTCGAGCCTCTGCTCAGATGGCGGGACGTGATGATGCACAGCAGCACACTGTAGACTACAAGGAGGAGGGGGAGGCGGCTTCACTCTGCTCGGCTGTATGACACAGCCGAGACAGATCAGAGCCGCGGAGAAAAGAGGATCGTTGCGGCGAACACCCCCCCTCCCCTCACCTGCCGCTGCGCTTCTCCACGCTGTCTCCTCTTCAATCGCGGAGGGGGGGGCGCCGGCCTGACACGCCCCCTAGTGTGTGGCACCCGGTGCGGCCCACCCCCCGCCCCCCACTTAGTATGCCTCTGATACTACACAGTGTATGTTTTTTTTTTATTTTTTATTCTGCAGCTAAATACCTTATTTTACATCGCTGATGTGTGGTCACGTGACCACCCACCGCTCTCCTTCCCCGATCTAACAGAGGGCCTTGGCAGTAATTGTAATCACTAACTTTACAGCCCCATGGAATAGCGTAAGGAGGGCAGGGACGGGTTTGGAGATGGGCTCACACACTAGGAAGCTACAGGCAGAGAGGGAGAGACTCAATACAGTGGGATGACGGAGACGCGTAAACTGACCACAGTATCACGGATCAGCAGCCATGGATTACTGTGGTCAGCACACCTAGGACACAGGAACAGGCAGGATTAACCAGGTATTTTACAGCATAGAAAGGAATAAATATCACTGCACAAGCACTATGCTGTATAACATGCCTTGGCACAGGATCTTTTTTTTTAATTTTTTTTAGGGTTACAACCTCTTTAAAGTGGTTGTAAACCCTATTATACCACTTTTACCTACAGGTAAGCCTATAACAAGGCTTAAAGGGGTTGTAAACCCTTGTGTTTTTTTTCATCTTAATGCATCCTATGCATTAAGGTGAAAAAACACCTGGCAGTGATCGGCCCCCCAACCTCCCCGTTTTACTTACCTGAGCCCCATGTTTCTGTCAGCGGAGACACGCTCTCTCCCTCTCTCCACTAATCTTGATTGGATAGATTGATAGTAGCGCAGCCATTGGCTCCAACTGCTGTCAATAAAATCCAATGACTTGAGCGCTGGGAGGCGGGGCCGAGTTCAGAATTCGTGTCCATAGACGCAAATGCTGGACTCGGGAGCGCACCCCCAAGGTAGCCCGCCCCGGAAGAGTATCTCGTAGATGGTTATCTGATGCGGGGAGGAGCCGCAAGAGCCGCCGGGGGGGACTCCAGAAGATGAGGTTCAGGGGCCATATTAGCTTATTATGCCTTTGTCTTGCAGGTTTTTTGGAGTTTACAACCACTTTAATACATTTTATAGGATATAGGGTAAATGACTGGATAACCCAGAAATTTGTACTGGTGATCAGGTAAGATCTCCAAGTATAAGGTATGACTATTGATACTAAAGGCAGCGTAAGTCACAAGCCCCCATAGATGGCACCTTTTTTTTTTTTTTCCCTTTAAAACGTTTTTTATTTGCCAAATGCACATACAAAAAAATACCGGATCAACATACCCAGTGAACATTCTTGAATGTATACATCAGAATACAGCAATAACATAGTGTTTTCAGGTTGAATTACTCATACTCAGGTCTATGCTAGTACAGATGGCATTGTTTTTTCCTCCTATGATAATCGTGTCACATATATTCCAACACAGGATGTGGTAAAGAAACACAAAGAACTAAGAACAAGAAAAAAAACAAAAAAAAAAAAACAAACTAAAACAGAACCATGGAGGGTAATACCTCCAGAGCTGGTCGTGCTGTGTGCCGTTACCTCCCCGCCCCCCCAATGTCTGCTCCTCAAGCATCATCATATCCTATATAACAATCAACTGAGCCCCATTTATAAAGGTTCCGGTTTAGGTATCACATGCTGTAGTGTCTGTTGAGTTTATCCATCTACCCCATATTTTATTAAATTTTTTCTTGCTCCCTCTTGTCTCGTAAGTCATTCTGTACAATACAATGTTTGAATTAACCAAATCCTTCCATGCGGATAGAGTAAGGCTATCTCTCCGTATCCAGTGAAGAACAATAAGCTTCCTGACATAGTAATACATTAATCTTAAGAATTGTCTTGTATTATTATTCATTACCTCATCTTCTATCACACCTAGAAGCAGGGCTGGTGCAAGGATTTTTGACACCCTAGGCGAAACCTAATTTTGCCGCCCCCTCCACTTGGCTCCACCCCTTACTCCACCCACTTTCCCATGCCCATGTATACGGTGGAGGTGGCGGGTGGAGATTTTTGCGGCGCCTCAATACTGTTTCTTCAGCCGTGGTCCGCAGGCCCACACCTGCACCCCTGGACCCGGTCTAAAGACAAACAGTGGCGACACCAGCTCGCTTGCTCACACCAGCCTTGGTCCACAGGTGTATAGACAGGCCAGGGGGGTATATGGACAGGCCAGGGGGGTATATGGACAGGCCAGGGGGGTATATAGCCAGGGTCACAGGGTGGTATATAGACAGGGTCACAGGGTGGTATATGGACAGGGTCACAGGGTGGTATATGGACAGGCCAGGGTGGTATATAGCCAGGGTCACAGGGTGGTATATGGACAGGGTGGTATATAGCCAGGGTCACAGGGTGGTATATGGACAGGGTGGTATGTGGACAGGGTCACAGGGTGGTATGTGGACAGGGTCACAGGGTGGTATGTGGACAGGGTCACAGGGTGGTATGTGGACAGGGTCACACACTTGGCTCCACCCCTGACTCCACCCACTTTCCCATGCCCATGTATACGGTGGAGGTGGCGGGTGGAGATTTTTGCGGCGCCTCAATACTGTTTCTTCAGCCGTGGTCCGCAGGCCCACACCTGCACCCCTGGACCCGGTCTAAAGACAAACAGTGGCGACACCAGCTCGCTTGCTCACACCAGCCTTGGTCCACAGGTGTATAGACAGGCCAGGGGGGTATATGGACAGGCCAGGGGGGTATATGGACAGGCCAGGGGGGTATATGGACAGACCAGGGGGGTATATGGACAGACCAGGGGGGTATATAGCCAGGGTCACAGGGTGGTATATGGACAGGGTCACAGGGTGGTATATGGACAGGGTCACAGGGTGGTATATGGACAGACCAGGGTGGTATATAGCCAGGGGCACAGGGTGGTATATGGACAGGGTGGTATATGGACAGGGTGGTATATAGCCAGGGTCACAGGGTGGTATATGGACAGGGTGGTATGTGGACAGGGTCACAGGGTGGTATGTGGACAGGGTCACAGGGTGGTATGTGGACAGGCTAGGTCCTAGCCTAGTGGGGGAGAGAATAAGGGAGAGGAGGAAGACGAGAGGTGTAAACAAAAGAGGGGTGGGGTAGAGAGAGAAAAATAAAGGGGGAGGGGGGAAGAAGGTGCAGAGCATAAAGTGGTGGGAACAGAGAGGGGGTTGTTCTGGGGATGGAAGTCACACTCACCAATTACTATATGTCTCCCCCATTCAGTCTGGTGTCCCTCAGGGCTTTAACAGCTATGGTTTTAAAAGTGCCGCTCAGCTGTTCACAAAACTCCTCTCGCAGCACAGAGCAAGTGCATGGCATGCATGTGGTTGGAGGGTGGGCGGGGCTGGGCGGGCACAAATCTGAGGCGGAGTATCGGATTGGAGAAGCAGCAGAGTTAGGGCGGGGGTTAGGAGGAAGGTGGAGACAGAACACAGCCCGACTCCTGTGTAAGCTTTCCCCGCTCTCACTGTGCAATTACTGTGACAGTATACTCTCCACACTACAAGTCATGCTGCTTGGGGGAGAAGACGCTCGTCCCTCAGCGACCCACACAGACTCCGCCCCCTGCTCCGCCCTGCGCTTGTTTATCCTTATCCCCGCCTGTGACCTGTCTCATCCTCTGGCTTGTCACCCAGCATACCGCAATAGAGCGTCAATCTGCTCTATGCGGCGGGGGTGTAATAGCAGGGAGCGGTGCGGAGTCACTTGGTCAGCAAGGATTTTACCGCCCCTCCCATTCTGCCGCCCTAGGCGGCTGCCTGACCCGCCTAATAGTTACGCCGGCCCTGCCTAGAAGGCCTAATAGTGGGCTGTATATGTTTGGAAGATCAAATGTATCTGCAATGAACTGGGACACCTGTGACCATAACGGTCTTACCTTAGAACAATCCCACACCATTTGCATAAAGGTGCCATCCACCACCTGACATTTATGACAAATAGGATCATCTCTTCTGCCCATCCTGTATAGTCTGTGTGGGGTGTAGTACATTTGGGTAGATGGCACCTTTAGGCCATGTGCCAAACCCAAAACAAAGTAAGTGAGGTTTCTGATGGGTCTCTAGTATGACATACAGAGATGATTTATAGATGTAAACTACCATCAAAGTGTTTTGTGTATGAGTTAAGAATGTGACAGCTGCAGTGATTTATACAGTTCATTACCACGACACTTCAATTTATGTACACTTATTGGAACTGTTTGCATTATTGCATTGTATTTTGCAAACATTCGCTTGTAATGTAAAATATATATATATATATATTTTTTTTTTTTTATCCAACAAAAGTGTTTATTTAAATTGCACAGGTACATTACACTTGAAGCAACATTGAATTCAAAGTAGCAATACAGTTTGTCCATACAGTACACAGGTTTCATCATTATCAGTACAGTTTCAGTCGGCCATTGTGCCATGGCAAGTTTCACCATTCCATATCCCTTTCCTTTATTCATCATTACTGCACTGCATATATACACAATCCTAATGTAATCCCAATAGTCTGTCCAATACCATATCCTCTGGAGCCAGGCCTGGCGTATCCAGCCATTTTTCCCAGAGTTTCTCAAATTTTTGTGGGGCACCTCTGTGCTGATATATCAGTTTTTCCATCCTTAAGGTCCTACCTATGTTTGCAATCCATTCCTTTGTGGTCGGGGGTTCCTCTGCTCGCCAATGTACCATAATCAGCTTCCTGGCTTGGAATAAGACTCTATGTACTGCCTCCCTGCAGCTTTCCTCCCATCCATAATCTCCCAGAGCACCCAAGAGGCATGCTCTCGGATCCTGCTGGAGTGATATTTGGAACACAGTGTTGACTGTGGTCACCACTGCGTTCCAGTAAGTGTGTAGTTTGGGGCAGCGCCACAGCATATGAATGAGGCTCCCGTGTTCTCTCTTACATCTGGTGCATATGGGATCTAGTTGCGGATTCATTAAGTGTAGCCTATGAGGGGTATAGTACGTTCTAAGAAGGATGTACAATTGGGTTAATCGTTGTGAAATATTTAGAGAGCTACTACCCACCACCTGGCATATTTCTTCCCACTGTTCCCCATCTAAGGGTCCCGCGTCAGCCTCCCATTTCTCCCTGACCCCCAGAGGATGCCGCTCCATCACAGACTGTAGCAGGATGGAGTAGCATTGGGATATAAATCCTTTCGATGAGGCAGCCTCCTCCAGGAGGCGGAAAGCAGGGACCTGCGACAGCCGCCACTCTGAGGAGGCACTCTGCGCCACCACAGCGTGGCGAAGCTGAATATAATGGAATTGCATAGACGTTGGAAGATTATATGTGTTCTGCAGGTCTGCAAACGGGCGAAGTATCCCGTTGCAGAATATTTGTTTCAAGTGTGTGATCCCCGCCCTCCTCCATTTTTCTCCTGACTGTAACTTGGCCAGTTCTGTGTAAGTGTCGTTCCACCAAATTGGACTATATTCCGTGTAGCCATCTGCCTTTTGAATGTATTTGGCCTTATTCCAGACTTTCTGAATTAGGTTGAGGGTAGGAAATTTCTTGTGTGGTTTGGTGAAGGATAAAGCCTCCAATGCCATAGGTACAGGGCCTCTACGGACATTGTGCAGCATTAAGGTGTGTGATGAGCTTGGCGGGGCGCTGTCTCCCCCCTCCGGTATTGGGAACATCCCTACAAGGTGCTGCAGCTGTGCAGCCAGGTAATAGAGCCATGGGTTTGGCATTGCCAATCCCCCACAGTCTTTAGGCTTTTGCAAGTGTTCTAATTTGATCCTAGGGCGTTTATCTTTCCAAATGAGACTGCGGAAAATGGCATTTATAATGTGGAATGTTTTTAAGGGGATGACCATAGGGGTGTTGTGAAGGAGGTATAGCAGTTGCGGCATAAGGATCATCTTGATTAGATTCACCCTACCCGCAACCGAGAGAAAGAGTGTCTTCCATGTTTTAACTTTGTCCCTGAGCCTTATCAGCATTGGGGCAACATTTAAGTGTATAAAGTCCCTGGGCTTGGCAGAGATGTGGATGCCCAAATACTTGAAGGTCGTGGCCACTGGTATGGGGCAGGCGGAATTAATAATTTGTGTCTCGTTTCCATCCAGCAGGAGTAGCGCAGACTTGGACCAGTTAATCAACAGTCCGGAAAACCTCCCAAATTTAGTAATAGTGGCCAATATATTTTTTTTTTTTTGAAAAATGAATATTATGCCTCTAAAAGAAAGTAGTTTGAGTGCTTGAAGTGCTGGGGAATGGTACCTACTGCTTAGGTGAATATCTGCATTCAACAGTGAAGCCTGGTAGAGGTTCCTTGCAGGTTCTTCACAAATTGATGGCCCCCTCACTACAAGTACATGCAGATTATTATCCATCATGCAAAATGATAGCAAAGGCCTTTGGTGACAACTTTCTGCAGCGTGAAAATTTCCCTAAAAACATTTATCATAAATAAAAAGCCAGGAACCCTGTTAACAGATTGTATGACCCCCCACATAGCCACGATCTTAAAGTGGAGCGCCACCCAAAAGGGGAAGCTCCGCTTGTTCGCACTCTCCCCCCTTCACTGCCACATTTGGCACTTTCTGGACAGGTACCGGCTCCCACTTCCGGGTAAGATCGCCGTACGACAATCTACATTTCTGCCCCCCCCCCCCCCCCCCCCCCTGCTGCCTTCTGGGACACACAGAGGTCCCAAAAGACCATTCAGAAAGTGCAGCATATTGCTCGCGTGTGCGCAGTAGGAAACAGGCTGTGAAGCCACAAAGCTTCACTTAGTTTCCTTTACGAAAAATGCCGATGCCTGCACCTGAAGCCTATTGACTAATCGGCTATTGGTGCCAACATCGTGGGATCCCTGGACAAGTCAGTGTCCTTATATTAAAAATCAGCTACAGTATTTTTTAGGGCTGCAACTAACGATTGTTTTCATAATCGATTAGTTTGCCGATTATTGTTTCGATTAATCAGTTAATAACCTTTTAAAAAAAAAAAAAAAAGTGTGGTGTATAATTTAGTTAATATATAAAGTTTAAAAAAAAATAAAGAAGGCAATTTATTCGTAAATATCTATATGCAGTGGTAAATCTAAATAACCAACTACCGTATTTATCGGCGTATAACACGCACTTTTTTTCCCCTTAAAATCAGGGGAAAATCGTGGGTGCGTGTTATACGCCGATACCCGCCGATCTCCCGCTGATTTTTTCATTAAGGGAGCGAGCGGAGCCGATATTCCGAAAGCCGCGTGTATTTTCGGCTATTTTCAGGTATTTTCAGGTATTTTCGGCTCCTCTCGCAGTCCCGCCCACCTCCACTGATTGCGAGAGGAGCCGAGCGCCGACAACATAAAGAAATCCAAGTTCGACTATTTTCGGCTCCTCTCGCAGTCCCGCCCCCGTCTGCGAGCAGAGCCGAGACTAGCCGAACTCTGATTCCTGTATGTTGTCAGCGCTCGGCTCCTCTCGCAATCAGTGGAGGTGGGCGGGACTGCGAGAGGAGCCGAAAATAGCGAAAATACACGCGGCTTTCGATATGTCACACGGCGCTCGTCCTCCCCACTCGGCACCAAATTTAAATGGGCAACGCTGCAAATGTACTGGGCAAAGCTGCAAAGGCACTGGACAAGGCTGCAAATGCACTGGGCAAGGCTGGACAGGGCTGCACTGGGAAAGGCTGCAAGGATGGACAGGGCTGCACTGGGCAAAGCTGCAAGGATGGACAAGGCTGCAGATGGACACTGGACAAGGCTGCAATGATGGGCATTTAAATGTAAGTTTTTTTTCCTTAAACTTCCCTCCAAAACTTGGGGTGCGTGTTATACGCCGATAAATACGGTATATGGTTATGGAGCAAAATATTTAATCCACTCTGAGAATAACAGACAGAAGAGATATACTTTTTTTTGGCCAGTTGTTGGGCAGATTAAAAAACACAAATTGCTGCAAAAACGTATTACATGCTTTTCTGCAGCTTCTCCATTGAAGTACATTGAACCAAAAAAGGACCGTTTTGCGTTAAAAAAAGTCTGTGACCCTTTCCAAACAGCAGCGGCTGAAAAAAGCATAGGATGTGAATGTGTCCCATAGGAAACCATGTAAATGAACTGTAGTGCGTTTCTGCAAAAAGCACCAAAAAAAACCATAGGTGTGAACCAGGCCTGAGACGTTTAGTAACATAATGGGGGTTAAAAAAAAACTAAAGTTAGCCCTTTATAGTAAAAAAAAAAAAAAAGCATATAATCACTACTGTAAGGGGTTCATTTTTTTACTGTAGGACTGTGAAAGTAAATATTTACAGAAAATAAAAGAAAATAAAAATAAAAAAAAATTAAAAATAAATAAAAATAAAATTAAAAATAAATAAAAATAAAAATAAAAATAAATTTAAAAATAAATATAAAAATAAAATAAAAAAACTGTTAAAGTAATATTTACAGTAGCAATTATTTGCTCTTTTTGTACTATAAAGGGCTCATTTTAGTTTTTTTTAACCCCATTATGTTACTGGGTGATTAATCGATGAAAATAGTAATCGATTAATTTCATAATCGATTAGTTGTTTCAGCCCTAGTATTTTTAGCTGCCGACTTCAAAATTTTTTGTTTTACAGATGGGAACTCCTCTAACATTATCAAGCCAGCTTCGTATAGAATGTAAAGAATTAAGGCAGCCAAAGTCTGGGGTGAAATTATGGAAAGGTCTCCAGGATGCTTGGAACTTGCCATGGGAGTACATTTGAACCAAAACACGCAAAAAAGCACCGTTTTGCATTTAGAACAAGTCCCTGACCCTTTGCAAAAATGCAGAGGCACAAAAATGCATTGATGTGAACATGTTCCATAGGAACCCATGTTTAACCACTTCCCACCCGGCCAATGTAGATATACGGCCGGGTGGGAGCCGTCTACTTCTGATAGGACGTTCAGGAACGTCCTTCAGAAGTAGCGGGATCGCGCGCGCGCGTGCCCGCGCAGCGGCGCGATCCCGATGCGGCCGTGTCACCCGGACACGGCGCATCTCGAATCGGCAGGAGGGCACGGTGATTGGCCCTCCTGATCACATGACGGCCGTGACGAATCACGGCTGTCATGTGATGTAAACAAACAGCCGGTTGCTAGGCAATCGGCCCTCCTCTCCTCACACGGAAGTCGTCGGTGAGGAGAGGAGAGCGGATCGCTGCAGCCGGCTGGTGATCAGTGAGTATGAGATGTTTTTTTTACTCACTGATCACCAGTCTAGGGTCCCCCATAGTAAAACACACGTCCCCACAGTAAAACACACACATGTCCCCACAGTAAAACACACATGTCCCCACAGTAAAACACACATGTCCCCAAAACACACATGTCCCCAAAACACACATGTCCCTAAATAATAAAAACACATGTCCCTCACATATGTCCCACTAAAATCACATGTGCCAATGATTATCTGCACACATATGTCCGTGATCACCTGCACACCCTTTTACATGATCATTTGCGTACATATGTCCGTGATCACGCGAACCAATTATTATACACTTAACGGAATTTTTTTTACAAAAAACATGTAGCAGAATACATTTTGGATTAAATTTATGACAAAATTTGATTTTATTGGATGGAAGAGCACAGAAGATTTTATTTGATTGATTTATTTCACACTCAAGTATACATTTTGAATTTTTGCACTAACCACCAGCGGTTTTATTTGAACTTTATTTATATATATTTGAACTTTATTTATATATATAAAAAATTTTTTTTGCTTGGGTTTGATTGGCTGCTGCAATCATCTTACACATATATTCATTAATTTTTGTATATGTTTTATTGTATGGTTATATATAAACATTCGTGCACATATTAGGTATGTTAAGTTATTTATACACATATATGTTGAGTATATTATATCTATATAATTTATTGATGTAGTGCGTTTCTGCACCAAAAAAAAAACCATAGGTGAGAACATGAGACGTTGTAATAACATAATGGGGGTTAAAAAAAATATAAAAGTTCTTTATAGTACAAAAAAAAAAAAAAAAGCATATAATCACTCTGTAAATTTATGACAAAATTTGATTTTATTGGATTTCTTTTAAAAAAGAAAGGAGAAAATATTGTTTTTTTTCAAAATTTCCGCTATGTTTTCGCTTATATCGCAAAAAATAAAAAACGGAGTCGCGAATAAATACCACCAAACTAAAGCTCTATTTGTGCGAACAAAATGATAAAAAATTCATTTAGTTACAGCATTGCATGACCGCGCAATTGTCACTGAAAGTGCGCGAGCACTGAAAGCTGAAAATTGGTCTGGGCAGGAAGGGTGTTTAAGTGCACAGTAGGCAAGTGGTTAAAAAAAAATGGCCTGCATTTCTGCAAAAAGCATGAAAAAACACATTGGTGTGAATGGAGCCTAAGAGTAAAGCTGTTGTGTAAAAGGCAACAGCTGTTAGTGGTCAGTCACAGCAAATATTGAAGGCCAGGTTCACCTGTTCAGGAAGAATGTCACACTTCATAAGAGGCCTTTTCTAATGTCCTTTCTGCTCAATCCATCCTAGTGTGTTTATATTTCATTTACCTCATCCATGGAAGCTTTGAATTTTCAGCTGTTTTTGCAAATTAAAAAAAATGCTTTTTGCTTCTATCACTTCCTGTAGATCAGGGGTCTCCAAACTTTCTAAACAAAGGGCCAGTTTACTCTTCTTCAGACTTTAGGGGGACCAGACTGTGGCCAGTGAGGAAGGAGTAGGGAATGCCTCAGGCTTGGTGGTCAGTGGGTGTAAACAAAGTACATAGCACCCCTATGGTTAGATGGAAGAGGAATAGTTCACAATCATTAGTATTAGTGAGAGGGATAGAGCCCCATAGGTGGTGTCAGTGGGAGGAATAGTGCCTTATAGTTGGTGTCAGTTGGAGGGATTTATGCTCTGCCATTGGTGTCAGTGGGTGGACTAGTGCCCCATCTTTGGTGGCAGAGGAAGAATTTATGCTCCATTATTGGTGTTAGTGGGAAGAATACCCCATTGTTGATGTCAGAGGATTGCCTTCGTGCATCACAGAATAGAATAGGCATCACAGAATAGGCGTGTATTACCACTCTGGAACACACCTCCCTCACTTCTATTACCACCTCACTAGCATTACCACTTAACATACATAGGGCAGCCCTGTGCGCAACATAATGCCCCAAAGAAGCTCCAGAATTTTTTTTTTTTTTTAGAGTGAAGTGTGATGCATTTATGGGTGCATTTACAGAACATTTGTCGCATGGCAAACACACACCTGCTACACATGCTTGGGATGCAATTAACATTTAATGGCAACGTATACACAATACACATTTGAAGTGTGCTTCTGTGCGGTTTTCTGCACGTTTGGAAACACTCAGAATGGAGCTTCATCGCTCTTGTATAAAAACACACCAATTTCACACCTAGCGTAGTGGAAGCACGTGTTTTTTGGCTCTGCCTGTGACATGCAAAAGGGCAGTCCATTGCTTTCAATAGGCTGCACTACACGTGGCAACGTAGCTCATGGGACACTGTGGCATGTTGTGGTTTGCACAGTTTTTACTGTGTTTTACACTTGTTTTTCCTCACATGGCAAATGTATTTGCTTCTGCATTTGAGTGCCGATAACCCCAATGGCACCAAAAGCGTGACTAGTTCATTTTAGGTGTTTAAGGGTGGTCATACACTAGGCAATCTAATTTTACCATTTCTGTACAATTTCTTATATAATAGGACGACACCTATCTATCCAATCAGGTAGGCCCTTGCACTACATAGTTGATTGTAGATCTGAAGGAGATTCTACAGTGTATGGTGAGCTTTACAGACTTCCAGGGACACACTTCTGTTTTCAATACTACAGCTCTGCTCCACATAGGCCGTTATGTGATCGATTAGCTCCTGCACACAGTGCAATTGGTGAACAACAATGAAGCTCCATTCACATCTGAGTGTTTCCAGACACAGGGCAAACTGCACAGAAACACGGTTTTAATGCATATTCTGCTTACGTAATCATTAAATGCTAATGCCACCCCAAGCAAGGGTAGCAAGTGTGCATTTGCCTTACAGTGTCTTACAGACTCAGTTCCATTGCCCTGATTCGAACTCCCTTACAGATGCGCAACACCCAGCTTGACTGACTAAAGTAGAATTCTTTTAGATTGAAAGCACTAAAGAGCAGAGCCCTCTGATTCCTCCTGTATTGAATTGTATTGTAACTGTCTATATGTAAAAAATTATGTAAGGGCAGCAGAGAGGAGCGACATTGTGAATGGGATGAGGGGGGAGGTGGAATCAGTATGGGTAGAACTTAACAGAGAAGTAGGAAATTAAATAGTGGGGGTATGTTATAGGCTCCCCAACCTAAAGGAGGCGGGAAGAGCTGGGCCTACTATCACAGTTGGTAATGGCAGAAAGACAGGGAAACATCATAATGGGGGACTCCAATGTTACCGATATTGACTGGGCAGAGGGGATAGCACACTTATTAAAGACCAGCAATTTCATGAATGTCTTACAGGACAACTTCATGTCTCAATTGGTAGATTCCCCAACTAGGAAGAACGCCCTGCTAGATTTATTAATTCCAAACGATCCAAGTCTGATCTCAGATGTGGAAATACAGGACAACTTGAGATCCAGCGATCATAGGATGATCACATTTAACATAAAGCATAGAAAAAAGGAGGCACAAGAACAATAAGTTTCAAACGAGACAACTTTTCTGAACTGCGATCATTACTACATGACATCAATTGGGACCAAATCCTTGAAATATTGAACACGGAAGAAAAATGGGAATGCTTTAGGAGCATATTAAACAAAGGTATCACACAGTGCATTCCAATGTGCAATACATATAGAAGAGCGAAGGTTAAGCCTGGGTGGTTAAGTGTTATGTAAAAAGCATCATTAAAGAGCAAAAATGGCCTTTAAACAATATAAAAGGGGATGGGTCACAGTCAGCATTCAAACACTACAAGGAATGCAATAAGAAGTGTAAGAACGCAATCAGGGCAGGCCAAAAAAAGAAGATTGAGAATCACAGAGGAGAGTAAAAAAAAAAAAAATCAAAATTATTTTTTTATATACATTAAAGTGGAGGGCCGGGCAAAAAAAAAAAAAGTAAAAGTCAGCAGCTACAAATACTGCAGCTGCTGACTTTTAATAAGCATATTGCCCACCCCCCCCCCATTGCCCACATAAGAGACGAAGGAATTGAGGATAGTTACGGACGACAGAGATGGCAACTGTACTAAATGCCTTTTCCTTAATGTTTACACAGGAAAGGGAGGGGTATACCAACCACGGAAGTACTGTTGGTGACACATCAGAGGACGTACCCCTGTGTCTAACAGAGGCCGGAGTGAGGGAAAGACTAGATAAATAAATCACCAGATGGCTTACACCCGAGAGTCCTCAGAGAACTCAGGTTATAGCTAGACCACTGTTCCTAATCTTTGTGGACAGCATACTGACAGGAATTGTACCAGTTGATTGGAGAAAAACCAATGTGGTACCAATATTCAAAAAAGGACAGAGACAAATCCCTGGGAACTACAGGCCAGTCAGTCTAACATTAATTGTTGGTACATTATTGGAGGGGATGATAAGGGACTATATCCAAGAATTTACTGAAAAAAAAATATCTTAAATAGTCATCAGCATGGGTTTACATTCTACGGGGAAGTCCTGTGAATTTAGTCTACCTGGATTTTGCAAAGGCATTCGATACAGTCCCCCATAAGCGCTTAATCTACAAGCTGAGGTCTGCAGGTGTGGACCATAAGATTTGTGCTTGGTTAAAAACTGGTGCAGGGGCATGTCCAAAGGGTACTGTGTGGTAAGTGGGGTGCCCCAGGGTTCTGTCTTGGGACCAATTCCATTTAATTTATTCATAAATGATATAGAGGACAGGATAAAAAAATAGCTCAATCTCAGTTTTTCCAGACGACACAAAATTAAGCAGGGCAGTAACTTCACATCAAGATATAGAAATTTTACACAGCAAGACCTGGACAAAATACTGGAGTGGGCAACTACATGACAAATTAAGTTTAATGTGGAGAAATGTAAAGTAATGCACTTGGGGGCAAAAAACATAAATGCAAACTATTCACTGGGGGGAAAAACTGATGGGGGAATCAAGGATGGAGAAAGATCTGGGGGTCCTAGTAGATGACAGATTGAGCAATAGCATGCAATGTCAAGCTGCAGCTACGAAAGCCGGCAGAATATTAGCATGCATAAAAAAGGAAAAGAACTACAGAGACAGATCAATAATTCTACCACTTTATAAAACATTGGTTATACCACATCTGGAGTATTCCGTCCAGTTCAGGTCACCAGTCCTAAGAAGGGATGTGCTGGAACTGGAGAGAGTACAAAGAAGGGCAAAAAAACTAATAAGGGGACTGGACGACCTAAATTACGAGGAAAAGACTGCAAACACTAAATTTATTCTTGATGGAGAAAAGACGCATGTGGGGAGATACGATAGCGATTTACAAATACCTCAATGGCGATCCCAGCATAGGAAACATTTTTTTCACTGTCAGGGCAATAAGGATGTGGAACTCTCTTCCACAATTGGTGGTGTCTGCAGGGAGTATTGATAGTTTTAAGATACTTATGCCGCGTACACACGACCAAACTTTCCGGAAAACTAAGTCTTTCGGCGGAGTTCAGACGGACTTTCAAAACAAACGTACTTGGCCACACATGAATGGACTAAGTCCGTTTGTTTTGAACGTGATGATGTAAACTGGACTAAACTCGGAAGTTCAATAGCCAGTAGCTTCCCTTGCGTCGTATTTGGTCCGTCGGACCAGCACACAGACGAACGGATTTCCCGATTTAAGTCCGTCGGATAGATTTGAAACATGTTCTATTTCTAGGTCCGCCGGAGTTTTTTCCCCAAAAATCTAACGGATTAGCCCACACACGATCAGATTGTCAGATGGACTAATCCCGTCGGACCTAGTCTGCCGGAAAGTCCGGTCGTGTGTACGCGGCATTAGATGTGCATCTTAAGGAACACGACATACAGGGATAAGGCAAATGATTAAAGACACTGACACCTACACAGGTTTAACTGGATGGACTATTGTCTTTATTCGGCCTTACATACTATGATACTATGTACTGTCTGCCCTCATGTTGTAAAACATTGCACAAACTGTTGGTGCTATATAAAATTCTGTATAATAAGAATTCTCTACTACTATGATGCAGCTATTCCAAAGGCTATTGCCACTTCTAAAAACTGTGTGTACCACCAATAGGGATGAGCCGAACACCCCCCCGTTCGGCTCGCACCAGAACCCGCGAACGGACCTAAAGTCCGTGCGAGCTTTAGAACCCTATTAGTTATAATGGATGCGAACGTTCGAAATTAAAAGTGCTCATTTTAAAGGCTAATATGCATGTTAATGTCATAAAAAGTGTTTGGGGACCTGGGTCCTGCCCCAGGGGACATGTATCAATGCAAAAAATTTTTTTAAAAACGGCCGTTTTTTCAGGAGCAGTGATTTTAATAATGCTTAAATTGAAACAATAAAAGTGTAATATTCCTTTAAATTTCGTACCTGGGGGGTGTCTATAGTATGCCTGTAAAGGGGCGCATGTTTCCCGTGTTTAGAACTGTCTCTGCGCAAAGTGTCATTTTTGAAAGTAAAAAAGCTATTTAAAATCACTCGCGGCTAATGTTAATTCACGGCTCCCGTAACACAGAGAACAGTGATTCATTGAAACTCATTCATAAAAAAAAGTCATTGATAAAAAAAAAAAAAAAATGAAAAAAAAAAAAAAAACCGTCGGGGTCCCCCCAAATTCAATAACCAGGCCCTTCAGGTCTGGGATGGATATTAAGGGGGATCCCAGCCAAAAAAAAAAAAAAAAAATGGCGTAGGGTCCCCCTCAAAATCCATACCAGACCCTTGAGGTCTGGTATGGATTTTAAGGGGAACCCTAGCCAAAAAAAATGGCGTGGGGTCCCCTCAAAATCCATACCAGACCCTTATCCGAGCACGCAACCTGGCAGGCCGCAGGAAAAGAGGGGGGGACGAGAGCGGCCCCCCCTCTCGCCTGAACCGTACCAGGCCACATGCCCTCAACATTGGGAGGATGCTTTGGGGGTCTAAGACCCCTAAAGCACCTTGTCCCCATGTTGATTAGGACAAGGGCCTCTTCCCCACAACCCTGGCCGGTGGTTGTGGGGGTCTGCGGGCGGGGGGCTTATCGGAATCTGGAAGCCCCCTTTAACAAGGGGACCCCCAGATCCCGGCCCCCCCCCTGTGTGAAATGGTAAGGGGGTACAAAAGTACCCCTACCATTTCACCAAAAAAGTGGCAAAAATGGTAAAAATGACAGGAGACAGTCTTTGACAATTCCTTTATTAAAATCTTCTTTCTTCTTTCTTCATCCTTCGGATTCTTCATCTTCTCCTTCCTTCATCTTCTTCCATCTTCTTCTTCCATTTTCTTCTTCCTCCGATCCGCTTCTTCTTGCGCTGGTCTTCTCGTCCTTCTCGTCCGGCATCTTCTTCCGTCGGCGTCGGTGTCGGTGTCTTCTTGGGCCGCTCCGCGCAATGGGAGGCTCCCGCTGTGTGAGGCTCCGCTCCATCTGACAGGTCTTTTAAAACGGAGGGCACCTGGTGACCCCGCCCCCCTCTGACGTCATGGGGAAAGCCATCATGGAATTCCCCATGACGTCCCTGTGCGTCAGAGGGGGCGGGGTCACCAGGTGCCCTCCATTATAAAAGACCTGTCAGACGGAGCGGAGCCTCACACAGCGGGAGCCTCCCATTGCGCGGAGCGGCCCAAGAAGACACCGACACCGACGCCGACGGAAGAAGATGCCGGACGAGAAGGACGAGAAGACCAGCGCAAGAAGAAGCGGATCGGAGGAAGAAGAAAATGGAAGAAGAAGATGGAAGAAGATGAAGGAAGGAGAAGATGAAGAATCCGAAGGATGAAGAAAGAAGAAAGAAGATTTTAATAAAGGAATTGTCAAAGACTGTCTCCTGTCATTTTTACCATTTTTGCCACTTTTTTGGTGAAATGGTAGGGGTACTTTTGTACCCCCTTACCATTTCACACAGGGGGGGGGCCGGGATCTGGGGGTCCCCTTGTTAAAGGGGGCTTCCAGATTCCGATAAGCCCCCCGCCCGCAGACCCCCACAACCACCGGCCAGGGTTGTGGGGAAGAGGCCCTTGTCCTAATCAACATGGGGACAAGGTGCTTTAGGGGTCTTAGACCCCCAAAGCATCCTCCCAATGTTGAGGGCATGTGGCCTGGTACGGTTCAGGCGAGAGGGGGGGCCGCTCTCGTCCCCCCCTCTTTTCCTGCGGCCTGCCAGGTTGCGTGCTCGGATAAGGGTCTGGTATGGATTTTGAGGGGGACCCCACGCCATTTTTTTTGGCTAGGGTTCCCCTTAAAATCCATACCAGACCTCAAGGGTCTGGTATGGATTTTGAGGGGGACCCTACGCCATTTTTTTTTTTTTTTTTGGCTGGGATCCCCCTTAATATCCATCCCAGACCTGAAGGGCCTGGTTATTGAATTTGGGGGGACCCCTACGCTTTTTTTTTTTTGTTTTTTATTAATGAATGACAGCTCTCTGTGTTACAGGAGCCATCAATTCATTAGCCGCGAGTGATTTAAATAGCTTTCTTCCTGCAAAAATGACACTTTTTTGCAGGGAAAGTTCTAAGCACAGGAAACCTGCCCTCCTTCACAGGCTACCTATAGACACCCCCCAGATGTGATACTGCAATGCTGTTCTAACAGCATGCACACACATATCCCCAGAAATAAAGCACATATTGTTGTCAGCAGTCAGCAGCACACTGACACGCTGACACTGTGAGTGAAACATAATATGCGAGGCCGCCGCCTCGCTGCCGGCGCTGTGATTGGCCAAGCATGCGGGGTCACAGTGCATGCTTGGCCAATCATCAGCCAGCATTGCACTGCGCGGGCCGCAATGCATTGCGGGGCCGCTCGCATCACACGAATTTGATGCGAGCGGCCCCAATAGTTCTGGGCTCGCCGAGCGAGCGAACACCCGGTGCTAGATTCGAACATGGGTTTGAATCGAACACCGGGCTCATCCTTAACCACCAACCATAAAATTAGTTCTTTCTCTTCTCCCCCTACCATATTCATAGGTTACAACAGGCCCCATTTACATTTTCAAAAGGCAAGGAGGATTTAGATATATTACAGGAGGTAAATGAAGTTTTTTTTTACCATCAAAATTTAGTGAAGTTAATCCTAACTTCTTGCCACTTGCTAGCTATGGTCATGGTGGACACATTGCTTGAGACAATGCGTACTAGGGAGGCTAGGTACTCACTCAATGGATGCGGACTGGAAGGGTTAAGTGTGCTCGGTAAAAAGAATTTGCAATAACCCCCAATGGGTGAGACAGCAAATGATCAGCTTGTGTTCTCAGAAGTACACAGTTAGAAGTCTTATAGGCACTAAATCACTATCCAGCAAGAACTTATGATAGGTAGAAGAAAAGGCCGCCAATTTTAGACAAGCTAAAAAGTCACGCTCAGGGCAAAAATGCAAATAAATATCATAATGCAGTATGGAGCAGATTATAATTTTTTATTATTATTATTATATATTATTTTGCCTCAGCCACACGGATTACAATCAAAGCCAACAACCTATTCATCAGTTGAAATACAAGAGGAAAAAAATGACAGGCCTCGGAGTTGGTGGCAGGAGTGTAAATTACTGAGAAACTTGGCAGAGTAACAGTAAAGATAAAGGCTAAGGCAAAATGTGGAGCATGGTGTAAGCTGCCCATCTCACTCATAGGTAGAGCCAATTTAATGGAAACACAATGGATCCCTCTTGTAACATATTGCTTACAGCCAATGGTGACCTACCTGCAGCCTCGAATCGAATATGTCTCAGCTTCCCAGCACCATGCCAACAGTGACACTGCTGAACAAAACTTTGGAGCTCACTTAAGCATTGCCTAAACATGCAGGGATACACAATCTACACCCCAATTTGGAGTAACCCCCTTTATCCTTAACTACAACTGCTGCAAGGGTTTCAATCCTGGAAAGCAAGGGGTATTGTCATGCTGTCACAACTTTATTCTCAGAATACACTTAAATCTTTTAGGGACTTACAGAATGAATTTCAACTCCCAAAGCACGATTTTTACAAATACTTACAGCTCAGACATGCAATACAAACACAAGCACTCACCAGCAGAATGACACAAGTCGAACACCCAGTGGTAACTTATATTCTTACCTCGCAAAAAAAAGAAAAGGTATGATCTCCCAGGTATACAGTTCGCTCTTAGAGCACAAGACATGGCAAAACTTCCATGTCGACATAGAAGGGAACAAGATGTGGGCGAGATAGGAGGTGATGACTGGGAACTATGTTTACAGTCCTTGCCAAATGTATCGGTCTCCCCATCGGGTAGATTATCCCAGCTTTTTATCCTCCATAGATCCTACCGCACTGCGGTGCTGTTGCACAGGTGGGGCAGGAGGGATTCTCCGCTGTGCCCCAGGTGTGCAGCGGCTAATGGTGATCTTATATACCTGATGTGGCGATGTCCAAAGCTTTTCAGATACTGGCAGGGGGTGAGCAAAACTATTTCAATGATATATCAATCCACTGTTCAGTTTATGGAAGATGGCAAAAAGTCGAAGAAAAAAAAAAAAACAGATAATGAAGAGATCTTTAATGTTAATTAAAAAAACTCTCAAAGTCATGTTTTTCCTAAAATATTTTTAATTCTCACTGTTAAAAATCAGATCAAGACAAGCTGATATACAGATGCTGATCCAGTCCAAGTACACATATATACATATACATACACACATTCAGAAAAAACATTCCAGTCATGGGGTCTTCCTTGCAATATCAGAGACTTATGGTACATATATATACATATAGCATCTCCCAGAAAATATTAACTAAATCATGTTAACAGTTTACAGTAAGGCATAGTGTTTTATCTGCATTAACCTTTGCATAAGAGTCCTCAGAATTGTTATGCTTCTTATCCAATACTCTTAATACCTGGTCTCTAGCAGTATGCATCAGGCAGGATGTTAAAAATGTGCAAGTAGTAAGACAAAAGTGGTTATATTTTTTAAGTTAATTTTTTTTTTTTTCAAAACAGACTTGTTGATTCAGACTGTACTACACTTTTCTTTCCTCACCCTAAAAACTGTTTACAGGCAATGACATTCATGATAACAGTTTTTATGGACTTCGGTAGTCCATTCAGATATACTATCACTCATACAGGCTTTAATAAATCAGCATGGAGATTAACCACATCCCAAGCATGACAGGGAGAGGCTCACCTCTTCAGCTACTACAGAGAGAGTGGCCTGGATCAAGGGAAAACTTTGATACTAAAAATAAAACCCAATATTTAGACAATACAAACCTTACAGATTGTGTAAATACTGGCTCAGTGTGTTGTGATTAAGTTTAGGACCATGGTACAGTGAGAACCCCTTAAAAATATTCAAAGGGTCATTAAACACCAATGTGTTATTTTAACCATAGGCAGAGTTTAGTAGGATTATTATCTGCTGGCTTCTTAGACCTCCTGAGAAGTCCAGTAGAAAGACTCCCCCTCTGTAGTTCATGGCTCTGCTTCCACCCACCACAAATTCTTGGGTGTGTCTGGCCCTGCTTTTAGGTATTCCCACTCCTATCCAACAGGGATAGTGGAACCCCCTTTAAATGTCATGAAAGGTGTCCTAGCCTGGGAACTTAATTTAAAGACCTTATCACTATAGCCAAGGAGAAATAAACCATCTATAAAAACTAGAATATTTAGGTTGGGTGGGCTAACACTTTATTATTGGTGATACAAGTAGATGCTATGATCAGCAGCCATATTTTGAATAGTCACTCAACAAAAACGATTAAAACTGAAATCAAAAACAAACTACATACTGCCAATCCCTGAGCGATACCTTGAAACTATGGAAGACCTGCATATATACAGGTAGCCAAGATCTTTCATGGTTAGAAAGAGCATAGTAGGGATCCACCTGATTCAAAAATACAGCCAAAGAAACCATCTAAAAAAAAAAAAACCATAGGGCCAGCCCTAGATTCATGAATTGCATTAAGGCACTGTGAGCTTAATAAGACGCCAGAGAAAAGGGCCTTTGAGGAAATGTTGAATGCTGAAAAAGGTTAGCAGTTTAGCACCGATTGGGGGTGTACAGTGTTCTAACTACATTTCTAGAGCCCATCCTATGGGGGGGAATAAAAAGTTGTGATAAAAAATACGAAACACGTGGAACCATTTTCTGATATCTTCAAAACCACTGCAGGTGCAGGAATGAGGTACATCAATGGAAGGGCAGACTTGTGATTGGCACAACTCATGGATATGCAGGTAAGTGCTTCTGGCCCCTAAAAGTTCCCTAGTCTTAAGGCAAAGCAATTAGGGTCGATGGAATCTGGAGAAGAAACATAATTGTAAGTTGTACTGCATAGATATCGACTTTAAATGCATAACTGTGCTCAAAAAAGGACTCACCGTGTGTTGTGTTTACTCCCTTCATGAACAGCCATTTCTGAGCTCTTGAAGTCATTCAGTTCTTTACGAATTGCTGCCTGCAAGACATAGGAACTTGTTAATAAAAAATAAATAAAATAAAACTGTTGCTTTGCCCAAGTCACAGAAGAATATCAAACCTCCTGCTGATACCAATACTACCAACTTTGTGACTAATGAGTAAACTGTATAATTAAAAAAATCTAACATCTTTAATCCTTATTTTAAATGTGTTTTAAGAATGCACTGTTCTTGCTCAAATTGATTTTATTTTTATTGAGATCCTTTTTATTCTCCCATGCTACACTGGGAGGCTCAAAGAGCATATGATCAGCTGCAGGAAGCCATCGTAAGACACATTTAAGTAAACCACCCCATCGTTACTGTATGCCGCACCGGACACCTTGCACCCCTAACACTCTCCCTCCCCCGTGGTGCCGGCCTAACTAGATGAACTACCACTCTGCATTGCAAAGGGAGACTGGGGACAGAGGGCCCTCATACCAGACAGACTGTGATGTTACCCAGCCACTGACGGGCCCTCCCTCCTCACCCCTGGCCCCCCCCTATGGTCAATATTCTTGCTTGCCCCGTGGGGAAGAGAAGCGTCGCTCCCAGGAGAACTGTGAGGAGGACAGGGAACATGTCGCAGGCCTCAGATTGGATCCTAGGAGGCCACCTCTGGTCAGGGAATACTACCTACCAGGGCTCGTGAGACACCACATAGAACGGTAACATAGGGAAATACAAGATTGTGCCCTTAGCGGCTGCTAAGCGTTCTTAACTAAACTCTTTTTTATTGTTGAGGTTATATGTATAACTGCTTTGATGTCGGTTACGTCTTCTGATTATCCCAGGTTGGGGTCGGGAGCTAGAGGCGACTGTATACACCAGCGTCTAGCGCCACCCAGGTACCCTTCAGGCATTTTCTGCGCCCCCGCAGGAGAATTACCTGACTCGCTCCAGTTGAGCTGATTTACTGGTTTAGGGAATGGGCACTCCGAGTTCCCCAACGGTTGTGCAGGGTGGGGGGAGGGTAGGGGGTGGGGGAAGGGATGGGGTTATTTTTATTCAAATGTTTATTTTCTATTAATACATGGTCACTGTACATGCTAGAACTCACACCTGCTGGTATCCTATGGAGGGGGGTAAATCATCCACAGCCTGCCACGATACAGGGAACCCTTAGGCATATAGGGGTAGGCGGGGATGGGCGGTGGGGGGGGATCTCCCATAGGCCCTAGATATAGCTACTCCCCTTTTAGTCACACAATACAGACACCGCCATGGCCCAGCTGAAACTCATGTCATGGAACGTTAGGGGACTTAATGATAAACTTAAACGAACCCTGGTCCTGACCTATATTAAGAAGCATAGCCCCCATATATGCATCCTACAGGAGACCCATTTAACGGGAGGTAGAGTAATGGGCCTAAAGAAACCCTGGACTGGTCACTGTTATCATGCTACTTACTCCAACTACGCACGGGGGGTCAGTGTACTAATCCACAAATCTCTGACACATGAGCTGCTAGATGTAAAGATCGACCCAGGGGGTAGATACGTAATTCTGCACATGGTCATAGACACGATTGAGCTAATATTGGTGGGGCTGTATATGCCGCCTCCGGCCTCTATGACACTCCTACAAAAACTGGTCCCTATCCTTGCCAGCTACCCCACGGACAATCTGCTCATTGCGGGGGACTTCAACATGGTGCTTAACCCCTCATTGGACTGATTGACACAAAGTACGAGTGTGGACTCCCCCTTATCTAAGTGGGTGTCCCTATATGGCATGACGGACGTGTGGCGATGGAAACATCCAAACGACCGGGCCTTCACATGCCACTCGGCCTCCCATAGGGCTATGTCCAGAATAGACCTTATTCTGGCCAGCGGTGGATTGCTGTCTCGAGTAAGGGCGATTGAAATACTGCCGCGAGGCATATCAGACCATGCTCCCATGCTGTGTACTGTCCAGACCTGCACCCCACCCTCAGAAAGAACTTGGAGATTATCCCGATATTGGATCGCTGATCCGAGGGTGGAGGAAGAAATAGACTCTCAGATCCAGACGTTCTGGACGTCGAACGCAAACTCTGCGCCAGTGCAGTGTTTGGGATGCCTTCAAGGCCTATATACGTGGCTCCTACATATCATCCATCTCTAAGGCCAGGCGGGATTCCACTTTAGCACTACAGGAAGCTGAGGTCAAGGCCAGCGAACTAGAGACCAGATATGCCTCCACTCAGAACCCGGTTACATATATAGACATGCAGAATGCACATAGGGAAGCAATGTTGATCAGAATCTCCCAGGCCAATAAGCAGCAGTTAGCGCAGACCCACCGCATTTTTGAGCAGGGGGGCAAGACTGGGCGCCTATTAGCCTGGTTAGCCAGGGAGCAACAACCCCCCACATCCATAGCCCGGGTTCGAGCCCATGATGGGACGACACTCTTGGACCCCATGCTCATTAATGCTAGATTTGCCTCCTACTATGAGGAGCTCTACTCCTCCAAAGTGGACTACACCACACCTGAACTACACTCTTTCCTAGACAGGATAACCTTCCCCTCGTTGACTAGTGAGGCCCGGGATAAACTCGACAGCGGAATAACCGAAAAGGAGGTCCAACAGGCCCTTGGGGAACTGCAAGCGGGGAAAACGCCAGGCACCGACGGTATTCCACCGGAATTCTATAAACATTATGGGGAACAATTGATATCGAAATTGCATCACACCATAGTCAAATCTCTGGGTGAGGGGACTCTCCCAGCATCTATGGCAGAAGCAATCATAGTGGTGATAGCCAAGCCGGGCAAGGACCCAGAGCTATGCTCCTCTTATCGCCCCATCTCCTTGCTAAATGCTGACGCTAAAGTGCTCACTAAAGTATTGGCAAGGAGATTAAACGAGGTGATCCTTTCCCTGGTACATGGGGACCAGTCGGGCTTTATGCCCGGCAAGGGGACGGACATAAATCTAAGACGGCTGCACTCGGTCCTGGGATCTCACTCACTGTTAGCCCCAGCGGATGCAGTGGCCTCCCTAGACGCGGAGAAAGCGTTCGATTCAGTTGAATGGAACTATCTTTGGGAGGTCCTGCACCGCTTCGGCCCCCGGTTCATATCTTGGATTAGGTCTCTTTATGTCACCCCGAGGGCCAGGGTACGCACAGGATCGATTATCTCCTCCCCTTTTCTCCTCCACAGGGGCACAAGACAAGGGTGCCCTCTTTCGCCGACGCTCTTTGCGTTAGCAGTGGAGCCCATGGCGATTTTGGTACGCGAATCTCCAGAAATCCCCGGCATCCCCTTGGGCCCTGTGGAGGAGAGAATATCCCTCTACGCGGGCGACACCCTCCTCTTTATAAGGGACGCGCCCGCGTGCCTCGATAAGGCTCTTGACCTTATTAACACCTTCGGCCAGTATTCGGGCATCCGGGTCAACTGGGGTAAGTCGGCATTATTCGCACTTCACCCCTCAGACACTAATCTACCAACTAATACACCGCTACAAATAGTCTCCCAATTTAAATACTTAGGTGTCAATATTCATAGAGACCTTCGCCAATTTATCCCCCTCAATTTGGACACGGTTCTAACCTCCCTGGCCCAGAGCTGCGCATCCTGGAAAACCCTCCCCCTAACGCCCGTGGGTAGAGTCAATCTAGTGAAAATGGCAATTCTCCCCAAGTTCACTTACCTGTTTAGACACACACCAGTGCCCATCCCACAAACCTTCTTCAGGAAACTAAATAGTATACTCATACCATTTATTTGGAACAGGGCCACACCTAGAATAGCACACAGCACACTGCAGCTCCCCATATCACTAGGAGGCCTCGCGCTGCCCTGCTTTCTGAAATACTACTGGGCAGCGGTCCTGGTGACGGTCAAGTGGTGGTTGGCAGAGGACCTGCCTAACCCTGCGGCTAAATTGGAGGCGGCCCTGTTGGGATCACACTCGGCACTACAGAACCTGATCTATAGGGGCCCCAAATCGAGCCCAAACGTGCCCCCCTCAATGCGGGTGACGCTGCGGGTCTGGGATACAATTAGAGGGAAGATAGAGGAACCACATACCTGGTCTCCGAACACCCCGCTATGGAATAACCCGAGACTCCCTCAATTTAGCACCATCCCTGACCCGACGTTATGGATACGTAATGGGATCACTACCCTGGCTGATGTCGTCGCTGGCAATACACTACTTCCCTTTAACGACTTAAAGAGGAGGCACGAACTTCCTAATTATATGTTTTTCAGATATTTCCAACTGAGGCATGCATATTCCGCGCAGTTTCCCCAGCCTATCACTTTGAATACTAACCCCATAGAAGATCTCCTCGCTGGAGATAGGGATGTGAAACCACTCTCGGCTCTCTACACGGTGCTGATGGGTCTGGATACATCTTCGGTGTCCAGGCTGTATGATAAATGGAAGGCAGCTATCCCAGATATGGCGGATGACGATTGGGAAGAAGGTATACAGCAATACCTCCCGCTCATGATATCGTCCCGGGATCGCTATACGCAGCTCAGATTTATCCACCAGGCATATTACTCTCCAAAACGACTAGCTGGTATATACCCCAATAGAAGTGACCTCTGCCCTAAATGTATGATAGACACGGGGACCTTTATGCATGTGATTTGGTCTTGTGATCGTCTCCAGACTTACTGGAGGGCTGTCACGGCTGAAATCAATGCAATAGGGCAGATACATGTGCCGTGTAGCCCACTGCCTCTCTTACTGGGGATAGTAGACACCCTACAGACAACCCAAGCAAAGAAGCTTTTTGTCTTCTACACGGCCTTCTACGCCAGGAAGGCGATCCTTCTTAAGTGGAATGACCCCTGTCCCCCCACAATCTCCCAGTGGAAGGCACTAGTGGATGCAGCACTCCCAATGTATAAACTAACATATCTGGGTCGTAACTGTCCAAAAAAGTTTGACAAAATTTGGGCGGCCTGGGCACAGGAAAGGCAGATAGATCTCCCAGGGAGTCCCTACTGACGCTCTCCCTGGCCCAACAGCGATTGGAGAGGACACAAAATAAGATTAGGCGGGTCCTATGCTCCAAAGGATGAGTCTCCATGCTCTACTGTTATCAGGGTGGTAGGTCCTAAGGGGATGTACCCCGTGGCATGGGTGAAGAAGTATTGGATATCATTGTAACTCCCCTTACCACTAAGTACATAGGGAATATGCCTGCTAACGACTTGGAAGCCAGCTGTATGTACCTGTGGAATGTCATTGTCTGTTATCACCAAATGTCGCAATAGAAGCTGGCTGTTAGATGAATGACTGTTCATTTATTGTGTAACCCTTTTTCCTGTTGTGATACCTCTGGAAACGAATGAAAAGTGTACCAATGTCATGACCTGTTATGTACAAAATTTGAATAAAGTTTTTGTTAAAAAAAAAACCACCCCATCGTTTTCAGCCAAGGAAGCTGCTATCTTTGCCTCTGTTTAATCTACAACTACCATGATGCTGCACATTTGATCAGTTATGACACCAGCCATTGGATGGTTTGACAGTTTGGTTGAGAGCACAACCAATGGGAGTGTTACATTTCCTGCACGTTCCGGAAATGAAAGTTTTTATGGGTTGGGTTTACTTCTGCTGTAACCACTTAAGGACCGGGCATATTTTTCAGACTCTTTGTTTACAAGTTAAAATCTGTTTTTTTGCTCTAAAATTACTTAGAACCCCCAAACATTATATATATTTTTTTACCAACACCCTAGAGAATAAAATGGCGGTCGTTGCAATACTTTGTCACACATTATTTGCGTAGTGGTCTTACAAGCACACTTTTTGGTGAAAAAAATACACACTTTTTTGAATAAAATAGACAACAGTAAAGTTAGCCCAATTTTTTTATATTGTGAAAGATAATGTTACACAGAGTAAACTGATACCAAACATGTAATGCTTCACAATTGATCCCGCTTGCGGAATGACAACAAACTTTTACCCTTAAAAAATCTCCATAGGCGACGTTTAAAAAAATGTCTACAGGTTACCAGCTTTGAGTTACAGAGGAGGTCTAGAATTATTGTTCTCACTCCAACGATCGCGGCAATACCTCTTAAATAGATCTGGGGTTAAAAAGATCTCATATTTACATGCAAAAAAAAAAAAAAAAAAAGCCCCTCTCCCGCCCCTAATAAAAGTGATCTCGCAGCGAATTGGCTGCAGAGACCACTTTTATCTGAAAGCGGACTGCCTGCTGAAGAAGAGGATACCGGGGTTGTGGCAGCTATCTGCTGCCATAACAACGGTATTCCTCTTCAAACAGCTGCCATATAATGGCGGGCGGTCTGTAAGTGGTTAAAGTGATTGTTATATTTAAAAGGAAAAAAAAAAAAACGAGACTTTACAAACATGTTATACTTACCTGCTCTGTTGCAGTGGATTTGCACAGAGCAGCCCGGATCCTCCTCTTCTTGGGACACTCGTCTGTGATCCTGGCCCCTCCCTTCTGTTCAGTGCCCCCACAGCAAACAGCTTGCTATAGGGGCACCCAAGCCGAGTCACAGCTCCCTGTGTCCATTCAGACACGGACCCCCAGCCCTGCCCCCTCTCTCCCCTTATTGGCAAGCTGACTGATTGAAGCAGCCATTGGCACCGCTGCTGTGTCCCAGCCAATCAGAGGGATAATCTCGGACGGCTGACACTTGTGGACATCACTGGACAGAAAAGGGACCTCAGGGAGGCACGTATTGGGGGGCTGCTGCATACAGAAGGCTTATTTATCTTAATGCATAAAATGCATTAAGACAAAAAACCTTCTGCCTTTACAACCACTTTAAAGTTCTTTTGATTAATAGATTTAATAGTACTATAAATGTTTAGATGTATTCCTTTTTGGACTACTGCATAGATCTGGAAAATTACACAAGGGACACCAAAATTAAAAATATTAAATGTCTGATTTTTTACACAGAGCAGCCCAGATCCTCCGCCGGCATTCTTAGCCCCTCCCTCCTGCTGCGTGCCACCACAGCAAGCAGCTTGGTGTGGGGTGGGGCCATCCAAACAGGTTCACTCCCGAGTCACGGCTCTGCGTGTTTATTCACATGCAGAGCTTTGGTTTGCCCCGCCCCCCCTCTTCATTGGCTCCTGCTGCTGCCTTAGCCAATGAGGAGTGAGAGTCCCTGGAGAGCCTTTAGAACCACTTTAAGGAAGAATGTATATATGCCTCTAGTATTTAGACAATATTTGTCTAGCCTTGATTTCAGCTTTTAATAGACGTTTTGTCCCCACACCTTTTGGCATGTTTAAAAGTCACACAGAAATGACTACAAACCACAAATACAATGTCTCTAAAAGGTTTATTTTGATTGTTGAGGTGGGTACAATACTGTCGCAGGATTTATAGCGGTAGCTATAATGGATCTGGTTGTTCTGGGTAGCCCAGAAGTTCATACCCATAACTGATAAATATACTAATTTCTGATGTATAGCAGGTGTATGGGGTGAGAAGGCCAGAAACTGTCAAATGGCACTTATTTTTTTACCACTACAGTCTCCTGGCTCAGTGTGTTGTGATTAAGTTTAGGACCATGGTACAGTGAGAACCCCTTAAAAATATTCAAAGGGTCATTAAACACCAATGTGTTATTTTAACCATAGGCAGAGTTTAGTAGGATTATTATCTGCTGGCTTCTTAGACCTCTTGAGAAGTCTAGTAGAAAGACTCCCCCTCTGTAGTTCATGGCTCTGCTTCCACCCGCCACACATTCTTGGGTGTGTCTGGCCCTGCTTTTAGGTATTCCCACTCCTATCCAACAGGGCTAGTGGAACCCCCTTTAAATGTCATGAAAGGTGTCCTAGCCTGGGAACTCAAGCAACGACCTTATCACTATAGCCAAGAAGAAATAAACCATCTATAAAAACTAGAATATTTAGGTTGGGTGGGCTAACACTTTATTATTGGTGATACAAGGTTGTTTACAGTTAAATACAGGTTGGCAAATATACAAAAAATAGATGGATGTAGGCCTAGTAATACCATAGACGTTCTGGTGTATCTTACCTTGTCAGAAGGGGTGAGCTTGGTCCAGGGTTTATCAGCTCTCCTGTCATATTCATGAGCATCTGTCACCTCTACGTATTCATTAAACCTAAGGATTTTTCTTTCCAGCAACTCAGCCACTGTAGGTCTTTGACTTAGCTTTGGAAAGATACAAGAGACGAAGAATATTAAAACACTGTCTACCATTACTGCCATGTTCAATGCATTGGAGCTGAATTATAGAAACGGAAGCAAAAGCTGAGCTGCTGGCTATAGCAACTTGCCTGATTTGCAATAAAATTTGGTTGCAAATTGATCCCAAATATTAAGGCCTTTATTATCAATTGTCTCATGTCCAATATGCATCTTTTTTTTTTCTCTTAATTTAATCTTTTATTATAACATTTTTGTTCCGTACAGAAATACAAAGGTGTAGATGTGGCAGAGCGTAGTGGGGAGAAGAGTTTCCAGAGGTCCATATGCAGGTTTCTAGGGCAGTCCAGTCTGTGAGAGGGGCATAATGGAGCCCATATTGCAGAGCAGGGGTTCCGATGGTAGGGTTCAGGGTGATGAGGAGGCGTCAATGCCGGGACAGCGCCGGGGGATCGCTCAGGAGGCCGTCAGTCTCGCCAGGGAGATGTTTAGAGACACGGCCGTGTGCTGGGGTGGCGAAAACGGTATGCTTACCGGCATACCGGTGACGTCACGGCCGGGCGACACCGCCTGTTTGCTCTCCAGGCCTCGTTTTCGCCACCCCAGCACACGGCCGTGTCTCTAAACATCTCCCTGGCGAGACTGACGGCCTCCTGAGCGATCCCCCGGTGCTGTCCCGGCATTGACGCCTCCTCATCACCCTGAACCCTACCATCGGAACCCCTGCTCTGCAATATGGGCTCCATTATGCCCCTCTCACAGACTGGACTGCCCTAGAAACCTGCATATGGACCTCTGGAAACTCTTCTCCCCACTACGCTCTGCCACATCTACACCTTTGTGACAAAGACTTAAAAGCTGGAAGAAGAGTGAAGTGGATGTGCCAAAGATTTGCAGCTTCTCCACCTCCCCAGCCCAACATGCAGGACCTGAATGGGACTTCATATACCTCCTACGCGAGTGGTTATTGTTGTTTAATAAAATTGAATTCTTTTACACATATTCAGAGGCGCCCCCCTTCTTCTTGTATATTTTTAGCTCACTGGAACCCGCTCTCTGGTTCTCCTGGGAGGCTGCCCTGACTGACCAAACGATACCTATCTAGAGTATATATATGTTAATACATATATTATAACCATCCTTGGACTATCTGGTGATCATGTAAGAGGTATATACATTTGTGCTGAAGCGCCTTTTTTACTTGCATTTCATCTTAACATTCTTAATTTTTATTACTCATACAAAAATGATTTCTTACTATCCCCCCCCAACCACCCCTTTTAATCTGTTGGCCTCCTTTGAATTTACTTTAACCGCTTCCCGACCGCCTCACGCAGATATACTGCGGCAGAATGGCACGGGCAGGCAAAATCACGTACCTGTCGCACTTGCGACTCGGTCACAGAGCTGAAGAACGGGGAGAGGGCTGTGTAAACAAACCTCTCCCCGCGCTTCCTACTCTGCCTGTCATTGGTCGGCTGTTCCCGGTCATCGGAAAAGCCGATCAATGACGTCAGACGTCAGCCCCGCCCCTAATGTAAAAAACACACACACACACACACACACACACACACACACACACACACGTCACAGCCCATAACCCCTCCCCCTAGTGGTTAACTCTTTCACTACAACTGTCATTTATACAGGAATCAATGCATTTAAATAGCATTGATTGCTGTATAAATGACAATGGTCCCAAAAATGTGTCAAAAAATGTGTCCGCCATAATGTCGCAGTCAAAATAAAAATCGCTGATCGCCGCCATTACTAGTAAAAAAAAAAAATATTAATAAAAATGCTATAAAACTATCCCCTATTTTATAAACGCTATAACTTTTGCGCAAACCAATCAATAATCGTAATTGCGATTTTTTTTTTACCGAAAATATGTAGAAGAATACGTATCGACCTAAACTGGAGGAAAAAATATGTTTTTTTATATATTTTTTGGGGATATTTATTATAGCAAAAAGCAAAAAATATTGCATTGTTTTCAAAATTGTCGCTCTGTTTTTGTTTATAGCGCAAAAAATAAAAACCACAGGGGCGATCAAATACCACCAAAAGAAAGCTCTATTTGTGGATAAAAAAAGGCCAATTTTGTTTGGGAGCCACGTCGCACGACCGTGCAATTGTCAGCTAAAGCGACGCAGTGCCGAATCGCAAAAAGGGGCCTGGTCCTTTGGCTGCCAATTGGTCCGGGGCTGAAGTGGTTAAACTATTTCTATCATTGCCTGAAAATAAGTTTCCAACGTTTTAAACATTCTCCATTTTTCCCAGATTGCCCTATAAATTTCCATCCCATCTTCCTCCATGTCACTCAAGTATTCCATACCATTAATGTACTGTACTCTCTGTATCCACTCTCTGATACTTGTTTTTTTAATATCTAACCATTTCTTGGGGATGAGGGCTTTT
Organism: Lithobates sylvaticus; assembly: GCA_028564925.1. NCBI lineage: Eukaryota > Metazoa > Chordata > Amphibia > Anura > Ranidae > Lithobates > Lithobates sylvaticus. The sequence goes on along the minus strand of CM053027.1, from coordinate 188,226,912 downwards.
GCTGCATTAAAGCGGTTCTGCACACACTTATTTGACTTTATGTCATTGATTTACTATTCAGACAGAGTGCTTAATGGCCTTTTTTTAAATTCTATCTTACCTTATTATTGCTGGCCCGGTAATTCCACACCTGCCTCTGTGCCTGCAGCTTTGGGCGGGGTCTGTGGGGGGATCCTCATCATTTCCTTTGAGTGCTGCACTGTCTCCTGGGATCTGGTGTCATTCATCCCTGGAGTCAGTGCGGACATCCGACCCGAAATCTCGCGAGATTTTAAGGATGTGAGGTGTTTACACAGCTCGGCGCTGTTACCTGTGCGCATGTGCGGGAACCAGCAAGGCCTGCTGGTTCCCATAACGAAAGGGAACAAGGAAGTAATCGCTTGTGGGCTTCAAATGCCCACAAGCAAAATGACAATTCAGTTGTTTTGCTATTAAAAGTGCCGATTTATATGAAAAAACGGACATGGATACCGGACGGACACCTAACAAGTGAGTTTATTATTGGGCCGGTTTCACACTGGGGTGGTGGGGGCGGCGGTAAAGCAGCGCTATATCTATCGCTGCTTTAGCGTCGCTTTAGCTGCGGTATACGCCGAAAAAGGGTTATCCCCGCGCTGCCCCATTGATTTCAATGGGAAGGAGCGGTATAGGAGCGGTGAATACACCGCTCCAAAGATGCTGCTAGCAGGACTTTTTTTTACCGTCCTGCTAGCGCACCCTCCGGCTTTCACACTGGAGTTAAAGGACGTGCTTTTTTCAGGCGCATTACAGGCGCTATTTTTATCGCTGTAGCGCCTGAAAAACGCTTGGGTGTGAAAGGGGCCTAAGACTCATAATACTTGTAACATGAGAAGAAAAAAATAAAAATAAGTGTGTGCAGAACTGCTTTAAGCAGATATGGTACTAAGGTTTTCTTATATTGATTCTTTGTTTTAATCGTACCATGGAATAGACAGGCCCTGGGACATAACGGGAGAGAGGATCCCATTTTCTCTATGTGGTCTAATATACCTCGCCAATATTGTTTTATCTCTGGGCATTCCCACCATGTGTGAAATGTTGATCCAAGTAGCTTACATTTTCTCCAACACTGTGGAGATTTAGTGGGGTATATTCTATGCATCTTTTTCGATGTCAAATGCCACCTTATCAGACACTTATAGTTTGCCAATATGCATCTTGTACAACTTTACATCCTGTCATTTATGAGAAAATTGTCCGATTTTTTAAGGAAAATATCGGATTTGCAATAAAATGAAAAAACATAGCGAGTGTGCCTGAATTTATGTTTATATGTAGACTATCTGAATAGAGTTTTAGAATGAAAATTATTCACATTTCCAACCCCAGGTGGACTGTCTGTCCTTCACAGATTCTAACCTTGAATGTACCACCCCCCCCCCACCCCCTCAAAAAAAAATAAAAAAATCTCCAAGCTATATTTTCTATACCATGTATATTTTTGCTCAAGCTATACTGTAACTCCAATGTTGATATATTTGAGCATAGAGTTGTATGAGCTGAACGAGAATGAATGTTGAACAAGCATACTATAATTTAACCACTAGATGAGTACCTTGCGTGTCAGCCGCCTCTTTATTTCACGTTTCTCTGCTAACCGGTCTGCTTCGTCTTTTTCTGAAAAAATAATCAGTTATATTATTACACCATGAGATTTATAAACACAAATTTAAACAGTCTAAATCACATAGCCAAACAGAAAGGGAGAAGAAATTCCTGCAAATTAAAGGAATCCCTTGGGGACCCCCAGGAAGATTTGCCCTCTATTACATTTCTGGGGACAACCCAACATTTGAGATTTTATTTTACTTCGAGAGAGAGAGATCGAGAGAGAGAGAGAGAGAGAGAGAGAGAGAGAGAGAGAGAGAGAGAGAGAGAGATCGAGAGAGAGAGAGAGATCGAGAGAGAGAGAGAGAGAGAGAGAGAGAGAGAGAGAGAGAGATCGAGAGAGAGAGAGGAGATCGAGAGAGAGAGAGAGAGATCGAGAGAGAGAGAGAGAGAGAGATCGAGAGAGAGAGAGAGATCGAGAGAGATCGAGATCGAGAGAGAGAGAGATCGAGAGAGATCGAGAGAGAGAGAGAGAGATCGAGAGAGAGAGAGAGAGATAGAGAGATCGAGATAGAGAGATCGAGAGAGAGATAGAGAGATCGAGAGAGAGATCGAGATCGAGAGAGAGATCGAGATCGAGAGAGAGATCGAGATCGAGAGAGAGAGAGATCGAGAGAGAGATCGAGATCGAGAGAGATCGAGAGAGAGATCGAGAGAGAGATCAAGATTGAGATCGAGAGAGAGAGAGATCGAGATCGAGAGATCGAGATCGAGAGAGATCGAGATCGAGAGAGAGATCGAGATCGAGATCGAGATCCCTCTTTAATTAAAAAGAAAAAAAAAAGAAGTTTTGCCTCTAGTAATACTTTAAAGCTACATATGCCACAATGCAAACCCACCAAGCTTTTACTGATACCTGCACACTTTTCAAGCTGAAAGCCAATAAAATGTATTTATTACCTTCCTGTTTAAAATACAGTGAGAATCATTCTTCCAATTGGAAGATAGTTTAATACCTTTCTGTTACTTTGGCTTATCAGTTAATCAGATTCTGACATGGGGCACCAGCAACAAAGCTACAGAAGATAACTCCAGTTGCTCCTCTTTCCTTTACGCCAGTATTCGTCAAACTGGCCCGGGGACCAGATGTGGCCCTTTGCTTGCCCTTATCTGGCCCTTGAGAAACTTTCTCCAGTGAACACCAATGATGGGGCACTAGTCCCCCCCACTGACACCAATGATGGGGCACTAGTCCCCCCACTGACACCAATGATGGGGCACTATTCCTCCCCACTGACACCAATGATGGGGCACTAGTCCCCCCCACTGACACCAATGATGGGGCACTAGTCCCCCCCACTGACACCAATGATGGGGCACTAGTCCCCCCCCTGACACCAATGATGGGGCACTAGTCCCCCCCCACTGACACCAATGATGGGGCACTAGTCCCCCCCCACTGACACCAATGATGGGGCACTAGTCCCCCCCCCCACTGACACCAATGATGGGGCACTAGTCCCCCCCCACTGACACCAATGATGGGGCACTAGTCCCCCCCACTGACACCAATGATGGGGCACTAGTCCCCCCCACTGACACCAATGATGGGGCACTAGTCCCCCCCACTGACACCAATGATGGGGCACTAGTCCCCCCCACTGACACCAATGATGGGGCACTAGTCCCCCCCACTGACATTGTGAGGAATAATGCATCATCAATACTCATACCAATAATGAGACACTATTCCTCCCGCTAAAACCAATAATGGGGCATGGTTTACTCCCACTGATGCTGGGGCATTTTCTACTCAAACTGACCACAGTCCAGCACCCCTGAAGGATAGTAAACCGGCCCTTTGTTTGGAAAGTTTGGAGACCCCTGCTTTATGCCTTTAATCCTTCGAAAAGTCTCAGAGGAAGGATTCTGGTACCATTGTTCCTCCTAAAGCTGACTTTAATTTTTTAGATGGAGCTCTTCTTTAAAGTGCCCATGATATGGCCTTCAAAGTGTCTAAGGTAACAGTAACTGCATCCTGTATTAGTCCAAACTGATCCCTGTAAAGCCACTTAGATTTTAAGCGGAGGTTGTATACAGAACCCTTACAGCTGTCAAATGTGAGGCTCTGCCATTTTCTGGCACCAAGTCCAGTCGTTGTTGTGACCACTACTGCCTACTGAAGGTCTGAGATACGACAGATGAATGGCAGAGGACAGGCATTAGTCTGCTAGAGAGCTTGTTATTTTGAAAAATAACAGACTTACTGGCTGGATTAGCAGATGTAAACGGAGCCAGATGTAAAAGCCTAAAAATAAAAAAGGAATGCAGCCATCACATGTAAAAAAAAAAAATGGTAAGCTGCAATGTAATAAATGTTTGCTTTTGGGTGTAATACCACTTTAAACGCAAACTGGAGAATAATAAAGGCTCTTTGTGCAGTCTAAGAGACAAAGGTATTCATTTGAAAATCACAAGGTGCCTCAAGTTCAGCAGTATTGTTAAATGGTACACTGGTAAGGTTTACACTGACCAGAAGTACATAAATCCCAGCTAGTCAGTGTTCCTTAAAAAAATCAGGTGTGTGCATTTTTTTTTCTAAGTCTTTTCTACTATTGGGAGTTATAGTAAATATCCTGCCAGTACCTAAAACTATATAGTTGGCATTCCTTGTTATATGCGATTTTAGAATTTCTTACGATTTGACCCTGATGTCACTTCAACTGTCAATGTTTTTTCTGGCCTCTTTTCCAAGAGTTCTCATAAAATTAAGTAAGCAATGGTTTATACTCCCACTTACGTAGCAAAATGTTCCTCTGTTCCAGCTCTTCTGCACTGGGTCTCTGACTCAGTCTTCGGTTCAGCTGTGAGCCAATCTGTTGCCGGATTTGATTCCACTCCTCCTTATTCCGGTGAGGTAACTCAGTACTTGAGTCCTGCAAACTGCCCTTTCCACCAAGCTTCATTGCCAGAGTGTCCTTTCTTTTCACCTTATTGGCCAGGGAGCCTGCAAGGAAACATAGGGTTAATTGATAACTTTAAATGTGAAACTGTCAAGAAGCTTGCATGAGAAGCCTCATCAGGAAGCAGTCATTCAGTGCCTCAGACTAGATACTACATACCAGGCCACCAACCTCAGTTGCATTAAACCCGAAGGCCCTATTTCACAACTTTGTAACCAGTGGAGGGGCTCTGTAACATTCTCCTAAAAGCTGAAGGGCTGGATTTTACTCAGTACCGGCCTGTTGCTTTACTATCCAATAATAGTTTTATCTGTATTGCACTGGAGAAAATTGTTGTTAGGAAGGTGGCTATGGTCTCTGGATTAGAACTAAACTTAAACTTTAATGTGCGTACCTACACTAATCAGCTATAACATGATGGCCACTTACCATAACCTGTTGAGGCATAGACTCCATTAGACCTCTGAAGGTAAGCTGTGGTATCGGACACCAAGCCATCAGTAACAGATCTTTTAAGTCCTGTAAGTGCCAAGGCCTCCATGAATTGGACAACACAGATGTTTCATTGGATTGAGATCTTGAGAATTTGGGGGTCAAGTCAATATCTCAAAACATTCTTGAATCCATTAGATCAGACTACCTACTTTTCTCTGTGGTCCAATTCTGATGCTCACGTGCCCATGGTGGGGACTTTTTGCTGTTGACACAGGACAGCATGGGCACCCTGACCAGTCTGTGGCTACGCAACCCCATATGCAACAAACTGATACATTCTCTCTTTGGACACCTTTTTATTGGAAGCATTAAAACTTGTTCAGCAATCTGAGCTCTTCTATTGGATCAGACCACCTAGGGCAGCCTTCGCTCCCCACCTGCATCAATGAGCCTTGGCCAATGGCCACCCATGACCCTGTGGTCGATTTACTGGTTCCTTGGACCACTTTTGGTAGGTCCTGACAACTTCAGACCAGGAAAATCCCAAAAGAGCTGCAGTTTTGGAGTTGCTCTAGCCCAGTTGTCGAGCCATTACAACTTGCGTTTAAATCCTTACCCTTGCCCATTTTTTCTGCTTTTAAAATGCATAATTTTCAGGGAAAACATAACATGTTCACTTTCTGCCCATCATATCCCACCCACTTGCAGATGCCATTGTAATGAGATGGTCAATGTTATTCACTTTACCTGCCAGTGGTCATAATGTTATGGCTGATCGGTGTGTGTATGTGCCTGCAGTTTTAGCACCTTTGGAGCCCCTATGCAAATACCAAAATCAGCTAGGAAGCAGATGTTTCTTTCTGGTGAGACCCAGTCATCATATAGGCCCCTTTCACACTGGGGCGTTTTTCAGGAACTACAGCGTTAAAAATAGCGCCTGTGTAGCTCCTGAAAAAAGCCGGTCCTTTCACTTCAGTGTGAAAGCAGGATGGCTTTCACACTGGAGCGGTGCTCTAGCAGGACGGTAAAAAAAGTCCTGCTAGCAGCATATTTGGAGCGGTGAAGAAGCGCTGTATTCACCGCTCCTACCCATTGAAATCAAAGGGACACTGCGGGGGGTTCTAACCCTTTTTTGGCCGCTAGCGGGGGTTAAATCCACCCCGCTAGCGGCTGCATACCACGGCTAAAACGACGGTAAAGCAGCGCTAAATATAGCGATGCTTTACCGTCGCCGCCCGCACCGCCCCAGTGTGAAGCCGGCCTTACAGCACATTCAATCTGTTTATAAACAAGGAATGTTTTGCAGATTTAGTGTTTTTCTTTGTACCCAAAAGGTGCATAGCAAGATGGAGTATCAGGCTGCACAATGCCAAGGCTCTAAATTATCAGGCCAAGGAGCTCTTCAATGGTAGCAAGCATGTTACGTGAAGCTCCCCCTTTAACATAATGGCAGTTTGGAGAAGAGAAATCTCCCATAGCTTCATCCAAAACTGCCTCAATATAGTCTTCATTCTTCTGTTTCTGCATCCTCTAGGATTGGCATATCAGATCATACTCGGGTTGAGAAACAGGAGTAGGAGAAGAGAAAAGATATTTTTGAGCCCTGGACGAAGATTATGCTTTTATCAAGTATGCCGCATGTTGCAAAAGGGAGGAGCTTTATGTTTCAGACCGTAGGCCTGAATGACTAATTGACAGACCCAATTGACAATGGAAGCTTTGGAAGATGCCTGCCCCTTCTTGGGTGCCTTTGGTTATATAAAAAAAAAAAAAAAAAAAATCTGATTCTCGGATCTCTGCAGATCTAGACAAAGACCTCGACTGCCCGGACAACGTTCTAAGAATGCGGCAGACTCGCTAAAAGAGGCAGAGATTTAAAAAAAAAAAAAAGGCAAAAAAATATTCTGATTTAAATGAAAGGCAGACACCACTTTTGGCAAAAAGGATGGAACAGGTTGTAACACAACTCTGTCATGGTGAAGGATCAAGTACGGTTCCCTGCATGAAAGGACCGCCAACTCTGACACCCTTCTAGCCGAGTTGATAGCCATCAGGAAGGCTAGCTTGCGTGACAGCAATTCTAATGGAATTTCCTTAATAGGTTCAAATGGTTGTTTCTGTAACACAGACATCACCAAGTTCAAGTCCCAAGGACACACGTGAAGCAATCGAGTTGCCCCTTGCATTAGGGTTCGGATCAGTGAATGGGAGGCTAAAGGCCTTTGGAAGAATACTGATAGGGCCAAAACTTGACCTCTGATTGCACTCAAAGCCAATTTGATTTCCACAGCTGACTGTAGAAAAGGGAAAAAATTCTTCCAATCACATATTTCTGAGGATGCCATTTTCTGGCTTCACACCAAGCAATACAAGTCTTCCAGACCTTATGATAAATCTTCCTAGTGATAGCTTTTCTAGCATTCACTAGAGTAGACACCACTGGTCCCAAGATGCCACGGTCCTTTAACACCCTGGCTTCAATAGCCATGCCATCAACTTTAGAGACAGTAAATTAGGGTGGAATACAGGACCTTGAGACAGTAGATCGGGTGACGTGGAAGCGTCCATGGTTCGTCTATTGTCAGTCTCACAATCTCTGGAAACCAGGGCCTTCTGGGCCAGGCTGGTGCCACCAGAATGACTGGAATCCCCTCTCTCCCAATCCTGCTCAACAAATGTGGAAGGAGAGGGATCGGAGGAAAAGCATAAACCAGGGCGTACTGGCTCCATGGAACTATCAGAAAATCTGCTCCAATTGCCAGAGGATCTCTTGTTCAAGACACAAACTGCTGTAACTTGCTGTTGAACCTGGATGCCAGTAGGTCGACCTATGGCCATCCCCAATGTTGGCAAATTTCCTGGAACACCTCTGTGTGAAGGGACCATTCCCCCGGGCAGATCTGCTGGCGGCTGAGATAATCTGCCTTCCAGTTCGCTACTCCCGGGATATGGACTGCCGCTATTATTGGCACATGTCCCTCTGCCCAGGCTAGTATGTAGTTCACCTCCTTTAGCAGAAATGAACGACTCCTGTAACTGCCTTGGTGGTTTATATAGGCCACTGCCGTGGCATTGTCGGACTGAACCCTGATGGGGCAGTCCTGAAGCTCCACCGTCCAGGATCGTAGAGCCAGACGTACTGCCCGTAATTCTAGGGACGTTGATGGGCAGGGTCTGCTCTGTCCCTGATCATTTCCCCTGGGCTGTGAGCCCATCTAGGGTCGCTCCACAGCCTGAGAGACTGGCATCTGTAGTCAGTACTCTCCAAGTTACCAGGAGAAAAGATTTTCCCTTTCACAGGTTCTGATCCTGCAACCACCAGTTTAGGCTTAAGCATGCCTGAGGAGATAAGCACATTGGATAATCCAGGGCCTTTCTTCCTCTATTCTTGTTGTAAAGGCCTGGAATGAAACTGGGCATACCATCCTCCCTAGAAGACTCATACAGAGCCGAATGGAGGGCTGACTGGTGCCCCTTATCTGACGCACCTGATACTTGTCTGTATTTATGATCAAGCCTAAGCTATTCAAATACCTCACTGTGTATATTATGCTCTGTTCTAGAGCGTGTACTGAGTGATCTCTGAGCAGTAGGTTGTCCAGATACCCAAGGACCAGGATCCCTTGGGCCCTTAAAAGTCAGTACTAGTGCTAGGACCTTTGTGAACCCCCAGGGAGTTGTAGCAAGTCCGAAGGGTAGAGCCACAAACTGAAAATTACGTTTCTCTACTGCAAAATATAGGAAACTCTGATGAGGCTGAAAGATAGGTACATGTAAGTATGCATCCTTTAAATTGATGGACGCTAGAAAGTCTCCCCTCTGGAGTGAGGTTACTACTGGGTGGACAGACTCCATCCGAAAGGATTGTATCAATAGATACTTGTTCAGGGACCTTAGGTCCAAAATGGACGTTGTGTCCCCGTTTGGTTTCTGAACCATAAACACGTTTGAGTAAAACCCTGTGCCCCTTTTGGATACCGGAACCTCTACAATTACTCCTTGATGCACTAGATGATGTAGTGCCCAGAAGCAATAAGTTTATATTTGAAGGATCCGAGGGAACGCTGGATCTTAGAAACCTCAGGAGGGGCACCCCCCGTAACTCCAGCTTGTAACCGCAAGATATAATTGAGGTGACCCACTCGTCCTGAATTGTTGTTTTCCAAATGTCCGCAAAATGCAGCAGCCTTCCCCCCACCTGGTGGAGTGGGGGCGTCTCCTTAAAAAGGAGGGCTTGGTGCTGGGTTTAAAAGGATTTTGGACCCAGGTTTTTTTTCGGCCCTGGCCTTGCGGCTTTGCCCCTGGCTCTAGTGCCCTGTTGGCGGCGGAACCGCCCTGACACTGAGACATTCAAGGAAGCGGTGCCTGGGTTTTTAAACGAGGGAAGTTTGGTGCTTTTCTTCACAGGAAGTAGAGAACTCTTCCCTCCGAAAATCTTTTGAATATATTTGTCCAAGGGATCACCAAATAAACGTTCCCCATAAAAAGGGAAACCTGCCAATAACTTTTTACAAGGAAGCTCGGCTGACCAGTTATTAAGCCATAAAAGTCTGCGCATACGTACAGAAAAGAGAGCCAGACAAGAAACCTTCTGTATTGAATCCTTTAAAGCATCAACAGCAAAATACAGTGCTCGGGGAATATCGGTCTTAGTTTCAGGCAGATCATCCTCCTGGTTAGGACTATCCGGCCGTTTGACTTGATCCTTTAGGGACTGGCAAATACCAATTGCTGCAACAGCTGGCTGAATGGCTGAACTGGCCAAAGAAAAGGAAGCCTTTATTGAGGACTCCAATTTCTTGTTAAAAGGGTCTTTCAAGCTCTGTGCATTATCTACTGGACAAGTTACGTTCTTGTTTAAGGAAGAGCCTGCTGCATCTACGGCTGGCATGCTCAATTTGTTAACAAACTTTTCATCCATGGGCTATAAAAGGGAAAACCTTTTAGGAGGCAATAAGTCCTGTCAGGATGTTCTCAATCAGCATACACCGCCTGTTCCAACAGGGGTTGTAGCAGTAAAGTCTGCGCGACCTGAAAAGGTCTCAGAGATCCCAAATAGGATCAGGGAGGCTCAGTCACCTCTGCAAGAGGCAACTTAAAGGCAGAACAAATCATTTCGGTCAGAGTCGGGATCAAAAACCTCTGCGACTGAGAGGCAGACATCGAGTGGATATCTTCTTGTCCAGATTGCTCGGAAGCAGACTCATCTGCCGGGCACTCCACCGAATCCCGAGCTTTAAGCTCTTCCCCACCCTCAACCCATTCCTGCTCCATACGAGGAGACTCCGGGGGGGTGGGGGGTCTGTCATTCTTCGTGCCACCCTGCGGGATGGAGGCAATTATACCGGCAATCATGTGCTCTAACCTGGCTAGGGCTGAGGACAGTTCATCCTTAGTGATAAAGGGTGAAGCAGCAGCGTTGACTATAGGCACAATACCAGATCGGCGCAGTGGTTGAGATTGACCGGGAGCCTCTGGTCTTTCAGGGGATACAACACTAGGCATATGAATAGGTTCATCAGGAACTACTGATGACGTAGGTGTGCCCTTCCCTGTGGTGTTAGTTCCACTCCTCTTTTTGGAAGAAATTCAATGCCTGCAAACAGTACTTGGGTGTTGTTAAAACATAGGGCTCACCAAGCCCCTATGCAACAATCCTGCTAAGTACCTTTAGCCTGCCAAGCAACACCTGTTGACTCACCTGACCCGGGTAAGTAGAAATTAACCCCTGCAAGTGTCTGTTCAGAGCCTGCTCTGTGTCCCACAGCTGCCTTCTGAAAGCACCACATGCTTGGCATACACAGCTTAAATAAGTTGGGTGTGCGCCGAAACGTTCTGTGTGTGTGCGTGCGCACGCACGCATGTGCAAGCATGTGAGTGGTCCCGGCGAGTGGGCATGACACAAATGTTTGTGCGCCCAGATAAAGGCTATGGCACATCTGCGTGCGCCATGGCCCCCAAACAAACTGCCGAGACCAGCGACGATCTTGCGAACGCACGTGTGCCTTGGCGAACCAAAGTGAAATGGCGTACCGTAGTGCGCCATCATACAGGTAAAAAACAGCCAGACACAAGCAAAAAAAAAATACACTTTGCAAAATAAAGGGGTTTCACTTACCCCATCCAGGCGCAGGGCCACTTAGGAACTAAGGGCCCAATCTTCACCCTTCACGGCGGGTCCCTGTCACTTGGACCTTCAAGGACTGGGTACCCCTTCAGGTTTTAGACCTGTACAGCACCCTGCAGGAAATGCCTTAGCGCTGTAGTGTCCAGGATTTCCACTCCGCATGGTCCAGCGCCCGGAGGCCACATTACAGGCAAAACCTCGCATGATCTTGAGTCTTCTTTGCGAGGCTCGGGTACCATTTAGCCAAGCATAAAAGCCTATGTCAAATGGATCTGTAATCCCTTGATTCATTTTTGGAACCGTTTGTGGGACTAGAGACCTGGAGCTCAGAGAGCTCAAACAAACCGTGCCATCCACTTTGCAGACACTGGTAAAAAAATGAAAGTACTTCCTGTATGGGAGGGGTTATATAGGGGATCACTTCCTGTCTGAAGACCTTTGGTCTACCAGTGTCCATTCACCTAATGATGAAGTATAACCCAGCAGGTAATGAATATTAGCCTGACTCTGTGTCCCATGATGTATGAAAAAGAAAAATATCCCAAGCTTTGAACATCTCACAGAGCACTGTTCAATCCATCTGAAAACGGAAAGTGTATGGCACAACTGCAAAACTCTGGAGGAGCTGCAAAGATCCACAGTTCAGGTGCGAGAATCTGTCCACAGAACAACGTTTAGTCGTGCACTCCACAAATCTGGCCTTTATGGAAGAGTGGCAAGAAGAAAGCCATTGTTGAAAGAAAGCCAAAAGAATCCCCATTTGCAGGGAGCCATGTGGGGGACACAAACATGTGGAAGGTGGTGTTTTGGTCAGAGGAGACCGAAATTGAACTTTTTGGCCTAAAAGCAAAACGCTATGTGTGGCAGAAAACTTACACTGCACATCACCCTGACCACACCGTCTGTGAAACATGGTGGCGGCAGAATCATGTTGTGGGGATACTTTTCTTCAGCAGGGACAGGGAAGCTGGTCAGAGTTGATCGGAAGATGGATGGAGCAAAATACAGGGAAATCTTAGAAGAAAATCTGTTAGCATCTGCAAAAGACTTGAGACTGGGCCAGAGATTCACCTTCCAGCAGAACAAGGACCCTAAACATACAGCCAAAACTACAATGGAATGGTTAAGATCAAAGAATATTCATGTGTTTATAATGGCCCAGTCAAAGTCCAGACCTAAATCCAATTGAGAATCTGTGCCAAGACTTGAAAATTGCTGTTCAGACGCTCTCCCTCCAATCTGACAGGTCTTGAGCTAATTTTGCAAAGAAAAATGGGCAAAAATGTCACTCTAGATGTGCAAAGCTGGTAGAGACATAACCAAAAAGACTTGCAGCTGTAATTGCAGCGAAAGGTTGTTCAACAAAGTATTGACTCAGGGGGGCTGAATATAAATGCACACCACACCTTTTCACATATTTGAAAACCATTTATCATTTTCCTTCTACTTCACAAATATGTGCCACTTTGTGTTGGTCTATCACATAAAAGCCCAATAAAATACATTTAAGTTTTTGGTTGTAACATGACAAAATGTGGAAAATTTCAAGGGGTATGAATACTTTTTCAAGGCACTGTGAGGGTATTCCCCAGGGGGTACTCACAAAGTAGAGTGTGGAAAATGGGGTGAGTGAATCCGAAATAAGTACACAGTAACCCAGGTGTAGTGTTGTAACAAATCCTTGTGGCAAAAAGGGTTGGAGGAAGTGCTCAAGTACCTTATAAGGGCTCTAGGCAGAAGTGGTATTAAAAGTGTGCAACCAGGGGTGTGATGCAACATCTGGTCCTCCACTTGAGACCAAGCTTTGAATGGTTTTAAAATAAACATCAAGTTCGCACTGTAAAGCAAATGCATGCCAAACATAACTACATTTTTACATTAACAGTCAGATACAGGGCAACCCTGTCTTACCTGTCCAAGAAGCTGGGCTGTATATAAAGTCCAGGTTTTGCCAATCACGCTGGGCATACCCATCGTTTTTCAGGGCCCAGGTTCTATAGCAATGGACTACAGGCCCTGGACTTGTATAGCACCCTGCAGCTAACAAGTTGCACCCGGTGCCAAGGAGAGTGCCCAAGTAGGACCCAATGTCCGAAGCAAATATTATAGGCCTCCCCAACAGTGTGGGGTCTGGGTATGGCACCCAAGGTTTTACCAAGGTTGAATTGATCCGGATGCACTGTTTCTGTGTAGGCATCAGAAGACAACGAGGTGTCGATTTAAGAATTCAAAGAAAATAATAAAGAAAAGGTAAAGTATTGAAGCTGAATTCTCCACAAAGGAGAAGAGGTCTATCCATTCAGACATTGGCACACACTGAGCATTCACAGAGTGGGATAGGGCATGTCCTCAAAATCTGGCCAGTGTCCAATCACCTGAAAGTATGGACCTATAACCAATATTGTACAAATATATTTCCTGTGTCCTGAACGATTAAGATAAGGATTTTACAGTAAGTACAAAAATCCTGTTTTTTTTCCCTTCACTAGGGGACACGGGGCTAATACTAATTCTAGAGGTTGTCCAAAACTAGTCTGAGGAGCTGAATGTAGACAAGGGATTGCAGCGCTTTCACAAAGGAGGCCTCCTGGATGTAAATAAAGTCCTTGATAGGGTTCTCTGGCTGCTGTGTTGTCCAAACAACACTTAGACAATAGTAGAAGAGAGAAGGGCCGGCAACTCCAAGGAGCACCCCGAGGAGCAGGCGACACTGCAATGCAACAGTCCTCCAAAACAACAGTGTACAAATAGAGTAGGTTACAGCTTAAAGAGCTATCTAAAAAGGACCTTACACCCAAAGCTGCCATAAAAAAAGCCTGAACATTCATCTGTGTGAAAAGACCAGGTAGCAGACCTGCAAATCTGAGAAACAGATGCCCGATGTCTAAAGGCCTGATCCAGTGTAGTGCATCTTGACAGGAAAAAATGCCTATAGGCTTAAATGATGAGCTGGATAAGCCATTTAGAAATAGTGGGTAACAGGCAGGCGGTGCCTTATGGGTACCCTCGGAAACTATGAAAAGGAGTCAGTACATTGGAAGGAAACTGTAGCTGAGAGATAAACTCGAACAGCACGCACCACACCCAAACAATGAATATATCTCTTTGGTCTGAACTAGCACAGAATTAAGAGATGGAAACACTGTCCTGGTTAATGTGAAAGGAAAAAAATGCTTTGGGAGAAAGAAGGTCCAAGGCCTCAAGGACAACTGTGTGTCACTATGTAGGTTTAGAAAAGGTTCCTTACAAGACAGGGCCGCTAACTGATCCCACAGAGGTGATTGGCAACGAGTATGGCTCCATTGCGAGAGTAAACAAAGGAATCGGATAGGTTCAAAAGGCATTTTTGTAGGAGCTTCAGAGGGGAAAAAATGTAGATAAAGTTAAACTGATCCCACCAAGTCACCAGGGCATCCACTGCTATTGACTAGAGGATACCTGGAGACAATCCTGCTCCGTTTGGGGTTTACTTTGGAAACCAGGATGCCCACATTCAGCATTTCCCACTTGCAACAGAGTTTTTAAAATGCCTCTGGATGAAGAGACCACTGCCCGGAGTGCAGACGTTGACAACTGAGGAAGTATACCTGCTAATTTTTAATGTCTTGGTTAAACCAGAATCTGGTTGGCCTATCCTTAATACACAAGACTTCTGGTTCCTCCTTGATAGTTGTCTGGCATTAACTGACTGAATTAGGGTCAGATCACCCTGCAATTAAAGAGCCAGTGCTGAAGTAAAGACTGAATCAGTGAGTTCTAGCACGCTGACTGGAAGACTGTGCGCTCAGAATGCAAGGTCAAGGAGTGCCGTGCGCTCAGAATGCAAGGTCAAGGAGTGCCGTGCGCTCAGAATGCAAGGTCAAGGAGTGCCGTGCGCTCAGAATGCAAGGTCAAGGAGTGCCGTGCGCTCAGAATTTTGCGTCCCCTGCACAAAAGTGATTTTAGCCATAAAGTCGGACACGGTTGCAGAAAATCCTAGCTAGATAATTCAGAGAAGGGAGCAATACTTACAGGAGTTGGGGAAGCAGCCAAGGAGTGTTAGGGGTAAATGTCAAGGCTGTCAGCTTCAGGCACTTGGACACAGGGGGCCCAAAGCCGTCTCAGAGTTGTTAGTGAATTGGAAGCAAGGGGGGCCCACAGAATTACTTCTTCTGCACCTATAATTAAAACATACTGCTAAGTGTGAAGGAGTGCAGGTACTTACAATTACCAGTTGAAGGAGCAAGAAAGGTTATATGGCTGTCTGTGACCTCACTCCAAGGCAGCAAGGAGCCCGTGACTTGTTTCTACACAGAGGAGGGAGTGTAGCGGTGGTGCCGGCTTCAGGTGGAGGATAGGAAAGGCTGTGAAAGGGCACATGAGAAACTCAGGAGGCGGCATGGCACATGCGACACAAAAAGGAGGGAGTCTCGAGGCACAAAATTCAAAATTGTAATGTCGCAACCAGAACCCTAGGTATTAACCCCTGTGGGGGCACAGCTGCAGACAGTTGAACAATAAGTACACACAGGAAATCAAAAGGGCAAAGCCCTGTGACTTACTGCAGCAGTGGTCTAGAAGGCGCCCTGCAGCCCCCAAAAACAATTGAGAGTGCCAGAGCAAGACACAAGGAATAGAAGAAGCTTAACTGAATAAAAGGGACCATTATAAAAACAGAAAAAAGGTCTAGTGAAACATGTGAAAATGTTTTCTCCTCTTTCTCCTAAGACACTAGCAAAAAACTGGAGGATTATGGAGGTGGGTAGGTGGTTGGGGTTATATCCAATTCCCTGTAGGGAGCAGAAAAGCCCTCTTGTGTTACCCTGTGCCCCCAAATAAATGATAAAAAAAAAATCTTATGACAAGTCCACTAAGTGGCTGCTGCTGCATTCTTGCAGAGAATCAACTGGTGACAGAGAAATAATTTCACAATGGCATTGTCAGGTGGACAGACCTGGGAATTTAGGTGCAGAGATATCTGTGCAAGACTTCTGTGAGAATTAAAAAAAAAAACTGTGGGTTAGTACACTCCCCCAACATCCAAACAAAACCTGAACACTAGCTTTAGTGGCCTAAACATATAAATTAGGAAGCCTTTGGAAGCAGGCTCTCTGTTTCACACCTTTGTGACTTGCAACTTGGGCTAAAGACTTTTTTCCCCATGTGACAGTGGTCAATCACAAAGCACCAGTGCTGCTACTAGGTAGGGTTTCACAGACTCCCAAGTACCTATTTTTTTTTTTCACCCCTGGTGGAGAAATGGAGCAGTGGCGGGAGCTAAAAGGCAGCAGATATAATTTGCTGCAGAAGCTGCCATTAAAGTGAACTTGCTACTTTGCTCTGTGTGGGTAAAGAACGAGTTTGTTTTAAAGCCTATTGCTAACCAAACCACTGTCTTAAGCTGGATGCACACTATGCCAATTTCATCCCATTTCTGAGGAACCGGAAAAAAAATGTCCCACATGAGTGGCCCCTGTTGGCCACCTCCCACTCAACATCCTTCGATTGATGATGCAGACGCTATTCGGGTATTCTGACAGGTACTGGCTGTGAATATAGGCAGCAGGAGATTCCTCCATCCACACTGCATAGCATAGATGAGGAATCCATTTAAATTATTTTTGGTCAGTCTGCAGGTTGGTTGGAATTATTCTATACGTGTATACTCAGCTTTGGAAACACTGCCAGATTTTGAGGACTGCATGTATCCATATTTAGGGGGATTTCCATTTCTGTTTGGGAGGGGAGTTCCTATGTGGTCACTGAGACAGGAACTTAAGGAAGATTCTTGCAACAAAAGCAAAGGAAGCACTTTAAAAGTAAACGGAAGGTCTGTAGAACCTACTGATAAGATTTCCATACACTTAATGTGTGGTCAGATGGATTAAGTAAAAATAAAAATTGTCTTAATGTAAGCAACAGACTGCAATAAAAAAAATAAAACATACATAGATTCTGACTTCCTCTCGCCATCGAAACTGAAATAAAAGATTAGGCAGGAGAAGAGCTTCTAGTTCAAACGTGACTCATGTCCCAAACACACTACTGAATAGCACCTACTTTTAGTGCCAATTAAAATGCCATGGGCAACATCCACAAACCAAAAATGTAACAGACTACTTCCCCAACGCATGGCGACACAGCGTATGTGTCTAATGTATACATTGGTGGGCAGGTTTGTTTACTGCCTGGTTGCACATTGGGTGCCCATTACAAATGAATGGGACCATCCCAAGAGCAAATGAACAACATGTGTCCAACACACTTATTACCATGCACACACTTCTAAAGCTAATTTGAATGGTTCTCATGGACTGATCTTGTATTAAATGGACAATCTGTTATATATAATTTCTCACTTACAGCAGATGGCATCTAAAAACATGCCTTCTACCTGCAAGGAATTAAAATATATGCAGATAAAGGGATACTGTACATGAAGAAGCTTCCAGCAAGGAACCAAACTTACAATCAAAAACTGCATTCACCCACTTACTAGTTTGTTCATCATCCTCCTCCTCATCCTCCTCATCATCTGATTTGTACAGTATAGGACCTTCTGAATCGCTATCACTAATGCCGGATTCTTCATCTTCTTCCTCCTCCTCTTCCTGGACTGATTGAGGTATGTAGCTTGGTATTACAGTAACATCCCCAATATATACCCTCGAGGCATGGGAATTTGAGACTTCTGGAGTCAAATCTTCCTCGAGGCTCGTGTCCTCCTCATCATCATCATCATCAGGCCTTGGGGGGAAAAAATAAATAAAAATTACAAAAGACAAAATGATAAATATTACATGACAATTTAGAAAAACAAAAAACATCAAAAACAAGGCTAAAGACAAAAAAATAAAAAATAAATAAAAAAGGTGGTCAGTTTGAAATAAAAATGAAAGGCAAAACATTTGTGTATAGATATAAAAATATATAAAATAATAAACCCCCCCCCCCCATTGTTTTTTATAAGTGATCCCATTATCTCGGTTCTCAGCTGCATTAGAGCTAGGAGAGGAGAAAAAGCAGTACACTGGTCTTCCCCGTGAATGGCTGTGCATGGGGGGGGGGGGGGGTGAATGTCAGGACAATTATGATCATTGGAGGAGAGACGGCTGAGTTCCCAGCACAGCTAGATAAAGGAAGGCCTGTGGACGTGGCTACAATTCCCCGTAAACAAATTACAAATTGAGGTCTGTTGGCTTAGACCGTAGGACATGTACCTGCTGGCTTCAGGGGTGCAAACAAAGGGTGAAGATAAATAGTGTGTACTCAGAATGGTCTGGTGTGGCAAGTGGGGATACCCCGAGGCTCTGTCCTGGGGCCAATTTGGTTTAATTTATTCATAAATGACATAGAAGATGGTATAAATAGCTCAATCTCAGTAAAGACTTCTTTGAAGACGCCCTTTTGGGGGAAACATGTCAGGTGGAGCCGATTAGGTGACATTATCGGGTATACACACTGCCAGGACTCAGAGCCTGTATTCTGTTTGATACGCTGTTACATTCCTGCTGAATTGTAAGTGCAATTGTCCTACTAATAAACATTAAAGAGGTTTACTGCACTATGAAGCTTCTCTTTTATCGATCTCCATAATCAGTAACTGTGGCTGTGAACTACTTTGGATACAGAGCTCTGGGGCTTTGATCCACAATCGATGTATTTGTAGTCTGAGCAGGCTGGAGGATACATTTTCACAAGGACTTTTAGATCTCATGTGTTGAGATCTAGGAGTTTGGTAAGCTGCTTTGAATGACTGCCCTATCAGCACCTGAGCAGTTTTCTTGCACTGAGCAACAAACGTTTTCACTATATTTGTTACCAGAGGAATTCTTTGGACCATTTAACTATTGCCGTCACAATTTTTGGATTTTAATATTAGGATTGGTTCTTAATCGCCTAATCGTTGTTACTGAATTATCAAACCATTTATGCACAAGCACTATGGTTTTATTGTAATTAGTGATATTTAGTGTCTTTATTGTGCCTTGTAATTAGGCATATTGAGTTTTTTTTTCAAGGGGCAAGCACACCTTATGCTTATTTATACTATACACTGAATCTGGAGTTTAGACTTAAAAAGGTGCTGCTGCTATTGGTGGTCAGAGTGCAATTTTCTTTACATCTGCTTTATACAATCTCAGTGTTCCTGAGAGGAAGATGATGATACAAAGCTAAGCAGAGCAACAATTTCACAGCAGGATATAGAAACCTTACAAGAAAACTTCAATAAAATAATGGGGCGGGCAACTACGTGGCAAATGCGGTTTAATGTTGAGAAATGTAAAGTAATGCACTTGGGGAGCAAAAACATGAATGCAAGTTATTTGCTAGGGGGAGAACCATTGGGGGATTCTAGGATGAAAATAGATCTGGGGGTCCTAGTAGATCACAGGCTCAGCAATGGCATGCAATGCCAAGCTAGCAGAATATTAGCATGCATTAAATAAGGTTATGTACTCCAGAGATAAAACGATAATCCTGCCACTTTACAAAACTCTGCTCCAGTTGCATCTTGAGTATGGTCACCAGTCCTCAGGAAGGAAGTGCTGAAACTGGAGAGAGTGTTCAAAAAAGGGCAACAAAGCGAATAAAAAGGACCGAGGACCTCAGTTACAAGGAACAACTACAGGAATTAAAACGTATTCTTGCTGGAAAAGAGACACTTGAGAGAAGATATGATAGCAATATACAAATATCTCAATGGCGATTCTAGCATAGGGAGGAAACTATTCAGTTTCAGGTAGCTTAAAGGGGTTGTAAACCCTGGGCATGTTTTACCTTAATACATTCTATGCATGAAGGTGAAAAACCTTCTTTACTGCAGCAGTGCCCCCCTTATACTTACCTGAGCCCCGTAATTCCTGCAATGGGAATCAGCACATCAGCTCTGGCCGGTGTCATGTCCTGATTGGATAGATTGATAGCAGCGCAGCCATTGGCTCTCGCTGCCATCAATCAAATCCAATGGCGCGGGCACCGGGGGGTGGAGTCAAGTCCTGCTGTCTGTGTCACTCGAGAAGAGGAGGAGCCAACAGCGCTGCAGAGGGACCCCAGAAGAGAAGGATCGGGCCACTCTGTGCATAACCAAGAGCGCAGAGGAGGCAAGTATGACATGTTTGTTATTTTTTTTTTTTAAACTGACCCTTTACAACCTCTTTAACCACTTGCTTACTGGGCACTTAAACCGCCTTCCTGCCCAGACCAATTTTCAGCACTGTCACTCTGAGTGTCAATTGCGCGGTCATGCTACAGTGTACCCAAATACATTTTTTATAATTTTTTTTCACACAGATTTCTTTTTGTGGTATTTAATTGGTGCTGTTTTTTTTTTATTTGTTGCTAAACAAAATGACTGAAAACTTTGAAAAAAATTAATAAATAAATAACTGTTTCATAGTTTGTTATAAAATATTGAAAACAGGTAATTTTTCTCATTCATTGATGTGTGCTGATGAGGCTGCGCTGATGGGCACTGATAACGCGGCACGGATAAACACTGATGAGGCGGCACTGATGAGACACTGATGCGCATTGATTGGCAGCACTGGTGGGTACTGCACTGGTAGGTGGCACAGTGGGCACAAAAAATGCAGCCATGGCTTTGTGTGAGAGACCGATGTCCCTCTGACAGAAGCCGGTGACAGTGCGAGGGGAAAAAAAAAAAAAAAAAATACAGGATTACCGAGCTTCTGTTTACATCACGTTATCAGCCGTCATTGACCAACAGCTGATCACGTGGTAAGGGGCTGGGATCGACCCCTTACTCTGCTCTGTGATCAGCCGAGTCTCAGACTCAGTGACGGTCTCCCGGCAATTAAGGCCTGCTCTGTAGCCGTCTTTCGGCTATAGCGCGGGTGGCAAGTAGTTAAGAAAACACTGGGCCACTCAATACAATTGGAAGAGAAGCAGTTCAATCTTAAACTGCGAAGAGGGTTCTTTACTGTTAGAGCGGTATGGGTTAAAAAATCCCTTCCACAATCAGTGGTGTCAGCGGGAAGTGTCAATTTAAAAAAACTCTTAGACGGGCATCTTAGCGAATACAATTTTCAGGGATATGGGAAATGGTCTCGACATAAAACACACTCCGACACACACACACACACACACACACACACACACACACACACACACACACGTTGAACTAGGTGGACTGGTGTCTTTATTCAATCAATCTTACAAACTATGAAGCTAGAGAACTGACCACGCTGTGCTCTCATGCCCAGTGTGGTCAGTTTTTTAATAGGAAAGCAGAGGGACTGGAAGGAACACCAGGGATGTAACACAAAGGAATACAAAGAGAACAGGATACTTTTTCATACAAGTACATGGTACAGCAGCCACATATCAGGAATATTAAATGTTGGGTTGACATATTCTTTAATACTCACACTTTGAGGAGCTCGATAGTGATAGGTAGAGATCTCACTCTTGTTTTCTCTTCACCTGTCCCCAGCTCATTTGGGAGAAACAGAAGAGAGTGTGCCCTCTGGCTATTATCTATGACAGGCAAAGGCTGAGGACTGTTGAGAGCCTGTTGAATGCGTATATGAAGAGGAAGCAATGGCACAGTAAGTGGCGTTTCTTCTTTTCCCCCCTCTTTGCTAGGGGGAGCAACTTCCACTGGCAATGGATCTTCAGGTGGTAATGGAGGCAAAACAGGCACTTGTGGGGGCAGTGTTGGTGATGGTAGGGAAGGTACAGGAGGTTCATTTGCAGGCGGTGGTGGTGGGATGAAGATGGAAGTGGTCCTTTCTCGGTTGCTGATGACATCTGCAGCAAGGGGAGGTCCTCGTTTTGCAGGCAGTGGAGGAGAGGAACGGGAGCCTGCTGGTGTAAGTGTGTTTCCTGCCAATGCCTGGCACAGCTCTGCTGCAAAAATGTAGGGGGTAAAATTCAATGTCAAAATAACTTTCCAGTACATGGAACTGCATGCTTTGTTACCTTGCAATGCAAAATCCATTTTTTGTTTATAGGTAAACGGATTAACACTTGTTTGAAAGTTTTCTAACAATAAACCGCTCTAAGGTGTCCTTTTATGAAGCAGTGAAATCTATTCACTGCTTCATTCTCCGGCATTCACAGAGGAGATCTTTCTCCTCTGTGTGCCAGTTTATGCAGCGGAGTAGATCGCTTCACCCTTGGAGGAGTGGAGTGATCTACAAACGCTTCAAACAGTGGAGAACGGCCCCTGATACTGGAATCTCGTGAGACTTTATGAGATTACAGTACCAGAAATTCACTGAAACACTGAGATGTCCATTTATTAAGCAGTGATAAATTATCACAGCTCAATACACGGACAGACACCAGTGTGATTAATGTTATTAAAATAAAGAGTCCCCCCTACATTATATATACATGTATACACACACACACACACACACACACACACACATTATATATACATGTATACACACACACACACACACACATTATATATACATGTATATACACACACACACACACACACACACATTATATATATATATATATATATATATATATATATATATATATATATATATATATATATATATATATACACACATATATATATATATATATATATATACACACATATACACACACACACACATACATATGACAGGGGGACATGGTTACAGTGTTGGGGGGTCTGAACGAGGCATAAGGAAGTTAATAATCTTCCTCTTTCCTCCTCAGATCCCCCGAGATTCTCTCTTCACTCCCCGCTTCACCACCTCTGAGTTGGTGAATCGGGGAGTGTGAATTCTGACACAGATCGCCAGTGAAGCGCTCAGATCGCAGCTTCATACACTGGCCGTTACTGTGTCATTCTATGAGGATTCTCCATGTGCAGAGATAATCGGCGGGAGAACAAGTTCAAACACTTCTCCCCCCCGATTATCTCTGGTTTATAAACTGTTTATGGGCTGTGATCAGTGGTGATCCTCCGAATCTCCGCTGATCACTGCTTCATAAAAGGACACCTATGTTGTTTAAGAACTGACATGCTGACACTTCTTGTGAAGCCCGCAGAGTCCACAGACTCTGGAGTGACTACATTCTCTGAAAATGGAGGGGGTGAGCCCAGTTACAAAGTGTATCCAGAGCGTAGGCAGAACAGTCACAGCAGAACAGTCACAGCAGAACAGTCACAGCAGAACAGTCACAGCAGAACATACTGACACAAAACATACTTGCCATGCAAAGAACAAAATACATGCACACCAGACAGCATACAGTATGGTAAAGTGATACTAAAACACACACGTTTAATTTACATTGTCCCTTCTATTTCTGTATGTGGATTATGACACTAATTATTTTAATATTAAAAAAAAAAAAAAAAAACAGCCTTTGGCATACAGTAAATATAAGTATCAAATGGTTTTAAATCGTCATACAAATATATATGAAATCAAACCTGTATAATTTTTTATGGCAATAGCATGGTGTGGGCGGATTTCTGACAGTCACAGACTGTGACACAACCCTCCAGTTAATGTCAAAAGGGGGGGGGGGTAGAGCATCCACTAATCTACATGCAACATCCCCCCCCCCCCATTGTGTTTAGCTAGTTCGTGGGCATGGAGGCAGGGAGTGGGTTGTCATTTACCACTGTGTATACGCCAACGTGTGTGACGCTATAGTCACATGGGCTGCTTAGATGTGATAAGGGAAAGATCAGCTTATAAATACACTGAAAACTGAGCATGTGCAGAGTTGCCACCACAGCTGCAAAATCCCTAGTGGAATTGGGGACATGAATCAACCAGGTTTTTTTTTTTTGCAGAATACAGAAAAAATTCTCAGTGACTGAGTATGAACAGCATGTAATACACCATTTATAGATTTTTTTTTTTAGAATGTGGGTTTAGTGACACAACTCAGAACATACACAGCATCCAAAAACACAGACCATACATATCACACAAAGTACATCACTTGCATACATCACAGAGCACAAATACAGCACACAAAGCGTACACATCCTTCAGTATACAGAATAAACACAGTACACAGAGCATGCACAGAAAATGAATACACAAAACAAAAGCATACACAATACACTGTATAAAATGCAAAAGCACTGCAGGCAAATAAAAGCTACAGGAAAGGGGCACACTTTGCTAGTCATTATAAAATCTCTGTATAAAACCATAAAAAGAAAACATTTTAATGCAGAAACAATTGAACTGTTCTCCAAATATATAAACGTCAGCTGTACAACAGTTCTAGGCTCATAAAGGTGTATATTTTTAAACATTATCTAAAGTAATATGCATTTGAAATCTTTGCATAGATGTCTGTCTTTCATGAGAGTTATCATGGGAACAAAAAAACAGTAATAAAAAGGGAAACATGGTTACTCAATATTTCTTACCCATTAATTGGTTGCTGTTTCTGTTCTGTGGCTTAGGAGGTGGTACTGGAGGTTGTTTAGGTCCTTGTGGTGGGTGCAATGTCCTAGGTGCAGGGCTGGGGGCAGAGCTCGGCAGTCGTGCTACAGGGGCGGGGCTCTGCTCTACTTTTTGCCTCTCGTTCTGATCATGACCAGTAGAGACAGAGGTGGACAGTGGTCTTTTAGGAGGAAGTAGAGGTTGTTTGGGGGGCTCTCGCAAGTTTTCTTGTGCAGGTTCCATTTGTGAATTTGGACGGGATCCCACGGAATCTAACACGGAAAGAAAGCAAATCTTGTGTGTACAAAACAGAAACTGCAACAGAACACAACCAATTACTGCAACACATGGGGGAGATTCACTAAAACTGGTTCACAGAATCTGGTGCAACTGTGCATAATAACAAATTGGCTTCCAACGTCTGCTTGTTCCATTAAGCTTTGATAATAAAACCTATATGCTGATTTGTTACTATGCACAGCTGTACCAGATTCTGTGTGCACCCGTTTTAGTAAATCTCCCCCATATAGTCACTGCACAAGAACCTTACCTTGCCGACTGCTCCGCTTCACACTCTTGTCTTTTTCTTGTGGCTCAGCTGTCCCCTGGCTCATGTGGCCATTTTTCAGAGGCGGCGATTCTGCTGTCACAGGGGTATCTGAAGACCACACATGACTGCTCATTACATTTATATAGGAATAAAAAGGTAAAAATTTTGACTTACCTACACATTTTATTGGATTACAGAACAGGTAAAGTATTCATAGACCCTGGGTTATAGGTGCATCCCCTGTACAGAGTGGTCTGTACTGTACTCCAAGATATGGAATTTACAGGCAAGTCATAATTCCTCTCATCTTAATTGTACAGGCAAAGTATTCATAGACCCTGAACTATCCCCAAGTAACAAACCGCAAGGGTGGGCAAAAACTAGGCAAACAGAACTCTGCCAAAAAGCCCAACAGGAGTCAGAAAGGACTCAACTTCAGAGTTCTGCTGCAAAAACCTTACAACCAAAAGCTGCATCCACAGAAGACTGGACATCCACCTGGTAGAATCTTGGGAAGTTATGAACAGAGTACCAGATGGCAGCCTTGCACAGCAACTGAAGCCAAAATGCCTAGGTAACTACCACAGATCCGGTAAAATGGGCATAAAAAAAAGCGCAGGACTAGGTGTCCTTGAGCATGTAAGCTGTAGCAATCAGATTTCTAATCAATCTCAAGATGATGGACTTAGAAGCAGGGTGTCCCTTGCTAGGTACTAAAAACAGGATAAAAAGAAAATCTGATTGAAGCTGCACCTTTAGATAGACACCAATGGCTCTGACAACGTCCAGGCAACAAAGATGATGCTTAAAGCTGAACTCCATCTTTTGTTAGACTTTACATAGCTGGTTTGGGCCAGCTTGGCCCAAAAAAACTATGTCACTCACTAACCTGTGAGGCCACTGGATGTGCTGTATTAACTGTATGTAGCTGCAGCTTAAGTGCTTGAGGCAAAGTTCTAGTCAAGACATAATTGTAGGAAAGCCAGAACGAGTAATATCTGGGATTGAAGTGCATGTTCACACCAGGCAAAAATTAATTTCAAGGTACGATAAAAGATCTTCCCGAAAGTGGCATTTCATGCTTTTAGCAAGGTAGTAACGCACTCAGAGACTCCCTTATCTTTTCAAACCTGGGTTTCAATGGCCATGCCATTAGAGCCAGAGAATTTGAAGCTTAATAGAATAGATGGCCTTGAGATAACAAATCTTGCCTGTTGGGAAGAGGCTAGGGATCTTCTGCAAGAAGTCAGAGGGTCTGTGTGCTAGGGTTCTTCTGGGCCAGTTCGATGCATTAGGATCATATATTTTGAACAGACAAGGCAGACTTTGCACTGGAAGGAAGGCATAGATTAGCCTAAAAGGAGACCAGGGAATTATCAAGACATCTGAGGTTAGGGCTAAAGGATCCATGGTCTTGGCTACAAACATAGCCCCCCATTTTTGATATATCAGACTGAAGACCACAGCCCTGACATTGACAGCACCCCAATTGAGTGTCCCCACAGAAGTGTGGTTCAATATTGGTGAGCTTGACCTGATCTCCAGGATGTTGATGGGAAGCTCTACTTCCACCAGTAACCATGTTACCTGGACTGTGAAACTGACACACACCTTACCAGCCTTAACCACTTTCAGACCGGACCATTTTGCTGGCCAAAGACCAGAGCACTTTTTGCGATTCAGCACTGCATCGCTTTAACTAACAATTGCACGGTCGTGCGACGTGGCTCCCAAATAAAATTGCCGTCCTTTTTTCCCCACAAATAGAGCTTTCTTTTGGTGGTATTTGATCACCCCTGCGGTTTTTATTTTTTGCGCTATAAACAAAAAAATGTGACAAATTTGAAAAAAACGCATTTTTTTTTTACTTTTTGCTATAATAAATATCCACCAAAAAAACGTTTTTGTTCCCCTCAGTTTAAGCCGATACGTATTCTTCTAAATTTTTTAAAAAATAAATAAAATAAAAAAATATATATCGCAATAAGCGATTGATTGGTTTGCGCAAAAGTTATTGTTTACAAAATAGGGGATAGTTTTATGGCATTTTTATAAATTATATATATATTTTTTTTTACTAGTTATGGCGGCGATCAGCGATTTTTATTGTGACTGCGACATTATGGCGGACACAATCGGACACATTTTTGGGACCATTGACATTTATACAGCAATCAGTGCTATACAAATGCACCGATTCCTGTGTAAATGACACTGGCAGTGAAGGGGTTAAACAGGAGGTGGCAGTGTAGGGTTTAACTGTGTCCTAGGGGCATGTTTCTAACTGTGGGGGGCGTGGCTGTGTTTTACACATCACTGATCTCTGCTCCAATCACAGGGAGCAGAGATCAGTGACACTGTAGAATAGGCAGAATGGGGAGATGCTTGTTAACTTTAGCATCTCCCCGTTCTTCCTCCTCATGAGACGATCGCGGGTATCCCCGCAGAGATAGAGTCCGCGGGACCCTGATCGGACTCACGGAGGTCAGGACCGGCGTGCACGCGATGGCACAGCGGCAAATTTAAAGGGACGTACCTGTACGCCCATTTGCCTGTCCATGCCATTCTGCTGACGTACATCTGTGTGCTCCGGTAGGGAACTGGTTAAAGACTGAAAATGTTTGTTATTACTTTCCAGTGATAGGAAAGGAAAGACCTCCCAATTGTTGAGGCTTGGCTTGAAATCCACCTAGATGGGGAGTCCTTTTCCCTGTCTGGACAGGAGCACAGGTAGGTCAAGAGAAAGCGCATGTTTGTTCTATGTTGACAGGATGCTGTGTTGGAGATCTCTTGAATGAAATTGGGCAAATGGTACAGTCTCGAAGTAGCCAAGCAAAGAGAACAAATTTTGTGAAATTAATCAGCCAAATAGATTGTCTGAACCTTCTAAATTGTCCTGTGGACATTTTCTGACATCTGGATGGGAGAGGAGCCCTTCAAGAGAAGGTAGTCTTAATAGCCTGTGACCTGGAGTTCTGAGAAGGGCAAGAAGAGGTGCCAAGATCTTTAACGCTCAGTGAGCAAAGAATAGACCAAAGGGCAATGCAACAAACTGAAAGTGCTGATGAGGTGGATAAACATCTTGGGTGTCTATAGATGCCATGTATTCCCTGGTCTCAAGAGGAAATTACCAACCTTGCGGGTTCTATGCAAAATTTGGGAATTTGAAGGTTATTTGTTGAGAGATTTTAAGTCCAGAGAATCGCCCTGCTGGGTGTTGGTACCGTGAACAGGTATGAACAGAACCCTTTGAACCTTGTGGAGGTACTGGCACACCTACTCCATGGGACAAGAAATGGTTCAGGGCTTACTTAAAATCTGAATATCCTTGGACAGTTTTCGGTTGATTTGAGAGGAGAAAAGGTGATGGGGTAGAGTTTTTAACTCCTTTTCATATACTCCTGAAACCACTGACTGAATTCACAGTCCCCCCCCCCCCCCACTCTTAGGAAAGGTGGCACCTCTTCATTGGGAAGAGGGCTTTGAGGAAGACTTGCATTAAAGAGCTGAACTTTGGCTAAACTTTCAAAACCTGTGTCCAACCACCTGAAGGTACGAGCCCATAACCCAGGATCTATAAACACTTTGCCTGCGTTCTGCGCTGTATGATTAAGAGCTATGTGCTCTCTACATACGTTTAACCACTTCAATACCAGACACTTAGACACCTTCCCGCCCAAGCCAATTTTCAGCTTTCAGCGCTGTCGCAATTTGAATGACAATTGCGCGGTCATGCTACACTGTACCAAACAAATTTTTTATCATTTTGTTCCCACAAATAGAGCTTTCTTTTGGTGGTATTTGATCACCTCTGATTTTTATTTTTTGCGCAACAAAAAAAGACCGAAAATTTTGCAAAAAAAACACGTTTTTCTTTGTCACTTATTTTTTTTTGGAAATAAGTGCGCTTTCTTCTTCAATGATGGGCACCGATATGGCTGCACTGATGGGCACCAATGAGGTGGCACTGATGGGCATAGGCGGCACTGATGGGCACTGATGCACACACATAGGTGGCACTGATAGATGGCATGGATGAGCACTGATAGGTGGGTATGGATGGGCACTGATGGGTGGCATTGCTGGGCATCCCTGTTTTAAAACATAAATATGATGGGCCAATCAGTGCCCATCTGTGGGCACTGATTGGCATATTTTGTGCATTTTTTTAAACATGTGGATTGCCATGGGGATGTACCTGGCCATCCACATGCTGGGGGCTTCCCTGGTGGTCCTGGGGGCTTCCCTGATGGTCTAGTGTGGGCAACTGAGGGGGGGCTGCGCTGATAAACAATTAGCGCATATCCCCCTGTCAGGAGAGCCGCCGATCGGCTCTCCTCTACTCGAGTCTGTCAGACGCGAGTGAGGAAAAGCCGATCAACGGCTCTTCCTGTGTACATCGTGATCAGCCGTGATTGGACACGGCTGATCACGTGGTAAAGAGCCTCCGCCGGAGGCTCTTTACCGAGATCAGTGTAGCGGTGTGTCAGACTGACACACCGCTCCACCGATCGCTGCGATGCGCGCCCCCACGGGCGCGCGGCGGCTGTTATCCTGAAGGACGTCAAATGACGCCCAGTCAGGATAACGAAACCACTTCCCGGACATCAGTCTGCTATTGCCCGGGCGGGAAGTGGTTAAAGGTTGTCACGGACTTCGGGCTGCAGGAGAACCATGGCCTGGAGAACTCTGTATTATAATGTGTTCTTAAGTTATCCAGAGCTGGTCACTAATCGCTTGTGGCTTTTTATGCAAGTTAGTCCGGGGAGCCGGACTGTCTAAGCAGGTCATTGTTACGATAATAGGACTAGCTCTACTGTGTAAGGTGACCTTTGTCTGAGATAATGGGAGTAGCCCTTATCTGATGGTTTGCTTTATAAATTCAGTGTGTTTCTAAAAATAAAGCAGTTAATTTTCTGGTGTATTCCTAGACTGGTGTTGTCTGGTCCTTGGGGTTTTCTATAGCCAGATCCATTGGTCTCCTGTTCCAGGACTTGGGAAGCAGCTTCTTGGCTGAAATACCCAACAGGGTTTCCAGAGTCCGTCATAAAAGGTCATGATAAAAAAGACTTGCTACTTGCCTTCTTCTGGTACTTCAATAAGGACTCCTCTTTTTATAAGTTCTTCTTTGGGCTTTCTCATAGAGATCTTCCTTTCCAGAACTTTAGGTAGGGGGGAAAAAAAAAACTGAAATGAATTTGAGAGGAAAAAAAACAATAAAGAAAAAAAAGCATCTAACTATAATCAATGGTATGACAATATAGTTGAAAAAACATATGTTATAAGGCAGAGTTTTATAGGTTTGACCTAAACTGCATTGCGGACATGTTTGTGATGAGTTGTCATACAGTTAGGTCCATATATATTTGGACACAAGCACCATTTTCATACTTTCGGCTCTGTATTCCACCAGAATAAAATGAAAACGAAACAATCTAAATTTATTTGAAGTGCAGACTTTTAGCTTTAATTCAAGGGGTTGAACATAAATATCAAGTACAAATTTTAGGAACTGCAACCATTTTTATTCTTTTTAAATTTATTATTTTGTTGATTATCCTTTACTGGCAATGACTGCCTGAAATCTGGCACCCATGGACATTACCAAAGACTAGGTTTCCACCTTTCTGATGCTTTGCCAGGCTCTAGCTGCAGCTGCTCTTCACTTGTTCTTTGTTTGTGGGTCTTTCTGCCTTTAGTTTTGCCTTCAGCAAGTGAAATGCATGCTCAATTGGGTTGAGATCAGGTGATTGACTTGCCCATTGCAGAATATTCCACGTCTTTTCCTTCAAAAGCTCCTGGGTTGCTTGTGCAGTGTGTTTTGGATCATTGTCCATCTGTACTGTGAAGCGCCGTCCAATCAACTTTGTTGCATTTGGCTGAATCTGGGCTGACAGTACATCTCTAAACACTGCAGAATTCATCCGGCTGCTTCTGTCACATAACCAACAGACACCAATGACCCAGTGTCACTGAAA
Source organism: Lithobates sylvaticus (assembly GCA_028564925.1). Lineage (NCBI taxonomy): Eukaryota > Metazoa > Chordata > Amphibia > Anura > Ranidae > Lithobates > Lithobates sylvaticus. Next base: position 188,195,926 of record CM053027.1, on the reverse strand, counting down.
GCCATGCATGCCCATGTCATCACACTGCCTCCCCCATGTTTTACAGAGGACGCTGTGTGCTTTGGATCATGAGCTGTTCCAAGCCTACTCCACACAGCTTTCGCCAGCCAATCACAACAGTTCATCCAATATTATTCGATTGGACAAGCGCGAAAATTTTCCTTGTACGATACCAGATCGCACAATTTTAGTTTAGTTAGTACAGTTGTAGTCCGAAAATACAATATAAAAATACACCACAACACATGACATCACTTCCAATTTTTTTTTCTGTCGTATGAGAATTTTCAGGGGCTTTAGTAACCCTTAGTAATTTTTACTTGCGACTAGTAAGAGAAAAAAAGTTGGACGATCTGTCGTTCGATTTTCGGATCGTGTTTACGGAGCAATAGAATCAACTCCAGACCTTTTACCTGCTTAAATCGATAAAGATACAAACGAAGGAGTAGCCCATGCCTGCCCATGAAACAGCTTTTAATTCAATTATCCAATTACTATTGATTCTTTGAAAAAGGGGGAATGGCTATTCTTAGAAGCTGTAATTCCTAAACCCTTCCTCCGATTTGGATGTACATACCCTTAAATTAAACCAGAGTGTGCGCACTTTAAGCCCATATCCATTATAGAACGTGAATATGTTAGCGTGAATATGTTATGGTAAATACCTGAAAAAAAAAAAAAAAATTGTGCCTGTGTCCCAATATATACAGACCTAACTGTATGACAATGGACGAAAAAAAATGTAATAGTGTATGGCCAGATTAAGATGACCAATGGAATGACACATACAGTGTACAAGCTACCAATTTGGGATAATCATGAGAAAGGCATTTCACAGTGCTGCTGCTTGAAGCTGCTGATTGGAATGACCTAACAACTAACACAATACAATCATGAAGACAGGAGTAGGAACCCAACGAGAAATACAAAAATTTGATTTTGTGTGCTTATTCAAGGTGTTTTTTTATACAGGTGCCAGTACAAATGTGAAGTTAATTATAATTTCACATTTTTACTGGCACCTGTATAAAAAAAACGGGGATACCATAGTCTAGGTCTTTATGAATCCCCAATTTACTTTCAACACTGATTGTGTATTCAAATTACCTTCTGAAGTCTCACGAAAAGTATCACTGGTCTTTCTCTTCCTCCACTTCCATGGCTTAAAGAGTTTTCCTATTCCAGAAAATTTGCTCTTCCTTTTAGAGGGTGGAGTTGGGGGCGCTGGAGGCATTGTGGGAGGATCCCCCTCCTCAGCTGTAATGAGAAAAAAATAAATAAACTGTAAAGATGATGTATTGTCAGGCAATGAGGGGATACATTTATAACTGCTTTGTTCCAATACTGCTTTAGTAGTCGAAAATGAATGTCTGGTTACAATAAAAAAAAAAGGCAACAAAAAAAGTGACATCCAGTGCATCTCTGGAATACATGCGCATTTCTCTCTTTAAATACTGGAAATAAGAAACAGATCTAATAGTCCTGCCAGAAATCCAGTAAGCTTTTATAAATCGATTTCCTCACCAAGTAGCAAAATCTACTTTTTTTTTTTAATCAGAAAAAGTTTTATTGTGTCATAAAATAACATAACAGATGTACAGTACAAGTGCAGTCAGACAAGAATTACTATTACATTACAGTAAATATCAAACCGATTCAAGGTATACAAATGGATAGACTTGGGCATTCAAACAATCAGTGTATGGGGTGTGTATAACTGCACGGATTGCCTTCCGAACATCAACCATATTGTCATCTGCCTGCAGCTATGCAAAAAAAAAAAAAAATTTTTTTCTTGACACATTTTTAGGAACTACCATTTACATAGGTATAGGTACCTGCCAAACATCTTCCAACGGGAAGGAAACTGAGAACTAAACTTCTCACAGGTATACACATGCATATTTTTGCTCAACGTGCTTTCTTAAAATACCATATATTCAAGTGAAAGAGCGGAGGTCCTAATAATTTCGGTTCACAGCCCAATGGTGCCCTACTGGAACAATCTGTCTAACACTAGCTGGGGGGGGGGGGGGGGGGGTGCCAATCCCGGGGTGCTCAACCAAGGCTGCCAGATTTTATAAAAAAAATTAACCGCGTTCCTGTGCTGATATGTCAATTTTTCTTTTATAAGTGATGCATTAACCTGTTCAATCCACTGTTTAGTCATGGGACTGCTAGTAGACAGCCATACTCTGGCAATTTGCTTTCGGGCTATGTACAGTAGTCTAATCACTGCTATGGGGGGTAAAAAGTTCCTCGTCAACTGCTCCTAGTAAACATGTAACCGGGTTGAACTGAACAGTGGATTGATATATCGTTGAAATGGTTTTGGCCACCCCCTGCCAGTATCGGAAAAGCTTTGGACATCGACACATGAAATGTATCAGATCACCATTGGCCGCTGCACACCTGGGGCAGCAAAATCGACTTTATTACAATGAGGTAAAGAATGGCGAAGAGCTGGATAGCGTATCCCTATGCACCTGAAAGAGCTGTAACAGGAGTCATAGTAGCTTGTCCCAAGTCCCCCAATAAAGTTTTAAAAGAGAATTACGCTTTGTAGGATGTTTATTATGAATTTTCCATTTGATAGGCTAAGTAGGGAGCATTTAGAGCCCTTTCACACCGAACCGCCTAGGGCGTCAGCGGCGCTATTTTTTAGCGCCAGTTTACCGTCATTTTAGTGGCGCTATTCGGCCGCTTGCAGGGTGGTTTTAACCCCCGCTAGCGTCCAAAAAGGGGTTAAATCCGCACGCAAAACGCTGCCAGAGTGGCGTTTTGCCGGCGGTATCGCAACGCTGCCCCATCGATTTCAATGGGGAGGAGCAGTGAGTTTACCGCTCCAAAGAAGCTGCTGGCAGGACTTTTTCTGACGCCCTGCCAGCGCACTGTTCCAGTGTGAAAGCCCTCGGGCTTTCACACTGGAGTACATGGAGCAGCTGTTTTAGGGTGTTTTGCAGGCACTATTTTTAACACAATAGCAACTGCAAAAACGCCCTCAGTGCAAAAGGGGTCTTAGAGACCCCAGAGGGTGAACGATTTCTCATTAAAGTGATTGTAAAGGTAAATAAAAAAAAAAAAAAAAAAGTTTATACTTGCGTGCTTTGTGCAATGGAATGCACAGAACAGCTGGGAACCTCCTCTTTTTGGGTTCCCCGCCGCCTCTCCTAGTCTCTGCTGTCTGTCCAGTGCCCCCATGGGGAGCCGCTTCCCATGGGGGCACTCATGCGTGCTTGCTCGAGAGACCTGCTGCTGCATCCATTGACACAGACAGCGAGTCTCGGCCCTCATCACTGGCTTTTATTGACAGCTCCCGGAGGCCCAGCAAAGCTAGCGAGACCTAGACGTGAGGGGAGAGAAGAACTGCATACATACTTACCTGAGCCCTCATTCGATCTAGCGCCGAGTAAGAGGTGGGGGAAGCCGATACCTAAACTTTTTTTTAGCTTAAAGCAAGGAATGTATTAAGGTAAAAAAATGTTTAGGTTTTAGAACAACTTGACTTTATTACTGCTGTCTGATGGTGTTGAGTCTGGATTTTTATTCCTATTTAAGTGAATGTTTATTTGGTAGAAGTGCTATTGTTTTTCACATTTATAGTTTGCTCATATTGTTCACACTGATGCTGTACTAGATTAATAATGGGAAGGGTAGTGCTGCACTGTTTTAGTTTACTGCCTTTGTTTTACTTAAATCTAAAGTAGTGTTGGCAGCTTTGCCCAGTTTTCTTCTGTGGGACTTTGGGACAACTCCGCCTTCCCTTATCTGAATAACCGCAAGGATAAAGGAGTCCAGTAGGGGAGAACTCAGGCAAGGCTGATAACAATGCTTTGAATTCCAGAGCAGCAGAAGCATTGTCTGCTTAAAAAGAAGTTAGGACCTTAATGGGTTTCTTATAGGATTATCAGGAATTTTTCTGTATTTGCTAAATTTTTTATGAAAAAAAAAAAAAATATGGGGAAATGTGCATGTATTGCAGAAAAGCACCAAATACATGTTTTTCATTTTGTCCAAACATTTTCAGCAACATTACTACCTCTGTGTAAAATAACATTCTTTTCAGAGGAAAAGTGCAGTATAGAAAGGTATTATATACTAGTTAAGTAAAACTATTATTTTTACTAAGCCATACATCCGCCTTTATATAATTGTTGGCGAGGGAAGAATTGATGTACTGAATGGAGCTTTAGTCAAGTTTAAAGTGGAACATCACTCTCCCACTCAACATTTATTATTTGTAATCCTCATGCTGCTACCATTAGTAAACGTAAGAAAATAGATCATATTTACTTGTGTTAAAAAATAAAAAAATAAAAAAAAGTTAACATTTCTTCAGTTACTTCCTGGTTTCTTGCCAAAGCAAAACGATGTCATACATCCCAGTAGTCTTCAGGAGGGGAGGGTATTTCCCAGCTAAGCACGCTCTCCTGCATGCATGCTTGAGCTAAAAGCAGATGGATTCCATGAAGTACCATATTTTACGCTCCATAAGTCGCACCCCCCACCCAAAAAGTGGGGGGAAATGTGTGTGTCTTATGTAACGAATATTGACCAGGCCTCCCCCATTGCCGTGTTACAATACCGGGCCGGCGCTGCCGGCTGGAACTCCCTGGGGTCTGGCCCTGTCCAGGCACTGGCTGCTCACTCTCTCAGACTGGTCCGCAGCGGCTGCGACCATCTTTTTCGGGCCTGGCTGGGCCCCAGCAGCGCGCATGATCATATAGCAAGGGAAGGGGGCGCCGTTCGGGTTGAAGACGCCAGCCCAGGAAGCTTTGCAAAAGGCGAGCAGGCCCAGTGCATGGAGGCACGCCCACGCAATGTCATTGCATGTTGCTCCGCACACTGGGCCTGCTCACCTGCTGCTGCAAACCTAATAGTGTACCTGCATAGGTCGCCGCCTCCCTCCGAGTTCCTTCCAGTCCCTCGCCTCGGCAAACATTGCCCGCCCAGAACGGGAGGCAGAGAAGGGGAGTCAGAGGATACACCTGCAAGCCACAACAGGTATCAGCCCAGCCACCCACGGCAGGGACCAGGTGCTAAAGCAGAAAGGATGATAAAGCAGAAAAGACTAGCATATAAAATTCCTTTTAAACTGGAGGTAGTGAACTATGCTAAGGAACATGGAAACAGCAGCAGAGAGACATTTTGGACCACATCCAACTGAAAAAATGATGAGAGTGGAGGAAACAGGAAGATCAGCTGCAAAAAGCAAATAAAAAAGTAAGTACACTTTTCGTGGACATGAAAGAATGGATCACGTCACCGGAATAATGGCTTCTTATTCTCTACAAAAATATTATACTATTATACAGGATTTATATAGCGCAAACAGTTTGTGCAGCGCTTAACAAAATGTATGTGGATGAAGTCCTGCTAACCTTTCATGCGCCATCTAATAGGACTGTTGATCTGAAAGGTGCCAACACCAGAACCTTGAAAACCTCAGGACATGAGAAAACCGATTACACAGTTGTGTTGTCCTGCTGTGCAGACGGCACAAAAATGCTGCCCATGTTAATTTTCAAAAGGAAAACAAAATTTCCAAAATAAGTGATTCCACAAGGAGTTGTACATGTTCATGAGAAAGGATGGAAGGACGAAAATGGAATTAGAGTACAGGTTGAAAAAGTGTGGTCCAAACGCCCTGGAGGGCTTCTGAAAAAACCTGCCTTATTAGTGCTTGACCAGTTTAGAGCACATATTATTGAAACTATAAAAAAATGCTTTAATCAAGTGAAGACTCATCTAGCTGTAATTCCTGGAGGTCTTAACAGCCATTTGCAACCTCTCAACGTTTCCATCAACAAATCATTTAAAGCAGGCATGTCCAAAGTCTGGCCCACGAGCCAATCGCGCCCTGCGTTCCGGTTTTGAACGGCCCGCCTGGTAATTTGGACATGTTTATCTTTTGTGGCCCCCAAAGATCTCCCAGCGCCGGGGCCACAGAATATATATTTGTGCAGATGTCTTGGAGGGGACAGGGAGGAGGCGAGACAAGTGCCGTGCACACAGGAGAATTTCCGGTTTACACGGCAGCCTCGGTAAAAGAAGGTCCCATCTCCGGCGTTGCCATTGGACGACTCATCTGTCCATCAAAGGAGGCAGGACTTTCTATTAAAGAGGCCGCAGAGAAAAAAACAGGAGTTTCTCCTGTAGCTAATCTTTTGGCGCTCGTCCTCATCCCGCCCCCCTCCCTGTCCCCTCTGAGGCTGCAGATGGATGGGAATCAGTGAGGCTGCAGTGATTGCAATGGGGGGGCGGCATTCCTGGCAATGATGGGGGGCTGCATTCCTGGCGATGGGGGGCTGCATTCTTGGCAATGATGGGGGCTGCATTCTTGGCAATGATGGGGGGCTGCATTCTTGGCAATGATGGGGGGCTGCATTCTTGGCAATGATGGGGGGCTGCAGATGGGCACTGACCCTTATTTTGCTTCAGTTTTTTTCCTGAAACTTCCCTCTTAAAGTAAAGGTGCGTGTTATACGCCAATAAATATGGTATATCCAAATAACATGCCCAAGCTCATCTCTTTACTCACACAGCCACAAAAGGCAAGAGAATTCTTGTTGGGCAGTGTATTAGTGTTCGAACTAACACACGGACCACAATTTAATGGTTCAAAAACGGTTAGGGAAAATGGTCAGCCCTCACGCACGTTCACTTCATGAAATCTGGCCCTCTTTGAAAAAAGGATTTAAAGTCTTTATGCCAGAGGAGTGGAACAAATGGATGGCTGCTGGTAATCATGATCTGACACCTACTGGACAAATGAAGAGGCCCACTATCACTTAAGTTTGTGCATGGGTGAAGGAGAAAATCATTGTACAGTCATTCACAAAATGTGGCATTAGCAATGCCTTGGATGGAACTGAAGATAGTAACATATATGAAGATAGCGAAGAAAGTGATATTAGCTATTGTGAGCAACTGACGCTAGCGATGATGAGTTCTTGGGGTTTGCAGAAAACTAGAAGAGTACTCGAACCTTAAAGTCTCTCCTTATTTGTTAATGACAATGATGGTGGTTCTAAATGCCATTGTTGACTGCTGTTAACTTTACATGGCTGAAATATTATTTTGTTATATTTTATTAAATATTTTAAAACACCATTTGGTTAATATTTTTTTTGTTTTCCTCCTCTAAAACCTATGTGCGTCTTATGGTCAGGTACGTCTTATGGAGAAAAAAAAAAATACAGTAAATGCTACATGAATCAATCAGTCAAGATGGCCATGGTCAGAAGTGCTAGGGGTGTGTTTTTCAAAGTGATTTCTCAACAAAATAAAGCATGGAGAAATGGATGGATGCAGGAGTTTTCTTTAAATTAGAGCTGCGCGATTAATCGTTACGAATGGAGAAAAAAAAAAAAAAGCTGATTACCGGCTTCTGTCAGAGGGACATCAGTCCCACACACAAACACCCACTGATGCTAAGCAGTGCAGCCCCTTCAGCGCCCACCAGTGCAGCCCCTTCAGCGCCATCAATGAAGGAGAAAAATTACCTGTTTGCAAAATTTTATAACAAAACTATGAAAAAATTTTAATTTTAAAATTAAAAAAAAAAATAAAAAAACGGTAGTGATTAACCACTTAAGCACTTTTTGCGATTTGGCACTGCGTCACTTTAACTGACAATTGCGCGGTGGTGCGACCTGGCAAATAAAATTGACGTCCTTTTTTTCCCCCCCCACAAATAGAGCTTTCCTTTGTTGGTATTTGATCACCCCTGCGGTTTTTATTTTTTGCGCTATAAACAAAAAAAGAGAGCGACAATTTTGAAAAAAAATAAAAACAAATTATTTTTTACATTTTGCTATAATAAATATCCCCCAAAAATGTATAAAAAAATGTTCCCCTCAGTTTAGGCCGATACGTATTCTTCTACATATTTTTGGTAAAATAAAAATTGCAATAAGCGTTTATTGATTGGTTTGCGCAAAAGTTAGAGTGTTCACAAAAAAGTTATAGTTTTATGGCATTTTTATTAATAATTATTTTTTTTTACTAGTAATTGCGGCGATCAGTGATTTTTATCGCGACTGCGACATTATGGCAGACACATTTTTGGGACCATTGTCCTTTATACAGAAATCAGTGCTATACAAATGCACTGATTCCTGTGTAAATGACACTGGCAGTGAAGGGGTTAACAACTAGGGGCAGTGTATGGGTTAAGTGTGCCCTGGGGAGTGTTTTTAACTGTGGGGGGCGTGGCTACGTGTGACAAGTCACTGATCTCTGCTCCCGATCACAGGGAGCAGAGATCAGTGACACTGTCACTAGGCAGAACGGGGAGATGCTTGTTTACATTAGCATCTCCCCGTTCTTCCTCTCCGTGAGGCGATCGCGGGTATCCCTGCGGCGATCGAGTCCACAGGACCCGACTCACAAAGGTCCCGGCCGGCGTGTGTCGGTGTGCACGCGATGGCACGGCGGCAAATTTAAAGGGACGTAACAGGTACGCCAATTTGCCCAGCCGTTACATTCTGCCGACGTACATCGGCGTGCGCCGGTTAAATGCCACCAAAAGAAAGCCATTTGTGTGAAAAAAAATTCTAAAAATGTAAATTGGGTACAGTGTTGCATCAAAGAGTGACAGCGCTGAAAGCTCTTCCCAGTAAGCAAGTGGCTAAGAATTCATGAACATATATTACACACGTCTACATAAACAAAATCAATATATGAATAAATGATGAATATGTGAATATGACTAGAAACAGCAACACAAAAGCTTGTGATATTCTAGCAATTCCCAAAGTAATAGAAGGCGATATAGAAGAGAGGAGGTTCATGAGGTGTCTATCGCAAAGGAGGCCAATTCCAACTTTTTGGAAAATCTCCCTGCAAGTGGGACAAATTCTTTCATCTGCTGTAAAAAATAAAAAAAATAAAAAAGAAAAGAGTCAAGTAGAGGAAGGAGACAACAGCTGGAATAAAAGGTTATCCAAATGCTGATGATCACTAATACGTGAATGGCGGCAAACCAATTACATGAGAAAACTATAGGTTTTAAAAGACATGTCCTAAATGCCATTGATCTTCCCTGCAATAAAAATAAAATCAAGAAAAGGTTGAAAGAAATTTAATTTATTAGCCACACCACCTGGATAGGAAACGGCTAACATGCAAATTTTGAAAAAAGTCAGAAAGCATACTGTTGCTCTCCTGTTTCACACCTTATACCAGGGGTCTTCAAACTATGGCCCTCCAGTTTTCAGGAACTACAATTCCCATCATGCCTTGTCATGTCTGTGAATGTCAGAGTATTACAATGCCTCATGGGATGTGTAGTTCTGCAAAAGCTGGAGGGCCGCAGTTTGAGGATCCCTGCCTTATACTGTATTATGGTAATTGAAAATGCTGCAAGTTTTACACTTAAGCTGGCCAAAAGACGGAACAAAATTTGACCGGTTCAGCAGGGATCAGTGTGTAGCCATCCCTATTTGACAGAAATCAATTGTTTGACAAAAATGTTACAACTTTTCAGTTTCTATCGGCAGCAGCTGCTTATCAGTGTATTGCGACAATGCCCAGGTTTTGCTGTCAGGATACAATGTGCTAGCAGGGGAAGAATTCCTCCATCCACATCATCTGTGTGGATGAGGAATCGGTTATTTTTATTTGTTTGGCCCACTGACTAAACTAACTAACCACTGAAAAACTATCCATGTATAACAAGCTTTAGAGGTCTATTTGTAAATAAGAGTCGCACAACTTTCACTCAAGACTCACATTTTCTAATCTGTTTCAATTGGAAAAATTGTGTGAATCCTTGCTAAAAGTAGAAGGTTAGTATGTTGCTAAGATTTTAGTTTTTTTTTGGAACCGTATGTTAAATAATGTGCTGCAGATAATTGAAAGTGATATTAACCACGTCAGCCTCGGAAGATTTTACCCCCTTCCTGACCAGAGCACTTTTTGCGATTCAGCACTGCGTCGCTTGACATGACAATTGTGCGGTCGTGCGACGTTGTACCCAAACAAAATTGAAGTCCTTTCTTTCCAACAAATAGAGCTTTCCTTTAGTGGTATTTGATCACCTCTGCGGTTTTTATTTTTTGTGCTATAAACAAAAAAATAGTGATAATACTTTTTGCTATAAATAAATATCCCCCAAAAATATATATTAAAAAAAGATTTTTTTTCCCCTCAGTTTAGGCCGATATGTATGCTTCTACATATTTTTGGTAAAAAAATTAATAAAATAAAATTAAAATCACAATAAGCGGATATTGATTGGTTTGCGCAAAAGTTAGAGCCTCTACAGAATAGGGGATAGTTATGTCATTTTTATTATTATTTTTTTATCAGTAATGGCGGCGATCTGTTTTTTATCGTGACTGCGACATTATGGTGGACACATCGGACACTTTTGACACAATTTTGGGACCATTGTCATTTATACCGCGATCAGTGCTATAAAAATGCACTGATTACTGTGTAAATGACACTGGTAGGGAAGTGATTAACCACTAGGGGGAAATGAAGGTGTGTCCTAGGGAGTGATTCTAACTGTGGGGGGAGGGGCTACCTAGGACATGACAGCGATCACTGCTCCCGAACACAGGGAGCAGTGGATCTCTCATGACACAATGCAGAACGGGCAAATTCTTTGTTTACATAGACATCTCCCTGTTGTACCTCTCCACACCGCAATCGCGGGCCGCTGGAGAACATTGAGTTCCCGAGCCCCAACGGGCACGCTCCCCCAAGTCGGCAAATTTAAAAAGAGACATACCTGTACGCCCATTTGGCTGCCTGTGCCATTGTGCTGACATACATCTGTGTGCGGCGGTCAAAGTATCTTTTTTTGTTTCTAAGCAACATGTTATGTTATACTTACCTGCTCTGTGCAGTGGTTTTGCACAGACCTTCTGCCGAGTGCCCCCACAGCAAGAAGCTTGCTATGGGGGCACCAAGCCGAGCCACTGCTCTGTGTCTCCATTCAGACACGGAGCTGCAACTCAGCCCTGTCCCCTCACTCTCCTCATTGGCTCCCTGACTGATTGACAGAAGAAGGAGCCAATGAAACCCCAATGAGAAGGGGAGTCCCGGACAGCCGAGGTTCTTGTGCAGCATCGTTGGATCAAGATGGGATTCAGGTAAGTATTAGGTGGGCTGCTGCACACAAAATGTTTTTTATCTTATGCATAGAATGCATTAAAGTGGTTGTAAACACACTGTCAGGAAATGTTCCATCCACTGGTAATATCTGCCTTTTGGCATGCAGTACTGCGGTCCACCAGCAGGTGTCTCCTGGCAGTTTGGAACTGTCAGGAGGGCCTTTCGCTACTGCTGTGTCATCATTGGGCTGCAGTACTGCATCCACCAGCAGATGGATCCTGGCAGTATGGGGCAGACAGCACCTCCTGCGCTCAGGTGTCACTTGAGGACAATTAGTTCACTCTTATAAATACCCGGCAAGCCCATACATGCTTGCCTTGGTATCGCTCTCTCCAGGTGGCCCTGGCCGTATTATCTGTACCTGTACCTGAGCCTGTATCTGACCCGACCTGATCTATCCCAATCCCATCCTGGACCTGTCCCTCCCGTCTCCTGCCTACCTTGGATCCCTGCTCTGCAGCCCATCCATCCATCCGTCCTCTCCCTCTCCTGCTGGTTCCCCATCCTTACCCATCTACTGACCCCCTTGTGTATGACCTCGGCCTGGCTTTTCGTTTACGATTCTGGTATTGCCCATTTATTGTATATATTATTTGTTTGTAGTTTGTGGTTGTTAGTGTACTGTTTGTTTTCACTTCTTGTCATTTATTTAAATAAACACTTATTATTTCACTTACATGTGTTTTGGGTTTCCTCTGTGCAGTCCACACAGTCTGGTCTACTAAGTCCCTGACACACTATATATATATATATATATATATATATATATATATATATATATATATATATATATATATATATATATATATATATATATATATATATATATATATATATATATATATATATATATATATATATATACACATATACACACACACACACACACACATATACACACACACACACGAAAAAATAACAGCTCATTATGAAATACCTTAGATCAAAGCTGTTGCAGCAGTCCCCGTACCCCACTGTGACTGGCGACAGGTCTCCCGGAATTATTTCTAGGTTCACGGGCTTCAGTGCTGTGATTGGCCGGAGCCACAATGACGTCACTTACACGCATGTGCGCGGGAGCCGCCGGTCCCTTTAGAAACGGCACGATCAAGTAGTTTCTTCAGTGTGCATGCGCCGACATAGGTGTAAGCGTATATGGTAAATATCTCCTAAACCATGCAGGTTTAGGAGATATTTACAGTACCCTACAGGTAAGTTTTATTATAGGCTTACCTGTAGGTACAAGTGGTTTAACAGGGTTTACAACCACTTTAAAGGTAAAAAATATTCTGCCTTTAGAACCACTTTAACTCCAAGCTCAAAATTATTTTAAAGTGACACTAAATGCTGGTTTAAAAAAAAAAAAAAAAAAAAACAATGCAGCCATGAAGGGCTCCATCCACACAGCTTTGTCATTCATTCACAGTTTCTTGTGAAAGAATAGACTACAAGTACCATCAGCTTCCGGGAGTGACGGCTTGCAGCTCTCAATGAACTGCAAAGGCGCCGGTGATCTCTCTCAGTCCATCGATTCTTCCTGCCATTCAGCAACTGTCTGCCCATATTGGAGGTACAGGCAGATAGTGTACCGAGGATATGCAGGATCCCGGAATAGCACCCACGATCAGCAATGCCTTAGGCCCCTTTCACACTGGCTTTCCGATTAGGTCCGCCTATTTTTTTTGCAGGCGGACCGGATCGGACACTCCATTCACGTCTATGGAGCGGTGGATGTCAGCGATGATATGTCTGCTGACATCCGCCGATATCCGATCTGTGAAATCCAGATGGAGACTATTTTCCATTGGTCTGGAGGATCGGATCAGATAAAAGAAAAAGATAGGCAGTTCATTTTCATCCGATCTCCCCATAGAGGACAGTTGGGCTCTGACGGGTCCATCTCAGCACAGTGAGCGGAGACAAATCTGTCATCCGCCTGCTCAGCGGGCATCAGCAGATCAATCCCCCCACTGAGCAAAGAGAAGTCCACTGAGCGAAAAGCCAGTGTGAAAGAGCCCTTAGGCTGAAGGGTAAAAAATATTTTTTTCCCTGCAAATAGATGTGAATTTTTAAAAGGTGAACTTGGCATTTAAAAAGTACCTACTATGGCTCTCAGTATTCTCCAAATGCCTTAGTTTTTGCTTCTGTGATCTGACTTCTGTGAGAGGGTGGCTAGGTTTGTTTTTTATGGTCCCACTGTATTTAGGAGTGTAGCCACCATCTCTTGCATGCTCCCTAGTTGTACTATGGGATGTAGTGTGGTGTAGATGTTGTGTAGTGTGCATAAGTGCAGTACACATGACCACAACCAACATGCACTGCTTATTCCAAACAAACTGAAATGAGGGAGGGGAGGTTTGAGAGCTCAAAGAGGACATGGCAAATTGGCAGACACACAGTAAGAAATGGTTTCATAAAAAATAGATTACAGGGTCATAGGCAGTTGGATGTGTATGGATTATTTTGGGAAAATAAAAATATAATTTTGTGTCCCTTTAAGTCCAGAATATCTTTGATAATGCAACCACTGAACTGTTTATTAGAAATCTAAGAATGCTGGGTGGCAAACCTGTTCTTTCAAAATAGAAAAACACTTTTAACCAAAAGAAAAATGAAAAGGAAACACATCAGTCATTCTGTTGGACCATACAGAAGAACTGATAGCTGGCATCCAATTAGGTTATGTCTGATCACTCTAAAACTTAGTTTTATTCTTCGTGTACTGTAGTTGCTAATGCTAATATGATGTAGTAAATAATATGTGCCTAAGATTTGAATCCTGCAGCTTGGTGCAGTGTTTGGTCAAACAGTGCACTGTTCTTTGCAAACTTAAATGGTAAAATCCTTCCATTAGTAACTGATCCATCGGTGGAACATTGTTAAAATTCCCTTCCTCAAAATTGCCAAATCTACAAGGAAGCCAAATAAGAGCCAATCTATCCACAGCCAAGCTGTAGTCAACTAATTGTGACAAAATATTGCTTTAATATGGCAGGGCTAAAACTATCCCCGCACTTCCTACTAGGGCGGGTCATCAGGAAATGGATGACTGTGGGTGCCAATTAAGGAGTGTATAGAAAAGTATACCTGCCAATTGTCATATCCCAAGACAGCACTGCCGGCTGACAGCAAAAAACTGATGGAGTAGCAGGCCACAGCTTTGCCTGAGGAATAAAATGCTGGCTTGTTAACACATGGCTCCCTGCTTAGAACACCTGATCAATGAATACAATAAACCTAATATAACTGGAGGAGCCATGGGGGAAGCAGCTGCACATAGTTGTCAAGGTAGAGGAGCTACATACTCATACCCTGTTCCCTGGGGGACTGCAAAGTAGCCGAGGATCTCGGTCATCTGAGACACATACATACATATACGAGGGAAAAAAAAAAAAAAAAACCTTTAGTCTAGAAATACTAGAGATCTTTTATATCAAGATGGGTGACCTAATAAAGGAATGAAAAAAAATGATAAAAATATTATAATATTTATTTGATATAGAATATATATATATATATATATATATATATATATATATATATATATATATATATATATATATATATATATATATATATATATATATATATACATATACATATATATATATACATATACATACACACACACACACACACACACACACACAGTCACAGATAGTAATAAACTGTAGGTGCCACCATGTTATACGGTAACTAGGACCTAGTACACATTAATGCAGGCACAGTCATGTATTTTTTCCTTCCAATTACTAGAGAACATTCTACTAAAGACAATGCATTGGTTCTACATGCACAAAGAAAAGTAAACAGATACTACTATATTGTGGAACAAGGCAGGATTTTGGAATTTTCTGTAAAGGTGTTCAGCAGGTAGGCTACCAATTGCACCGCCGTCTTTACATGCCAAGGAAACCTGTCACTAGGTGTTACACAATATAGGGAGTGTACAGCACTTAATTAGGGGATTTAACCCTCTAATGACTAACCAAGAGAAAGATATAATAATATAAAATCAAGAAATACTTGTAATGTCTAGGTGAACAAGTTAGGAGCTGTGCGAAACTGGTAAAATTCCGTCTGCAGGAAGAAGGGAAGCTTTAAATAATTTTTATAACTTACCTGCAATTTTGTCCTTACTAAAATACACTTAATGTGACAATGAGCATAAAATTGGTAGGCACAATATTGTATGTGCACATCACCTGTAACCTTAGAAAAAAAATAAAAGGATAGGTTCCATTGTTCCCTAGTCCAAGGGTGAGAATGGCCACTTAAAAGGCAGCTTGCACAATTTATTCCCAACAAAAGAACTGGAATGCAATTTTCGTACCGAGAACTGTTCAGAGAACTGAACCTCTGGCAACCACAAATATACAGAGATGTAAGCCTCAAGCCCATACCATCTTCCCCAGATCTAAGGTTAACCATTGGGCAAAACCATTTGCCATCCATACAGTTCAAACTTTGAAGGTTATACACTTCTTCATTTGACTTGCCAAACATCATACATTCTTCCTTTTGCTCACAGAGCACAGTAGTAGAGCATTTGTCAGTATCCTAAGACAATACTACTGTTCTTCCTAAGACAATACTACATTTGACCCCAGACAAAATGTCAAGAATCCCAGTAGCCCATCTGCAACCAAATATATAAATTACAAAAAAACAAAACAAGATTCATTTTTACACAGCAGACTTGTACATGAACTGGTAGCTTTTTGAACTTTCAAGGCCATTTTTGGGAAAAAACAAAACAAAAAACATACACATACTTCTGTGGGCAGATGCTTAAGGCGATTTTGAACTCGTGCCATATTTTTGGCAAACACTGAAGTGACTTTACTTGATGCAGAACACAATTTAAACAACTAAATGCAGTCACAGTCTGCGTCTGGGGTAACACATGGTCAAAATAGGAGGACCCTTTTTAAGTGGAGGTTTCCATCCTGGGTTTGGAAGCAATATCTTGCCCACACCTTTTGCCTTCCTATGTGGTCTCTGTAAATGTGATGCCTACATAATACCTTACTTCCCTAATAACCCCATGTTATCTGGGTGCGTCACATGGAACGGCAGTTTGAAGATGGATTTCATCTTGAAAATTGCTGATATATATAGATTTAGAGTCCATTCACACAGGGGCAAATTTGGATCTGACTTCAAGTCACCTCAAGTTGTGCTACATGAAAAAAATCAATGTAAGTCAATGGATCCATCTTAATGCATGCTACTGCAGTCGCTCCGACTTCAGAAAAGGTTCTTGTACTACTTCAATCCGACTTCTAGGCAACTTGTACCCATAGAATTCAATGGAAGTTGGATCTCCATCTATATTGAAGCGACTTTATAGGAAAAGAAATGACAGTACCTGCCCGTGAGAATGTGTTTCCAGCTCGATCCTATCGCATTGGTTCTCGGCGACAGGGTACTGTACATCTCGCGCTGGCTACAATAGGAAAAACACATTTTCCTACTGCAGCGAGCGCAAGAAAGAAGCGACATTGTCGCCTTTCTAATAAAAACCGGCATGGGTTCCCCTCCAAGGGCAAACCAGGCCCTCAGGTCTGGTATGGATTTTAAGGGGAACCCCTACGCCGGTTCCCCCAAAATCCATACCAGACCCCTATCCGAGCATGTAGCCCGGCCAGCATGCCCCGGGACTGTGACGTCATAAGAGGCAGGGTCACCGGGTGACATCACCTGGTGACCACGCCCCATGCCTATACAAGTCGTTGCGTACCTCGCAGACGGCATTACAGCGGGAGAGAGTGTCGTGTCAACATCGGAAGAAGAGAACAGGGAAGAAGACAATGGAAAAGAACGCTAGTAAAAGAGCGGCAGAAGATAGCGAAGGAGCCCGGCAGAAGAGCCGGAGAGCAGGGGAAGGAGGCCAGAGAGCAGGAGAAGGAGGCCAGAGAGCAGGGGAAGGAGGCCAGAGAGCAGGGGAAGGAGGCCAGAGAGCAGGGGAAGGAGGCCAGAGAGCAGGGGAAGGAGGCCAGAGAGCAGGGGAAGGAGGCCAGAGAGCAGGAGAAGGAGGCCAGAGAGCAGGGGAAGGAGGCCAGAGAGCAGGGGAAGGAGGCCAGAGAGCAGGGGAAGGAGGCCAGAGAGCAGGGGAAGGAGGCCAGAGAGCAGGGGAAGGAGGCCAGAGAGCAGGGGAAGGAGGCCAGAGAGCAGGGGAAGGAGGCCAGAGAGCAGGGGAAGGAGGCCAGAGAGCAGGGGAAGGAGGCCAGAGAGCAGGGGAAGGAGGCCAGAGAGCAGGGGAAGGAGGCCAGAGAGCAGGAGAAGGAGGCCAGAGAGCAGGAGAAGGAGGCCAGAGAGCAGGAGAAGGAGGCCAGAGAGAGCGGAGGAGTCAGAAGAGACCCGAAGTCAGAAGAAGACCCCCGGAGCTGCCTAATAAATTACTTTAAAAACCTGTCTAGTGTGTTTTTTATTGACACTTTTTTCCCCTCTAGGGATGTACCCCATACTCAACCACATAGGGTGGGGGCCCCCTTAGTAAATGGGGCTCCCGGATTCCGATAAGCCCCCCGCCCGCAGACCCCGACAACCAACGGCCAGGGTTGTCGAGAAGAGGCCCTTGTCCTCATCAACATGGGGACAAGGTGCTTTGGGGTGGGGGGGCCGCAGGGCTCCCCCTTCCCCAAAGCACCCACCCCCCATGTTGAGGGCATGCGGCCTGATACGGTTCAGGAGGGGGAGCGTGCTCGTCCCCACCCCCTTTCCTGAGCGGCCGGGCTGCATGCTCAGATAAAGGTCTGGCATGGATTTTGGGGGGACCCCCACATTTTTTCGGCGTAGGGGGTTCCCCTTAAAATCCATACCAGACCTAAGGGCCTGGCATGCTCTTGGAGGGGAACCCATGCCGTTTTTTTTATTTAAAATGTGGTGCGGAGTTCCCCCTTAGAGTGATGATTATTCTGCGATTGGCCACAGCCAAAGTCGCCTGGTCGTGTTGCAAGTAGCCCCAAGTCGCGTTGAAGTCGCCCTAAGTCGCGCTGTGATTCATACTCAAGTCGTGTCCAAGTTGCCTCCCAAAGTCACGTTGGAAGTCGTGTTGCCCCTGTGTGAATGGACCCTTAAGGTTGAGCCTGATCTATGTAAACATAATATTCCATGTCGTTTACGCGATCTTGATGAAGGGGGCGTTCCCGCGAAACACATAGCCTGATCTACAATTGAATTACAAGTCTATAAACTTGCAACTTATGGAGGATCTCTTTGTATGTCTTCAGAATGTATTTTAGCAAATGTTTTTACTATTGATACAATAAAATTAGTATACAGGCATACCCTGCTTTACGTACACTCGCGAGTACGGACATACCCGCGAGTGTATGTAAAGTGCCTCACAAGTACAAATATTACCGCGCCATGCAGCCCCAGTATAAGGAATTGAAGCTCTGAGCATGTAGCCATGTTCCGGTGTGCCCTTCCTAAATCCTGCCCGCCTCCCCACCTCCGGTGACATCACATCCGCTCGGTGGTTCTTCTGACTTTCCTCTCAGCCACAGAATGCCATCCAGCCTCTCCAAAGCACCAGTGTCCTATGTGCACAGCACGATGTCCGGGGGGATGGATTGGAGCGGCTCCCCTTGCATCAAATGAGCCTATTTACATGTGAGTGTTCCCCCAGACACCCCGACTACAGCCCCCGACACCCACCCTAAATTGGAACTTCCGCTTATCGGATTCCTCCCCCCCTCCGGTGCCACAATTGGCACCTTTCAGGGGGCAGGGGGGTACAGATACCTGTATAATCCAGGTATCTGCACCCACTTCCGGGACTAGCTAGCCGCAGCTGCCCCGCCCCTAGCTGCAGATGCCGCCCCCCACCCCCACGTTGTGTCTTGGGAAACACAGTTCCCAGGACACAACGGGGACCAATAAAGACGCGCAGAGCAACTTGCGCATGGGCAGAAGGGAACCGGGCAGTGAAGCCACTGCGGCTTCACTTCCCGATTCCCTGACAGAGGATGGTGGCGGGGGCAGCTGAGAGATGAGCGGTTGCTCGTCATCTTCTGCCGACACCGCTGGAACCTGGAACAGGTAAGTGCCCATTTATTAAAAGTCAGCAGCCGCAGTATTTGTAGCTGCTGACTTTTAATATTTTTTGTGCAGGTGGACCACCTCTAAGTACATTTTCGTTTTACATACATGCTCTGGTCCCATTGTGTACTTAAAAGTGGGGTATGTATGTATGTATATATATATATATATATATATATATATATAAATATATATATATATGTATGTATATATGTGTGTGTGTGTGTGTGTGTGTGTGTGTGTGTGTGTGTGTGTGTGTGTGTGTGTGTGTGTGTGTGTATGTATGTGTGTATGTGTGTATGTGTGTGTGTGTGTGTGTGTGTGTGTGTGTGTGTGTGTGTGTGTTGTGTGTGTATGTGTATATATATATATATATTATATATATATATATATATATATATATATATATATATATATATATATATATATATATATATATATATATATATATATATATATATATATATATATATATATACATACACACACATATACATATACACACACACATATATACATACATATAGATCAGTATTCAAGGAAACATTTTTAACCAATTGCTGACCTTTCCTGGAACTTTGTTTACAAGTTTAAAATTTGTATTTTTTGCTAGGAATATACTTAGAACACCCAAGCACACGCTTGTGGAATGGCAACAAACTACTGTACTTCTCCATCAGTCGAAGCTTAACATTTTTTTACAGGTTACCCGTTTAGAGTTACAGAGGAGGTCTTGCGCTAGAATTATTGCTCTTGCTCCAACAATTGCAGCAACACCTCACATGTGTTGTTTTAACATATGTGGGTGCAACTTACGTATGCATTCACTTTTGCCCACAGGCATGAAGGGAGTGCTTTAAAAGAAAAAAAAAAAAATCCTATTTATTTTTCTTTTTTCCATTACACTGTCCCTTTATTTTATGTTTTTGATCACTTTTATCTGTATTACAAGGAATGTTAACACCCCTTGTAATAGAAATAAGCATGACAGGTCCTCCTTTACTTTTACAAGTAAAAGAAAACATTTTTTTTTTTACATTTTGGACTTAAAAAAAAAATATAAATCCTCCCCCCCCCCCCCCCCTCTACCCCCCCGTCCTCCCCCCCCCCCCCCCCCCCCCCACCCCCCCCCCCGGAAGGGACGTCCAGAAAACGGCCTCACTGGATCGCTTCCGGGTTTACAGATGGCTCCGGTAAGCTCAAATCCACCCGCATGATCACTTATCTTGTAGAGAATCGCCCATAGTAAGTAACGATACCGGCGTTAATGGCAGCTAGCTGCTGACATAACACAGGTATTTACCTTCAAACTAATGACGTACATTTACTGTGAGAGGTCGGCAAGTGGTTAATGACTACATGGGAAGTTTCTGCTGCCTCAGTGTAAAAAATGCCATTAAAATAAATAAAATAAATAAATAAATAGGGGAAACCATACAGAAGGATATTTATTATTTTACTCGTATATGGAATTTAAGCTGTAAGGGAGTATTAAAGTGTCACTAAAGGCAAATTGTATTTAGTTTTGGATAGAGTTAAGATGAATTCAAATACCTGTCAATTTTTAGAGAAAATTAGGGAGATTCACCCTCTATTTGTCATGTTTACCGTTATCGAATGTGAAAATTCAAAAATGTTTGGTTGACATTGGAACACTAATACAGGGGACATCTTTCAATAGGCACACTAGTTCTGGTGACACTGGTATTCACTCACGAGAGGGATTTCCTCTCACTTCCTGTTTTGGCTAAGGGACAGGAAGTGAAGGGAAATCTCCTCAATGGCACACAGAAGGCAAAAAATAAAAACAACATGACAGGGGTTATAACCCTTCCATTATGCTAGCCAAAATAATAATAATAAAAAAAAAAAAAAAAAGTTTTGCCTTTAGTGACTCAGTCAACAGTCATTACATTCTATACTGTGTGCATATCCTCAGTCCATCCTTGTAGCTGCTGTTGCATTTCCTGCTTTTCATACCAGTTGATACATCAGCTTCCTGCTGATTGCAAAACTGAAAGAACATCCCTGGATACCATTTGAAAAAAAATGCATCTTCCAGGATGCTGGCCACTGAAAGGTAGATTTAGCTATGCAGTCTGTCCATTGGTTGCTTTGTTACATTCTATCAGACCTGCTTCTAAAACTGTAATCAGGCAAATGATCAGTACAGCCCAGCTAAGTTCTACACCTTCCAGTGGTCAGCTGGGAGGTACAAGTTCATCTAAAGGGAGGCAAGGGATGAGCTTATTCACTCTTATCACTCCTTGCCACTAATCATTCCTCATCAATTACACTCCCTGCTCTCAGTACATCAGAATGGGTGGCTACATAAGGGGATATTGAGAGAGCAGAAGGATTTGTACATACAGGTATAAAGAAACGCAGATGGGAATCTCTGGAACTATTCTAAGGTAATTATGAGGACTAAGCATATACAGAATTCTAAAGAAGCGGGATGCAATAATGGCGAATTGAAACCTGAAGCATAACAGGGCTCAGCATAAATGAGTACATCTCAACAGATTTGTCAGAAAACCATTACTTTCCTCTCAGAATCAACATTTTCTATGGGACAATATACTACACAATACTCAACAAATTCAGGCCATTGATTGTAACCAAGATTTGTTAATTTGCGCACACACAAAAAAGTATTTTTCCTAGCATAAGTAATTAAAGACCCTGTTGCAAAAATAAATGCATCCCAATGAAAGTCTTAAGCCCCTTTCACACTGGCTTTCTGATCAGGTCCGCCTGTCAGTTTTTCAGGCGGACCTGATCAGATGCTCCATTCAGCTCTATGGAGCAGCAAATGTCAGCGGTGACATGTCTGCTGACACTCGCTGCTATCCGAACCGCAAAATCCAGACAAATGAAGACCCCATTTTCCATCTGTCTGGCAGATGGGATCAGATGAAAACTGACAGATTTTCATCCGATCTCCCCATAGAGGAGAGCAGGGCTCTGACAGGTCCGTCTCTGTACAGCGAGTGGAGATGGACCTGTCAGCCGCCTGCTCAGCGAGGATCAACTAAACGATCCCTTGCTGAGCAAAACGGAGTCCAATGGGTGCACCTCCTGTGTAAAAGAGCCCTTAGGAGTTAGATTTCCGACAACAAAATCATAACAAGAATTCAACTACAGGCGAGAAATTATTCATTAAACAGGTGTCCAGCAGCGATTATAAAAAGGGAGTTAACCGCTTCCCGACCGGCGCACGACAATATACGTCGACAGAATGGCACGGACAGGCATAAGGGCGTACATGTACGTCCCCTTTAAGATGCCGCCGTGCCATCGGGCGTGCCGGTCGGGACCCCAGTGAGGCCGGTCGCTCGTTGTGGGGACACCCGCGAGCGTCTCACGGGAAGGCTGAACGGGGAGATGCAGAAATAAACAGCATCTCCCCGTGTGTCAAAAATGTCCGATGTGTCCGCCATAATGTCGCAGTCACAATAAAAATCGCTGATCGCCGCCATTACTAATAAAAAATTTAACTATTAATAAAAATGCTATAAAACTATCCCCTATCTTGTAAATGCTATAACTTCTGCGCAAACCAATCAATCGCTTATTGCGATTTTTTTTTTTTACCAAAAATATGTAGAAGAATACGTATCGGCTAAACTGAGGAAAAAAAATGTTTTTTTTTATATATTTTTGGGGGATATTTATTATAGCAAAAAATAATAAAATGTGTTTTTTTTTTCAAAATTGTTGCTCTTTTTTGTTTATAGCGCAAAAAAAAAATAAAAAACTGCAGGGGCGATCAAATACCACCAAAAGAAAGCTCTATTTGTGGGAAAAAAAGGACGTCAATTTTGTTTGGGAGCCACGTCGCACGACCGCGTAATTGTCAGTTAAAGCGTCGCAGTGCCGAATCAAAAAAAGGGGCCTGGTCCTTTGGCTGCAAATTGGTCCAGTCTGAAAGTGGTTAAAGAAAACCCCTTCCCATTTCATGCTGTCAGCAATGTCACCACATGTAAGAGAAATGTCAAGGCCTGAGAAAGTAAATCATTTCTTTACACTAGAAAGGTGAAGGCTACAAGAAGATCAGCAAAGTTTTACTTATCAGTCAAAACACTGTAGCAAAAGTGATACAAAATTTTAACAAAGATGGAACTGCAACCATCTCACAGAGAAGTCCAGGCTGTCCACGGAAGTTAACCCCTCAACAGGAGCGTCTTTTGATGAGAAGGGTTTAAGAAAATCGGCATGCAAGTTCAGTGCAGTTAGCTAAAGTAGTAGAAAGCCAAACTGGGGTGATTGTTTCCCGTGACACAATATGGCATACACTGCAGTGGAATGGCATGCATGGGTGTCGTCCGAAGGAAGCCCATGCACAAAAAAGCCCACCTAGAATTTGCCAGGGCGCATGCTGAAAAAGAAGACAACTGCTGGTACTCTATGCTCTGGAGTTGAGACCAAGGTAAACGTTTTTGGAACTGATGGCATCTCAATGGGGCTGCATGAGTGTTGCTGGTGTGGGGTAGAGGACCTGCCCAGGGTACTAAGGGGTTTGGCACTGTGCATGGTTGCACAGTGAAGATCTTGGGAGAGGAAAGGTGGTAAGTATTTGACAATGCTGACTACACTCAAGTGTTGAGGGTTAGGAGTTATTTCCTTAAGGCCCCTTTCACACATGCGGACCGTATGGCCGTTTTTCATCCATCCGTTTTTGGATGAAAAACGGACATACATGCACCCCTATGGGATAGCGGGCGTCAGCGGATGAGCATCCGCTGACACCCGCTATCGTCCGCCTCTGCTATTGTCCGATTCTGCAGATGGAGGAAAACCCTATTTTTCCATCCGTCTGCAGAGCGGATCGGATGAACACGGACAGACGGTCCGTGTTTATTGCATCCCCCATAGGGGAGAGCGGAGAACTGACAGGGCGGTCCCTGCACAGTGTGCAGGGACCGCCCTGTCATCAGCCGGGATCAGCTGAGCAATCCCCACTGAGCAGCGAAACTTAACGGGGCGGATCACTACGGATCAGTCCCATGTGAAAGGGGCCTAAGGCAGTGGTTTTTAACTCCTGTCCTCAGGACCCACTAACAGGCCAGATTTGAAGTATTACTTTGGGGAGCTGCAGACTAGAATACTGCAATCACTGAGCAACAAATGATATCACCTGTGATGTATTTCAGTTATCTTGCAAACCTGTCCTGTTAGTGGGTCCTGAGGAGAGGAGTTGAAAACCACTGCCTTAAGGTATACCTAAAAAGATCAGGTTGCCGTAAATCTGACCATTAAGAATTACTGTTTGTAATGATATACGTACATGGGGCAGGTTTGATTATTACATACCCAAGTTCTGCTTTGCAGTGCTACACAGTAGTGCTTCAGTTTTTTACAATACAAGCCTTGTAATTAAACAATTTACCGAACACAAGGCACTCTTAATGGAGCAGATATCTTATATTTGTGTTAAAGTGGAATTCCAGCCTAAACTTACTAGCCTTAAAGTGTGCCCTCCTCCCTCCTAACGCCTATTCTAACTAACCTGTGCAAGAAAGATGTTTTCTGGTCACTCCAGTCATGTCACAACCCCTGTGTCAGCCAGCGATATCTGCAGGGGAGAGGAAAGAGCACTGACAACGTCCTTGGTGTGAAAGGGGTCTTAAAGTGGCCCCCCCCCCAAAAAAAAAAAAAAAAATAGCTTAAAATTCCTAAAGAAATAAAATTTAAAAAAAAAAAAAAAAAAAGTGTTTTAACTCACTTCTAAATGCCTGTTGCTAGGGGGTCCCTCGTAGTCTGCCTCCTTCAGTGCCCGGGTTGGTGACATCACTTCCCCTCGGCGCAGTCAGTCACCTGGGACAGGTCCCAGATGACTGCGTGGCGTATCACAGCGCGCGGCGCCGCTCACGCATGCGCAGTGGGTGCCCGGCTGTGAAGCCACAGCCGGATGCCCACAGTAAGAATGCCGGCGCCGCCGAACGGAGCGGGGAACGAGCGGGGCTTCGTTCCCCTGCATCGCTGGACCCCGGGACAGGTAAGTGTCCGATTATTAAAAGTCAGCAGCTGCAGTATTTGTAGCTGCTGACTTTTATTTTATTTTTTTATTTTTTTTAAGGGGCACCCCACTTTAAGCATTTACATATTCTAAACCAGGCAGACGAGTATTTTAAAGCTGAACTCTGGTATAAGAAAGTATTGTTCAAAGTACAAAATGGCATAAGTAATTTTTTCTTTTTTTTTTTTTAAAGTAAAAGTAATATTCCTACTTGAATCTTGGTGTGTTTGGTGTATTAATGTGAAAAACAATAACACCAGAATTATGTGTACATAAATTAACAAATGCAAAAACAGATGCAGTGAAAACAATTTAGTGAAATAAGTCCAAATATAAAGAAATCCAAATATACGAATCACAAATCCTTTTCCACCTGTGTGTTCATTGCCCTAAACATAAGCTCCAAGCAGGCCATAGAATGCTTTTGCAGGTAAATATGGCACACTCCTATCTCCTCTCCAGCCTCCTGATCCACAGGACCTCCGCTGTGCCCCTTTGCTTTCTAATACTCAATAACTCCACCAATATCTCCTCTATATGCAGTCAGATGTTAAAACGGACCGACTGTCAGTTTACACCTAACTGCCATCAAATCAGCATGATGGATAGGATTTCGGCAGGTGTAAACTGGCACAAGTCAGTTTACACCTGTCAGTCCATAGAGAAAACTGGAGTGTCCGATCGGGTCCACCTGAAAAACTGACAGGTGGACCTGACCGGTGCGCTTAGTTTCATTCCTTTAGAAATCAGCCACAGCCTGGGTAGAAAAACCTCCCGGCAGCATGCTGTACAGAAGGACCTTTCCTCTCTGTGGCCCCTCTGAGGTTTGGGGCTTATTTACATGGGCATTCAGCCCTGTGCAGTGGCCAGAGCTCTCTGTTTACTTTTTGTATCCACCACACCATGAAGGCAGCCCATAAAAGTTGAATTAAAAAGCCACAGGCTTTGCTGAGGCAGCAATCAAAGCAGGTGACAAGGGAGAGAGGACGATGCAGACAGCAAGGCTCAGGAGTGAGCCTGCACGAGCCTGCTCCAAGAAGCACCAGCAGGGGAATGGAGAAGAGGCGGTTTGGGACCGCTCTGTGCAATTCTATAAGTATAGATAGGCAAGTATAAAGCAGTTTTTCTTCTTTTTTTGCCTTCTAAATTGCATTTACAATTACTTTAAAGGGGAGTTCCACCGGTATTTTCATCTTTCCATGAATCGCCTCAATCCCGCAAGTTATAAAAAAATGTTTCCCTAGCTTTGTTGTTCCTCTTTCAGGCGCGTCATATCCTGCGGCGCTTCTGCTCCTGGGAAATGTGTGTCATTCCCAGGAGTCAGTGGGCATCGCTGCCCGTTATCATTGCGTTATTTCCAAACAGGAAATTACACAATGTAAGGCAGTGCTAAGCGCCATTTTGCTGTCTATTGTCGAGCTTACATTTGGTTGCCATAGCAATGGGGCGGGACCTTCTTATGACGCCGCCATTGTGATGGCAACCAAAGACACAATCGTGCACCGCGCCTTATGCTTACACGCAAGATCCGGAGGTGCATGCTGAGTTACCAGCAGCACCGATTCATGGAAGAAAACACTTGTGGGCTTCACATGCCCACAACTAAGATGGGAGCGCAATGCAGGCAGAATATAAAAAACTTCATGTACACGGGACGTTTCTACAACCTCTCCTGAACTATTTAACTTGACAGATAGTAACCGACGTTTAAAACGTGCCGTTTTAAAAAAATGAGCCAAAAATGAAAACGCCTATAAACGAAACGCATCTAAAGCGCAAGTTACCGCGTTTACAAGCTGTTACAGGCATTTGAAATGCCTCTGAACATCCGTCCTAAATGCATTTTTTTTGCGTTCCAAAAAATGCTTCTAAAAACTCAACTATAAAAACGACCCTGTGTACATGTACTGATAAGATAACAGAGGAGAATTTAGGGGCTGCTGAAAAAAAACGCCCAACTACTCCTAAACGTCCGTTTACCAGCAGCAGTGTACATGACTCCTTAAGGTTAATGTTTTCAAAAGATATGCTATAATACAGCGTCCAGTCATAAATCGACCATTTGTAACATAAGGGTAAATGAACATCTCAGGTGTCTTAAAAAAAATTAAAAAAAATGTATGTCTGGAGCAAGTGCAATTCTAAATTCTGCAAATTGGATACACTTGAAAAACAAACAGAACAAAAACATAGCACTAACAAAAATCCCAGTATAGCAGAGAAGGAATTTTGCCAGTAAATATTAGCATTTACATTTTACACACGCACTGTATACATAGTAAGTATTAAAAATGATTCAGAGATTATAAAATAAACAACATTATACGGCATAATAAAAAATAGTATTGCTTGTTAAAATTATACTGTTCATTTACACAGCCCATATAACACATACGGCATGCCTTCTAAAACCGATCTTACAAGCATAACAATAATTTCACCAATCCTCACAAGGATTAATTGTCCCTATTGCATTTGTACTCACCCCTCAGGGCCGGGACCACAGGCCGGGAGAAAAGTGCTTGTCCCATTGACACTGCCTGAAAACACTCTCAACACTCAAGGGTCCCCCTTTAAGGTAGGACAAAGGATAATTAAATGCCCCCCCGGGGCAGGGGCATGTGTAGAGACAAGCGGGGCTTTATACGGAATAAAGCAACCGAGACATACATACATACACTGGGAATTTAACACCACTACCGCCCTCTTAACTGTTTCCACACCCTTCCTCTGCAACAAACAGGATTAACAGGATCCCGGACATAATTATCACTTTTTCCTTTAGCAGAAACAACACCAGCTAAATCAAGAATCGAGATTCTATAATCTGACAGAGTATTGCAGCTCTTTTAAAACATCTGGGGAGTTGCTAAGAGTAAATAATTCATTTAAACGCCTCCATATGAAACCTGCGCAGCTCCTGACTTTCTGCAGCCACTCCCCACAATACTTCACATTTCTTTAATACCATTTCCTCTAACACAAAAAACTCCTCCAGTCTCAGCTCTTCTGCCTTTACCAGCTCTGAAAACAGATAAGCTCTGTATTGTTCTTTTACCAGCTACTGTGATTTCTCCAATTGTATATTACCCATCTGCCCTTCCATCTACATAGTGCTTCTCACTAACCCACTTGCCACCTGCTATACAAGTCTGCCTCAACATACAACTATTCCCAATATTTTTTATTTATTTTTTCTCTAGTAATTCAGTTAAGCAAGACTTCAAGGTTCACATTGCTGCTCTGTGCCAATGCACGCTCTAGAGTGCACGTTACTGAAACATTTAAAAAAGACATATTTCCTGCTACAGTGCCATTTATTCTTAAAGCGGAACTCAAAATTCCTCTAGAAAAATACCAATGCACTTCCTGGTATTGGAGGGTGCCCACAGCCTGACAGCTGTATATCTACAGAGTGACTATACAGCTCAGCTAACTCGGACTCTGGTCTTAGGAGATCTGGAGTGATATTTGACGATGTCCCTTCTGTCATAGCTCCCAACTGTCCCTGATTTCGAGGGACTGTCCCCGATTTGGACCAATGTCCCTCTGTCCCTCATTCCTCCTCATTTATCCCTCCTTTTGGTCTGATCCACATAGTTGTATATAAAATGTACTTTTTATCTTTCAAAAAGTGTTTCCCAGTACTAAACCTTTCATCCAATTTCTAAACTGCTGCATTTGTACATTTTAAGAGCCAATACAAAAGAATAGTAGTGGTAAAAAAAGTCCTTATGGATTTAAGTAACCTTTTTTTGGTTAATTTTACGTGAAGGGGGTGTAGCAAGGGGTGTGTCCTATGCCTACATACGTTTATTAGTAGGTGTCCCTCATTCTCATGTCAAAATGTTGTGAGGTATGCTATTGTGGCGTTCATTGTTCCCATTGCTGGAGGCGCCGATATAAGGCAGTAAAGCCCTACCTCTACCAAGATGCCATCTCTACACAAACAGTGCATAACAAGGAATGCTAAGACATCAATAGGAAAAGATTAGTTTCAGAGAGACCATAGGCAATACTGGTGGCTACTCTCTTGCCAAACATGTTATACTTACCTGCTCTGTGTAGTGGTTATGCACAGAGCAGCCCCAATCCTCCTCTTCTCCGGTCTCATGCTAGCGCTCCTGGCCCCTCCCTCCTGCCCCCACAGCAAGCAGCTTGGGGGGCACCTGAGCCGAGCCACTGCTCTGTGTCTATTCAGACACAGAGCTGTGGCTCGACCCTGCCCCCTCTCCTTATTGGCCTACTGACTCCGATTGATAGCAGTGGGAGCCAAATGGCACCCCGCTGATGTCTCAGCCACTGTGGAGGCAGACAACCGAGACTCGCATGCAACATCGCTGGATCGATATGGGGCTCAGGCAAGTACTAGGGGGCTGCTGCACACAGAAGGTTTATCTTAATGCATACAATACATTAAGATAAAAAAAATCTTCTGGACTTTAGAACCACTTTACGGAACCCATTCAAATGAATGTACTACCTTAAAGTGGATGTAAACCCCAAAAAATGTTTGATGTCATAATGTAGAGAATAAGATTTCCTTTCATTTGAGCCCAGTCTTGCCACACAGATTTACTTGAGGCCTGAGCAATCCTCTTGTATTGTTCAATTAGAGAAATCTTGACAAAGTCTTGAAAACTGTGTCAAAAACGCTCCCCTTGAGGTGAGTGACAGGTGATTTACATATCATGCACTAGCCTGAGACAGGCACATCCTGTGTAAAAAGTTCACAATTCACATCCCCCTCCCCTCCAGCTTTACTGTGTTTTGACTGGATGTTGACTGGATGTTTCTCCTCATGGGATGCAGTGAACAGTCAGCAGACTATAGAGAGACAAGTGATTTAGGGGACATGTATGTAGTCAGAGCTGGGCAGAGTAGAACATCCAGTGATCTGATGATAACCTGTCTTAGGCTAGTGCATGATATGCAAATCACCTGTCACTCACAGCAAGGGGGTGTTTTTGACAAAGTTTTCAAGACTTTGTCAAGATTTCTCTAACTGAACAATAAAAGAGGATTGCTCAGGCCTCGAGTAAATCTGTGTGGCAAGACTGGGCTCAAATGAAAGGAAATCGTATTCTCTACATTATGAAAAATAAATAAAAAATTTGGGGTTTACATCCACTTTAACACAACATGTGTTTAAAACACAATATAAAAAGTACAAACTCAAAATTACACTCACTTTATGGCTACAACTAGCATTCCAATAACCTATTATATTACTTAACCACTTCCAGGCCAGCGACGTACACTTCAAGTGGTTGTGCAGCTTCAGGCATCAACTTTTAGAGCTGGCGGTCAGCTCTCTTGTAAAAGCCATCCTAGTGGCTAACTAGTTGCTGGATTGCTTTTACAAGCAGTGGTAGGGGACGTTCCCCTCCTCTCGCTGCCTTCTGCAATGTTCTCTGGCTCTTTCACCCCACTGGGAGACCCGCTAGAAGGTCGGAAAACTGAACAAAGCCTAGATCGGCTTTGACTGGCTCTCACCTATGGTAACCCGGGAAGCGATGACCTGACATTACTTTCGGTTTACCCGCATGTCGGCAGCAACATTAAAAAAAAAAAAAAAAAAAAAAAAGCATTCGAAAACACTGATCTTGGAGTTTTGAATGCTTTTTAGGGCAAAGGAGGATTTAGTCTTATAGACCCCAGATCTCTCCGTAAAGAGTACCTGTCACAAGGATGTTTACATTCCTTGTGACAGCAATAAAAGTGATTTAAAACATTTTTTTAAAGCAACAGTGTAAGAAGAAGGTAAAAAAAATAAAATTAGATCTATATTAAATTAACAATTACAAAAACGTTTGCAAAGGCAAAGAGTGACCATCCCTCACATGAGACATCACTGCAATCATCAGATCATGGGCAGTAGTTCTAGCACTAGACCTCCTCTGTAAATATAAAAGTAGTAACCTATAACAGGCTTTTAAAGCGTTTA